>JWIU01000026.1:1404064-1454214 GCA_000966885.1 Xylaria sp. JS573 | reverse complement strand
TTTATATAAAAATTTCTTTTATTATTTTTATTATATATTATAAATTAATATAAATAGCTTTTTTAACATAATAACTTAGTTAAAAAATATATTACGTTATAATTAATAAATGTTATTAATTTTTAAAAAAATTCATTATTAAATGTTATAACTTAATTACTTGATTTACTATTAGTTATTTAATTTATTAAACTTGTTACTTAACTTATTATTAGTTAATTAATTGTTAAAAAACCACGCCAATAGTTTATGTGTTATATTAATATATATTTTAAATCCCTACAATAGCTGGTTTAAAATTAGTCTTTTAGCTTTATTAATTTATATTTATTAATTAAAAAGTGCGATTTTATACTACTAAAGGTAGTATTTGTAACATTAAAAATAATAATATAATAATTTAATTAATTTATATAAATAATAAATTTTCTTATTAAAAGAGATTTTTTAAATATATATATATTTAATTTACTTTTTTTATAAATAATTATTAAAATGTTTAATTAAACTTTATTTAAACTTAATAAATAATATTATATAAATATTATATAAACATTATATTTATATTATAACAACTAGTTTTTCTTTTTTAAAAAGCTTCGGATTTTATAAATATATAATTCTTATTATCATACTCTTATGTTTTTTAATTAAAGTCTATGTCATAAAAACAAACGCAAGCTATAAATAATACAGTAATAATTAGTTAGTCGATTGGTTGGTATATTAAACCCCTGGACGGGGGTACACACCACTGTGGACCTCCACAGTAAGGAGTTATCTGTTTGAAGTACATGATAGGTATCCCTCAAATCTACCTAAGATTTGATTAACATCGGGGCTCAGTTATCTAGAATAGGCGGATGTTCTAGATGGTTACCTATGCACAACGCTGTGGCATACATTGTGCTGTACCATGCCTTATATCACAACAATCCCACTTTTACCGTTATGATGATTGCGCCTTAGACACTACGAACCCTCAATCCTCAAGCCTACAACGTACAGGCTTGAGAGAGAAGCCCTTGTTCACCCGGGAAGTTCGCGACAATGGGAGTAATGAAATGTCCATGTCGGTTGGATCCCCATAACTCAGTGACTGCTGAGACCAGCAATACAACGATTCCTTGGGGGGAGAACACATTAACTACCTATATGATGACGCCTAACATTGAACTGCGACATACATTTAGAATGTACTGATGCCTGGATATAAGATAGCTTAGCGAAGGCAGTGTCTCAATCCATAGGTAAGGGTCGGTGGTTGAACAAACATTGAAATCTCTGTCAAATGGTAGAGAAGTGTCGGGTTTACAAAGGTCTCATTATTTATAGGCTGTTGAAAAGGGGCCAGAACCTTCTCTGGAACCACGTTTCTCCGTGATGACAACTTGGCATAGTAAATTCCCGCGAATACTGCTTTCGAGAGGGAGAGAATAGGTAGTTATTTTCAGTCACAGACATAAATCTCGTTTTATTCCTATGTTTTCCTAGAAAACGGCTCCGCTCTTCACGAACCTCGCTGCACTTCTACTAAGGTCAGAGTCTGGAAATATCCGAAAGAGGTTGACAGGTAATGGTGTAATAGTGGTCTCCACATATATTGAGGATATGCCTGCATGAGGTATCAGAGATTCTATTGCAGAAGCTTTAACCTTTCTTTACTATATGCGAGGCGCAGTAACTGCCACGATGGGGTCCTTGAGTGGCGAGATAGCATACGGGAGTTCTTGCGTAAAGGACTACGATAAGGGGTCGTCTTCCTGGTACATCCTACATATGAAAAGTCCCTTTGCTTGGACCTGTCACTCGTGACGGAACCTTTCAAAAATAGGCAAATGCTAGTTGTCAATGATATTTATCGTGTTACTGGCAGTTTCTTTGTGAGCTGAGCGTCTTGAAGACTGTACCGTCCCCAGCAAACGGCTTCCTGGTGGAACAACCCCATCCATGCCTACTTAGCGATTCTATGCAGTGCCCTGCTCCCCACTAACCTTGGACATTATTCCGAACTCGATCAGGCAGAGTACAGACGGGAGCCCCAGGCCAAAAGCTTAAACTACGGACGATGCCTACCTACATGTACACGTATCCGTAGATGCACATGAGCCACGGTTGGAACCCCACCGGTCAGACCACAGGCTCAGCGATCGCTAACGTCCCGCAGGCGGCTAGACATGCATCGTTCAGTTTCGAGTTTTAGCCTTCCCTGGAATATGCACATGCATCTTAAAGCCGTGCCGCCACCAGGTGCGACACGGGTTGGGGATGCGGGCCCGACGCCGTTGGGGGTTGTTGTTCAGTGCCATGGCCCATGGGTAACAGTATTATTGTATTCCTCTCTTCTACCACATGTGCCGCTGGTTATCTCTAATTATGATGTTTGATTGTAGTTGCTGCTTTAGTCCCCATTGTATTCTCGGGAGAGCTGCATGATGCTCGAATCGAATACACGCTCTCCGTCGCGTCTTGGCCTGGAAATGCTACCTTGGTGCTTACTCGACGCGACTGGGCGCCTGGCAAGCGAGCCAGCCGGCCAGGGCCGGCATCTGCGGCCAAGGTCGATATCAACTGATTTTGACTCAGCGACCCGAAAGAATCTCGATAGACGTCCGGACAACCCAACCGTCTGGACTCGACTCTGCAAGCGCGAAGAAAGCAGCTGCTGACCGAACCTGGGGAAGTGCACCTACGCTGCTACATAATAGCACACGTCCGATGTCAAACTGGGCTGATGTCGAATCCGGGGAAGAGACGATGCAACTGTCCGACCGCCCAAGAGGTGCGTGGATCAGCAATCGATCGAACGTTTTCCTGCTCCTACAGTGGGTGTACGCCTGCAAGGCCTGCAAGCCTAGCGGGCTGTTGAGGTGTGGTAGCCCGTCTACCAGCACAGCCAGCAGCAGCAGCAGGCTCCAGGGCTGTCAAGAAAGAAGGCCTGACAGCACTAAACAGCGCTAACGGCGCCTAGAACTGGGGAATGGAGGGGGGGAGACACTGGGGGGGCTTTGGGGGGGCTGGGGGGAGGGGGGGACTGGCACATAGGGCCTATCACGGGCTGCCGCGGCCCTATCAGGACCCCTCTATTAGCAAATGAGGGACCCACTCGGCCGAGCGCAGTTTACCTTAGCCGGGATTGGCCGAGTCCCCTCCAGAAGGTGGAAGGGCATTCGTCGACGTCAGGATTTTACCTCGCACCCGACACATCTACGTATCTCATGCACATGTTTTTGTTGCACGCAGCCATATCCGCCGCCAGCTATAGGTTGAGGTCCATCCCTGGTAGTAATAGTAGTAGTAGTAGCAGCTTCTGATTGATATTATCATTATTATTATTGTTATTGTTCTCACGTCCTTCTTCCGTCCATCAGTCAGTCCATCAGTCAGTCAGTCGACAACCCGTGGTTTATTGACGTCGAAGCGAGAGAAACAACAGCGATCGATTCCAGCAGAAGAAAAGAGACACTTTGCGCCCATTGTTCTTCCGGACCAAACCGCGCTGGTCGCTTTTCTTTTTGACGAGCAACTGACTGCATTTGCATTTGGCAAGGGAAGACGCGAGGCGGGAAGCGAAACACCCAATCATCGCCAATCAGGGGGGAAAGATTTTTGTTTGCCCTACGTTAGGAGAGGACCACAAGTTCAGCTTGAAAAAGAAGGGGAAAATAACCCATAACTATTTCAAAATACGTATTATCATCGCCCCCCCTCCTCGCGAATTTCACGAACACGTTGGTTCCGACCCAACCGAGTAAACCCTGACCGACTCTCCTCCCCCCCGAAGGACTCCCAACGTCACCAGTCCTCCGGCACCATCGCGATTTAAATATTGAAGGGTCCTCCATCACCACATCGACACCCCCGTACATCCGCATACGTAACAAGACACCTCAACATCCTTCCACTACCCTCTCTCCCTCCCTCCCGCCTTTCAAAATGCCCTCCTCCCAACGCTCCTTCTTCCTCACCTCCTTCCTCGCCGCCTTCCGGCAACAGACGCCGCCGAACATATCGGGGTCCTCGTCCGCCGCCGCCGCCGCCGCCGCCGCCTCCGCCTCCTCGCAGCCCAACAAGCACACGCAGTCGTCGCAGCCGGCCGCCGGCGGCGGCTCCTACGCGTCGACGTCGCCCGGCAGCGGCGCCCGGTCCATGTCGACGAGCTCGCAGCACTCGTCCCAGACCCACTCGCACTCGCACTCGCAGTCCCAGAGCCCGTCGCCGCCGCACCAGCGGGCGACGGCCGCCTCGTCTACTGCCGCTACCGGCGGCGTGATGAACCAGCTGCCGCTGGCGACGTCGCCGCGCACCGCCGGCGCCGGTGCCGTGCCCATCCCCGCGTCCCGGGGCCGCCGGCGCGGCAGCGACAGCAGCAGCGAGGGCTTCCGCGACGTCATGGGCGCCGACAAGTGGTACATCGGCGGGCGGACGGCGGGCGGCGACGAGAAGTTCTTCAAGCTCGGCGTCGTCAAGAGGGTGCGGAGCACGGACCGGCTGAGCCTGGACCGGCTGAGCTTGTGATCATGATTCAACCGGATCGAGTCTGCTTGCTGCTTGTTGCTAGAGGTTGGTTGGCTGGTAGAGCGGGAGAGCGAGATGGGGGAAAGGAAAAAGAGGGGAAAAAAAGAAGTTGATGATGAGAGGGGAGAACGAAAAAAAAGAAGAGGAGGAGCAGGAGGATATGGGACGCTTTGGCATATATACATTCACAGATACATATTCATACACGACTACCCTACCCCCGGCCGTCCTCTAGCAAATGGACGCTCGGGATAGGGATAGGATATGACGAAACGGTATACATGGGAAATCGGGTCCTTGAACCTCGACGGCGTTTGGGTTTGCCTTGGGGAAGATGGCGTTTTTGGGATCTTACTTACTGTTGCTTATTTGTTCTTTTTGCAAAGCGCCATGGAAGAAAGGAAGATAGAGAGCGAAGCAGCAGGAGAAGGACGGGGGCCTGTGTGTGCTGTATACTAAAGAAGTAGAAAACCCTCCAACTCACCTCTACAACAACAACAACAACTATGACGGCGTCACACTACAACTACAACATCATCACATTCCACTACACCAACCACATAACGCACGGTCTGGGGAGAGAAGCACATTTGTCGCGTACCATGTACCTACGCACATGATACATCGGCCCGGAGAAAAAGGGGCGGTGTTATTGCTACTACCACTATTACTAGCCAGTCACATTGAAAGATGCTGCTATCTACGAGAGATAGACTAGACAGACGGCATGAATGCAAAGGAAAGAAGTAAAATCCCGATAACTCAGTTCAGCGTAGAATATAAGGGCTGTGACGGCCATGAGAAGTATAATGTTACATGTCGTACTCGCAAATCCCCTCACCTTCACATATCCGCCGGTATATGGATATAAAAGGCCATAATTTACTGGCACAAGGTGCAATGATACACACCTACAAGCACACACCTATGTAGGGAGGTAGAGAGGTAAGTAAGGTAGGTAGGTCCTCCTTTCCTCCCCCCCCCCCCCATCAATCACCACATAAACCGCTGCGCGCGCCCGCCGTCCAACACCTCGCCGCCGGGGCCGCGCCAGCGGAACGGGCGCGCGAGGAAGGCGTACATGGTGGCGAGGTTGACGGCCGCGAACCAGGCCGTCTCGAGCGGGAGCCGCGCGTCGAGGCGGCGCGCGCCCAGCAGCCGCGACCCGAGGCGTGCGCCGTCCTGGTGGGGATCTGGCTGAGACGAGGATGGGGATGGTGTCCACGACGGCACGAGCAGCCGCCAGAACACCCACGGTAGGATGAAGTACCGCGGCTCGACGAGCGGCGCCGTCACGAGCGAGAGCGCCGTCGCGAGGAGCAGGAGGAGGGCTGTCGAGGTCGCGGGCGGGGTTGTTGTCGTTGGCGAGGCTGTCGTTGTCTCGCTGGTGGGGGATGCGATATCGCCCTTTTTCTGGGGTTTATCGCCGTCGCCACTACCAGCGTCATTCCCGCCCCCACCCTCACCCTGACCCCCGCCGCTCCCCGTCAACTCCGGCTTCTCTTCCACCTCCTGCAACGCCTCCTTCAACGCCTGCGGCTGATCAGCAAACGGCGACCGGAACCACCCGGACGCCTCCGGGGCCGCCGCCGGGAGCGCGGGGTTCCCGCGCAGCGCGTCCCAGCACAGCCAGGCGCAGAGCACGTAGGCGGGGACGAGGGCGTGGCGGACCCACCGCGCGCGCAGGATCGTGTGGCGGAACGCGTAGAACATGTAGTGGCGGTTGTCGGCGAGGGTGAAGGGGTGCACGACGGTGTTGAGGCGGACGACCAGGGATGCTGTGACGAGGGACGCGACCAGCACGGCGGCGGTCTGGAGGCGTTGGTTGCGGCCTACACGGTTGAAGGTCTGCAAGGCGGCGGAGGCGGAGGAAGTGGATTGCTTGGGGCTGGGGCTGGGGCTGGGGGCGGCGTCTTTAGCTGGACTTCTCCCCGTGGCGACGACGGCGGGCTTTGGGGGCCGGCGCCGTAGCCTTGCGCGCTCGGCAAGGGCGTAATGGCCATGGTACAGCTGCCCGGCGAGGTTCAGGAGCTGGGGGACGAAAAGGGGCGCCGAGAAGAAGGTGAAGAGCGGCCAGATGTAAAGCATCTGCGCCAGGTGCAGGGTCGCTACGTGGTTGGACTTGTCTCCTGTATCGAGTTAGTAAGTGGACTCGGGAGGAACCGTGGGAGACGGCTTACCGAGAACGACGCCGCCGTTCCAGACGACGAAGGCCACGAAAGCTGCGAGTACAAGCCGGTGCGGCCAGGCGTACCGACGTAAGAGCGTGCCGAGGTTGCACAGAGCGGCAATACCTATGCTGGCGACGCAGAGAACCAGATCTGCTCTGTCAGCGCGGCATCTACAATAGGATGTGTGACGTACCAACGGGAGATGCCAGATTTAAAAGGGGGTCATGAATGTCTCCCAGCGAATATCTCCATGCATAGAACTTGAGTTGCTCCGGTAACGTGCTGAACGCGGGAGTGGCCACCGGCTCCGGCTTCAGGGTCTTGATGCCGTGGACTACTTCCAGCCCGCCCATGTAGACCACCACCCAGAAGATGTTGGTCTGTCTCATGCACAAGGCGAGGAGGCCCAGGAGCAGTGTGTAGATGTCGTTCCAGACAGAGGCCTTCTTCTCCCGACTACTCACTCGTTGCAGGTGGTTGGCGTAGGCGAGCAAGACCACGTACGTGGAGATGACGTCCGTGTAGTACAAGGCCGAAAAGAAGAACAGGACGGGAAACAGTGCGATGTTCGCCCCCGTGCCGACAGCGTAGGACGAAAGCGGTCTTGGGGTTCCCGCGCGCGACGCTGGTTGTTCGAGCCGTGTCCTGCACACGACCGCAATCACCGCCAGGAACGAGAGGACCTCGGTGTTGAACAGGCGGAGGTCCTTCACCGAGCATGATAGTCCGAGTAGCTTGTTCCATATTATTGACGAGACGTAACTTATAAGTCACACTCGGTCAGCAAGCCGGGTCAGGGGCAGAAGCGGGAACAACGGGGGCGGGACTCACAGCCCGGGAGGGGTGGTGATCTTGTCGTCCCACACCCCGTACTTGCCGTCGCAGTAGACCTGCGCCTGCGGGATGTGAAATACTTCATCCTGTATCAACGATGAGTGCTCGTCGTACTATGAGAAGGTGGCGTGCCGGCTTACGAGATAGGGTTCCGGCACACACCCATCCATCCAGCGCAGCCACAGACGACCGAGGACACCGAAAGTCAACAGAAACCAGAAAGTCCCAAACGATTTCAGAAAGGTCACGGGCCCTTCTGCTGTGCAGAGGCGGATGACGTTGTACACAATCGCATGACGGAAAGCCCCGATAATGTATATCGGGTCAAACCACCCTCGACTCGTCATGGGAGGTGTTGACAGAGACGATGCAGACATATCCGGTATCAACCCCTGTGTAAGAAGGCAAATACTCGATTCAAAGAGCCCTCCTCAATACGCGGATGTGTTGGCATATATGAATATGTACCAGCGAGGCACTTTTGGCATCTTCAGGTTGGAACAAGGCTATTATTAACGGGCTGGGACATTGACGTCGGCGACAGGCAGGTAACGTAGGATGTACAGATCGTCTCTACCGAGCACTAGGTACCTACTTCGTACCTGTGCAACTACGCTGCGGCGCGAAAGCACGTGCCAGGCGGCAATGGCTCATGGCGGACCGCCACTGGTCCGTACGGACCGCCACCCACTTGCATCATCGGCGCGACTAACATTCCAAGTTCCAGATTTGACCGAAGTCGGGTCGTTCGTTTGTGGTTTCATACGCATCCCAAACACCATAAAATTTCTCACCACCCGCTTGCCATTGAGAACTAGAATGACTAGACCTCGTCCCTCAAGATGGCATCCTCTCATCGCATAGCGCGGCGCCTGCTCGCGGCGCCTCCCAGCGCCCTCGCCTTCTCCCGACAAGCTCCCCGACATCTTCTTCCTCCTCGAATCGCGAGCCGCCGCCATGCCTCGACGACGACGACGACCTCCTCCCCGACAGCAAGTCTCGCGGCTTCCCGCGCGAAAATCGCCTTCTACGCGACGTCCCTCGCCGCCACCGGCTTCGCGCTCTACATCTACACGACCGACACCCGCGCCTTCTTCCACCGCTATGTCGTGCCGCCCCTGCTGCGCTTCGTCTTCCCGGACGCCGAGGATGCCCACGACGCCTCCGTCTCCAGCATGAAGGCGCTGTACTCGCTGGGCCTGCACCCGCGCGAGCGGGCCGATTTCACGCCCTCCTCCGGCCCCGACCTCTCCACCACCGTCTTCGGGACCCGGCTCGCGAACCCGGTCGGCATCTCGGCGGGGCTCGACAAGCACGCCGACATCGTGGACGCGCTGTTCGCGTTGGGCGCCGCCGTGGTCGAGGTCGGCGGGTGCACGCCGCGGGCGCAGCCGGGCAACCCGCGCCCGCGCATGTTCCGCGTGCCGGGGCTCGACGGCCTGATCAACCGGTACGGGCTCAACTCGCACGGGGCCGACGACATGGCGATGCGGCTGCGGGACCGCCTGCGCCGGTTCGCCAAGCGCGCCGGGCTCGACGAGGCCGGCGTGCTGGGCGGCGACGCCGGCGTGCCGCCGGGCAGCCTCGCCCCCGGACGCCTGCTCCTCGTGCAGATCGCTAAGAACAAGGACACGGACGAGCGCGACGTCGCCGCCGTCCAGCGCGACTACGTCTACTGCGTGCGGCGGCTCGCGCGCTACGCCGACGTGCTCGTGGTCAACGTCAGCAGCCCCAACACCCCCGGCCTGCGCGACCTGCAGGCCGTCGAGCCGCTGACGCGGATCCTGGGGGCCGTGGTGGCGGAGGCGCGGCGCGCCGCGGGGCCGGAGCGGCGGACGGCGCCCCCCAGGGTCATGGTCAAGGTGTCGCCGGACGAGGACGAGCAGGCGCAGGTCGAGGGCATCGTGCAGGCGGTGTGGTCGAGCGGCGTCGACGGCGTCATCGTGGGCAACACGACGAAGCGGCGGACGGGGCTGATCCCCGCCGGCGTCGGCGTCACCGCCGCCGAGCGCCGCACCCTGGCCGAGACGGGCGGCTACTCGGGCCCCGCCATGTTCGAACGCACGCGGGACCTCGTGCGCCGCTACCGGGGGCTACTCGACGGCCGGTCGCTGCTGCCGCCGCCCGCGAGCACGGCCGAGGTCGTCGCCGGCGAGGCCGCCGACGCGAGCATCGCTGCCCTCGATGGCCCTGCTGCCCCCGCCTCTACCGCGGGACTTGTGCCGGAGGAGGATAATAAGCCGCGGTCGGCGGAGTCGTTCGGGGCCCTAGCCAAAGACACCCCCACCCCCACCACCACCATCACCGAGAAGAGCAAGAGCAAGAGCGAGGGCCGAAATCCCGAGCCCGAGCAGAAGGTCATCTTCGCCACGGGCGGCATCAGCAACGGCCGGCAGGCGCTCGAGATCCTCAACGCGGGCGCCAGCGTCGCCATGGTGTACACGGGGCTCGTCTACGGCGGCGCCGGCACCATCACGCGCATGAAGGGCGAGATGAGGGAGGAGATGGCCGGTCGGTCGTCGTCGTCCAGGGCGTAGGTAGATAGGTTCATCAGAGTAGTAGAGGTTCAAAATTCAGAGGGTTAGAGTAAAAAGGGTTACGTAGGTTTGGCGAAGGGACATTTGTATCACCACAATCACCAGCAGCCGAGGTAGACGATAGAGGGACCTGGCCCCAAGCAAAGTAAGCAAAGCAAGCAAGCCGTGATGTGTACTTACTAGCATGTTAGCATAGAGTCATCGATGACACTAAAAAAAGAAAGAGCTATGCATAAACATTATGGGTTGGTTCAACGAGGTCTATTGGTTTGTCTTTTTTTCTTTGTTTGTACAGAAGTGTTTCGCCATACACACACACACGCTCCCATATCCCTGCTGTAGGCAAGCAAGCAAGCATCGCGCTTCCACTCCTCTATTGTGAAACCGCCACCCAAGGTTCTAAATATATATCTTGCTTCTGCCGCTTTAGAAAGGCTGCACGATGAGTCAGTAAGAGGAGGGAGGGCATTATTAGAACTGTAAACGAGGGAAAGAAAGGAGAGGCTGACGTTGTCCGAGGCGGGGATCTCCTTGATGAAGTAGCCGCCGATGAAGGGGATCTTCTGCAGGATATCCTGCTGTACCCTCGGAATGCCCGACGCGTAGTAGATGACGGCAAACAGGGCGACGCCGCCGAAGGCGCCGGCCTTGAAGCCTCTGTGGTTTCAAATCGTCAGCATTCTGGTGAAGGAGGCATGTGTTGCCGTCTCATTCGTCCAGCCTTCGTGCTGATACCGGTGAGGCTGCACCTAGAAAGACGGGAGGGGCTGCTTACAGTCCTTGGGCCTGCTTGATCGTGAACCCGGCGACATTGGGCTGGTAGTGGTACCTATCCGTTCATCCGTCGTCAGTCACGAATCCGAAAAGCTCTTGAATTTTTCCCCGCGCGTAATCGACCCCCCGACCTCCTCGTAGTCTAGATCCCACCCCGCTTGTGTTCCCAGGTGATTCGTAGGATATGATCGGCGCGCACTCACTTGGGACCGTAGGGGCTCTTGTAGCTCGGGTACTGGGTGGCCCGTCGGATGGGAGACTACGGGTACGATGGAGTTAGCGAGGCTGTAAATGCGATACCCATGCCGTAGCGAGTCTGGGAATTTCGTACCTGGAACACCATCTTGACTGCTTGTGGAATGATGCAAAGGCGGGGCGTCAATTGCAGGTAAATGCTGATCTGGTGGATTTTGGTGACAGCTTCAATTGTTGCATTGCTGCCGGCCAAGCTGAGCGACATTCTTTGACCTCGGAGGAGCCCGGGATTGTTCAGCCACAAGGCCAGCCACAGGTGTTCGTACTAGCTTCACACCAACTTAGCCACAGGTCCTTGTACTTTCACTACCTACTCGAAGCATCGAGCTAGCAGCAACCTCAAGAATGACGGATTGTTCCCTCTAAACACGCCCAGCAACCTCAGCGCAATCTGTCGTCCGCCTTCATAATGGAGAAGCAACTCGATGTCTGCTTCGATCGCGTCGAGAAAGCCTTGGGAACGCTCGTCGACTCGATCGCCAAGTACCACCCATCCACGAACTATGCCCACGACCTAGGATTGGCGGACATTGAGCTGAACAAAGGCTTGGAGGACCGTATGTTCCTTGCGCATTTGAGAATGTGCAATGTGGCGAGTAGCTGACTACGGATCTCTTAGTACAAACGCATCAGTCCAACTACCGGCGCATTCAAGATCTCCGCGCGTCCACCGCTGCCTTCGATACGCAGATAAAAGACACATTGCGGCTTCTCGCCAATACGCGCAAGGAGCTAGTCAACACCTCGGCTACGGTCTTCCCCGACGGTCCCGGCTACGAAATCAAGTACGACGAACTATTAAACTATGCGCGCCGAATCAGCAAGACCACGATGCCGCCCGCGGGTGCGATGAACAGCACACCCAGCGAACCCCCTCCGAAAGTCGAGAATGGCGCCCCAGAAACGGCTGCGACGACGCCGGGCGAGACCCCAAACGGTACACAGCCACAGTCACAGCAAACAGGTGAGACACCAGCAGGCACGATACAGCAGGCTCTCGAGCCCGGATCGCAGCAGATCGCGGCGGCAGGCGGTACGGCCTTACCGGAACACATGAGCGTGCACATGAATCCGAATCTCGGCTTCGATTTCATTCCCTGGCCCAACGAGGAGCAGGTGCGCAAGGGCGCGATCTCGTCGATCGCATGGATAGCTGAGCAGGGCATCGACCCGGAGAACTACGACCCGGCGGAGGAGCAGGCCCGCAAGGAGCGCGAGAAGGAAGAGCGGCGGCGGCAGGAAGAGGAGCAGCAGAGGAAGCAGGAGGAGATATACCGCAGGCAGCAAGAGGAGAACGCGCGGAGACGGGAGGAGAGGGCCGCTCGCGAGAAGGAGGAAATGGAGAACTGGCAGAGGGCAAGCGTCAGCATGGGCGGCGGTGGGAACGCGCCCAGTACGTCACCGGTCGGGGAGAGGAAGCAGTTCCAGTTTATGGGCGACGATGACGACGACGATGAGGACTGATGACTGAGCGCGATCGCACAAACCAAGTATGCCATGGGTAATGGGTAATATACCAAATATTGTGACTACCTAACTATATTTATCCATCCCCATGATCCTCACCGAGTCAGATCAAACCGGCTAACCGCGATCGCCAAAGCGAAGCAAACGTTCTTTGTACCTAAGGTTTGGTAGGTAGTCGTGAAGCAACAATACGACGTTTGCATCTGTTACACTGGGGGGAGGGTGGCAGGGTGGTGCACATGTACATGTACGTGTTGCGTTTTACAACGTCGCACACAACTCCAACGGGATTCCCGTTGATAAGCTGCAGCGAAATGCGGCGCAGTCGACGCCCCCAACCAATAGGAATCAGATCCTGGGCCAAACGACACTCATCAGCCGACATCATGCAACTCAATACTTCGCGCAGCCGTTCCCCTTGATTGACTTGACCTCTTCCGCTCTCTTCCCCCTTCCTCTCACCCCATAATGAATGCGCCCGAAATCTCGTATATACATGGATATGCCCCCTTTCACGCCAGCGTAGTGGGAACACCCTGATTCGAATACACCTACCTCTCCACCAACCCTCTAGTAGGCCTGGCCTGCAAGAGAGCCCCAGCAGAGCAGAACACAATGGACCGACGGCTGGCACCACCTCGACCGCTACCCCCAGCAGCAGCAGCAGCAGCGGGCCGCGGCCTCGAGCCCGTCTTCACCCTGTTCCCGCGGCTGCCCCCGGAGATCCGTCACATGATCTGGGTCTTCGCCGCTTACGCCCAGCCTCGGCGCCTCTTCCAAGTCGAGCCGCTGAGCCGAGACCCCCCTTCTCCTCATCCACTCAGCAGCCCGCAGCCACAGCCTCAGCCTCAGCCTCCTCCTCCTCCCCCTTCTCGTAAAGGTCACTATTCCCAGCAACAGCAGCAGCAGCAGAAAGCGCAACAGCAGAAGCAGAACCTCTGCGTGGCCTCGCAGCCCTGCAAGGCGCTCCCGCCGCCCGTCGTGGGGCAGGTGTGCCGGGAGTCGCGGCGGAGCGTGGCGCGGGTGAGCGGGTCGTGGATCCCGCTGCGGGCACCGGGGGCGGCGGCGGGGCTGGAGGGGCGGTGGACGTGGTTCGCGCCGTCGCGCGACGTGCTGGTGGTGCGCAGCTGGGAGTACCGGGACGGGGCGGGGCGGGCGCGGCTGTTCGACCTGTCGTCGTTCAGCCGGCACATCGAGCGGATCGCCGTGGCGCTGCGCTCGCTCGTCCACCCGGACCTCGTCCACGGCGCCGCCCTCAACGACATCCACCGCCTCGTCGCCAAGGACCTCGTCGACGCCGACGTCTGCCCCCGCCTGCGCGAGTTCATGTTCTTCGACCACGCCCTCGACGTCTGCGTCCCCGCCTCCGCGCCCGGGCCCCCCGCCGACCTGTGGGGGCCCGGCGAGCCGGACGCCCTCGTCAACGCCCGCGACGTCGCGAGGGTCGCCCGCTTCCTGCGCTACTACGAGCGCTACGCCGTCTCCGTCGACGCCGAGGCGCTCGCGGCGCTCTGGGATCTCGCTGGCGGCGGCGGTGGTGTTAATGCTAACACTAACACGAAGAACGCCAATGGCAACGCCAAGAAACCCACTGCCACGGCGAAGTCCAAACGCGGGCCCGGAGCCGGCATAGGCGGTGCTGGTGCTGGTGTTGGTGCCGGTGCCGGTGCCGGTGGCAAAAGCGCGGCCGATGAAGCTTACGCGCGATATGCGGCCCCGCGGTACACAGACCTGCGCAACATCTGGTACGTATTCTACAGTTCCTCGTATTCATTCTATCGCAGCTACACCTACCCGCCCATGTGTGCTGTCTCTCGAGTTTTCGGACTCCCGGAAGACACATGGCCCAGGAGTGGCTCTCGAAACCTCTCAAAGACAGTGGTTATATGCTAACTCTGGATCCGTGAGGAGGGTCAAGGCGCACTGGCTGGACCTGCCTCACGACGCGCCGCACAACTACAGCATGGACCTGATCCGGGTCCCGGCCCTGCCCGCCGTCTACACCCCGCAGTACATCCAGTTCGACAACCGCCACCCCTGGGTCTACGACGTGCTCGCCGCCATGCCGCCGTTCCGCCTCGTGGTGCTGTTCCGCTTCTGCCGCGCCGACGTGCACGAGGGGTCGCGAAAGGGAGTCGGGTCCGGGGCTGGTGGGGCCGGGGCCGGGGTCGGGACGGGAGCGGGAGCGGGGGCGGGGGCAAGCAAGGGGTTGGTGAGGGTTGGGGGGACGGGGCCGGGTAGGGGCGGTGTTGTGGGGCCGAGCGAGGACAAGAAGAGCGTCGCCGCGAAAGGCAAGGGTAATAATAGTAATGCTAAGGGCAAGGCGCTCGATAATGGGGTCGCGGATAACGCGGCGAAGACGAAGCCCAAAAGTAAGAGCAAGAGCAAAAGCAAAGCCGGGGTCGGAAGTGACGGTGTAAAAAAGGAAAATGGGTTAGGAAAATAGGGGGCCCAAGTGCTGGCTGGGTTAGGTCCTCGTATTGCTACTGTTTCAATTGGCTTTGCGTAGAGATAGAAGGTTCGATGACTTTCAACGAAGACTTATTTCCAACACAGGTTTCAAGAACTTGCAGTGGTATCATTCGACTAATCGAGGTACAAGACATTGATGAACTAGTGGCACAACCAGGGCACCGACTAGAATCCTGAGGCCCCTGTAAATAGCCCCTGGTATCACGCCCCACAGCTCGATTCGGCCCCCCTTTCCCGGCAACCTATAATACTTCCCAAAAGCACATATCAACCAAACATGACAGCATTCGTCGTAGCACAGATACACCAGACAAAAAAGAACCCCCTCCCTAGACCTTCTCGGTCTGCACCGTCGACGGCTCGTCCTCGGCGGCGGCGGCCAGGGCCTTCTTGGTGGCCTTGACGGCGCCGACCTTCCGGTCGAAGGCGTCGGGCTGGACGGCGGCGGAGCGCCAGGCGGGGGCGTCGGCGTCGAAGACGGCGTCGATCTCCTCGAGGGTGCGGCCGGCGGTCTCGGGGTAGAGGAAGAAGATGTGGAGGGTCATGGCGGCGCAGAAGACGCCGAAGATGACGTACGTCCTCCACTGGATGTTGGTGAAGGCGGGCGCCACGAAGAAGGCCAGCGCGAAGTTGAAGATCCAGTTGGTCGCCGCCGAGAGCCCCACCCCTTTCGCCCGGTACCGCAGCGGGAACACCTCCGAGCAGTAGATCCACCCCGTCGGCGCCCACGTGAACCCGTAGATGCCCACGAAGATGTACGAGCACGCGATGACGCCCTTCGAGGGCGGGCCGAAGATCTCCCAGCGCAGGTTCGCGTTTCCTGTACGGTCCCACGTAATTAGCCTCACGGATATACGTTTTCATCAAGATGGCGATGTGCCACTTAGAGAAAAGAAGAGAAGAGAAGAGACATACCATCGATGGAGTCGACGGGGTGGCCGTAGCTGGCCATCAGGCCGGCGATGGCGAAGTGGAGGGCCATGCAGGCGACGGCGCCCGAGAGCAGGAGGAACCGGCGGGGCACGCGGTCGATGTACGGGAGCATGACGCCGGTCGTCACGATGAAGATGACGTACTGGATAGCCGAGGAGTAGAGGTTCGTGTTGCCGGTCTGCGCAGCAAAGTCAGCAGACCAAAACCAATCAGGGGGTTGTCGGGGGTAAGGGCCACGATGGAGATAGAGATCGGAGAGATCGGGATTAACCTACGAGACCTGCCATGGAAAAAATCCACACAATGTAGTACATTGCGACATTCCCACCTAGGAGCTGCTGCCTATATACACATTATTATACGCTTGTGGTTGCTGTTGTGATGGATGAGGGTTAATTCAATAGATGTGGTTGAATAGGACGTCTTTTTGGTGTGGTGTGGGCTGTTCATAAGGCGGTTCGTTGTTGTTGTGTCCGCTAACTCCAAGGGGGGTTCTAATACATACCACATCTGCACACTGCATCCGCAAAGCGTCCGCTTCCAGATCCTAGGACCGAAGAGGCCGAAAAAGCCTATATCTTTTGCCTCGGCCGCGATGCGGGCAGCTTCCTGCACTATGGGTAACAACCTGTGTCAGCGCCGTGTACCCCTTGACTTAACACACACACACCCCTGAAAACTGCCCCGGAAGAATTCGACGAAAAAAGAGAACGCGAAGCGTAGCGTACCTTCTTCGTACTCGGCCAGGACGACGGGGTCGGCGCGGTCGCCGCCCGCGTGCAGCATGGCGAGGGTGTCGAGGCACTCCTCCCAGCGCTCCTTGGAGGCGAGCCAGCGGGGGGACTCGGGGAAGAAGACGAGGGAGGCGAGCAGGACGGCGGCGGGGACGGCCTGGACGCCCCAGGCGACGCGGAAGGCGGCCGCGCCCCCGATGCCCTGCGAGCACCCGTACGAGATCAGGTACATGATCAGGATCCCCCACTCGATCGCCCACTGCTGGATGCCGACGATGCGGCCGCGGATGCGCCCGGGCGCCAGCTCCGCCAGGTACACGCACACCTGCGAGGACGTGATGCCGACTGTGCGACACGGGAGTGTTCTGTCAGTAATGCGAAATCTCGATGATCATGAAGGGGCTCTATATCTCCGGTTTAAGTGGAGAGAGGTGTTATCAGGATCCTTCACTCACCCGAGAGCCCGCTGATGACGCGCCCGGCGATCAGGTGCCCGACGTTCTGCGCGCTGAGCTGGAGGACGGAGCCGATGATCCAGATGACGGAGGCGACCATGAGCGAGCCGCGGCGGCCCAGGTAGTCGGAGACGAAGCCGGCGGCGATGGCGCCGACGAAGGAGCCCGCGGACATGGACGCGGTGATCTGTTTTTGGCGTTCATCCATGGTCAGCTTCGCAAAGCTACGGGGAGCAAAAGGGGAAAGACGGGGATGGTGAGAATACGTACGCCGCCCTGGAGGGTTGAGTCAGGTGAGCCGAAGTAGTCGAGATATTGATGCGTGCCTATCCAGGCGCTCATAGAACTGTTATCGTGTAAGTAATTAGTGTATGATATCTGGGAGCCGCAGAAGGTATGCCGCAACGTACCTGATATCGAAACCGAACAGAGCGCCGCCAATGGTGCCAAAGGCGGCGAGGACTATGATAATGGTCAGTTCATAGGTTCTTAGAAGTTCCCACTTAACGTTTCTCTGGAGCAGTGAATGGCTTACCGTAAATATTAGATATCCGATACATTTTTACTGAATACTCGGTGTACGCTGTACGTAGGTAATCAACGAGCAGCCTAAGTCGTGATCGACAGGCACATTATCCCAATATCTTGAGAATAAGTATGTACGTTACGTATATGCGTATGTGGGCGAACGAAAGAAACCCCTTGGCAATGGGACGGCAAGACTATTTATTTATTCCTCCTCCTCCCCTTCCTCCCCCAGACTTTCTTCGACTCCGCACGCCGGCCCATGGGGCACGGATTGGGGGGAATTGCTTACAGGACCAAGATCTCGCGAGGTGAAGAGACCGTACCGGCATACCACCCTGACGACATGGGTCACTACTGCGCACCAACCAGAGCGACGATCTAGTCGACCGCATACTCCACCCCCGAGCACCTCCGCATGCCACCACTCCCCACACCAACCCCCACAGGACAGGCGTATGGAGAGCGGCGTGTGAGGGGGTACGTACCGGAACCACGCTCCATTTACCGTTCTAGGGTATGCAAGCCGGGCGTCGAATACCTATCTACAGCTGTTCGGTCACCGTTCGAAACGGTTGCTCAGAATTCCTTAAGCCTTCGACAGATATATCCTGACAGATATATCCTGTCAGGGATAGGAATCGGCTGCTGTGCTAGCGCAATAAGGAAGCCCTCCAGATAAAAAAGTGTTTCACATGCACATGCAAAATATCAAGATGTTAGTTGGCATTAGGAGGATCAGCAGAAAGCAAGCAAGACCAGGCGAAAAGACAACGCAAAAAGATGAAAGATATGAAACTGACAAGACGGGGATTCGAACCCCGGCCTCTTTCGAGAGTAGAAAGCTTGCATGATGCAAGTAAGCGTACGCTTGAGTCTACCGCCTTGGACCGCTCGGCCATCTTGCCTTAACGTTTCAAGATTTTTTATCGTGATCATTTGCACCTTATCATAGCCTATAGCGCCGCCAGTTTTAGGGCTCTTTCAGTACCACATTAACCGAGACCTAACCCCGCCAAGGTGTAGAACCTCAACCTTCCAGATTCAAATACACTACACGCTGAGTGCTCAAGAACTGGATGCAACTAGGAGGACGATAACAATACCGATTACCCAGTGCCTAACCCTGCTAACTTGGCTACTAGGGAACGGTCGCAGGCTTGAAGGGTATTGCCCACTGACAAGCGCTGTGTCCCCGTCCCTCATGTGCAGGGATCGTTACGGTCTTTCAAAGAATCTGCCGATTGCAGCCAGCGGAAAGACGTGTATCGTGACGTTCACCCAACCAACCGTTATGCCGCGCAAACCGTTCCATCAGTCCGTTTTCCAGGCACGTTTACCTACCGAGACAAGCTTACAATAGGTATTCATGAACATGCGTATTAGCATGCACCTAGCAATAGGTAGCGTATCTAGTATGCGAAAGCAGCCTAGCGATGAATCCAGTTGACGTGAATCCGGAGCCGAGCCTCTATGTAAATAGCCTGGGTCAAGTACCTACTCCAGGTCTTCCTCGGGGGCGAGGGCGGTTTCGAGGAATCAAGTCCCAGCGCTACTCCGGTTCCGTCGTGTATCCCCCCCCCCTCCCTGCCCCAGAAGAAAATGTCGGACGAGATGACTTCATGCTGGGAGGAAGAGAAAGAAAACACGAGCTATGTAATAGTAGTTGTGCCAAAGAGCCCAGAAGTCGGCTGTGTGTTCCGCTGGCGGCCCACACTGGGGGGAAGCTTGGTCTTCGTACTCGTCAGGACGGGGGGGAAGCACCGGCGAGAGAGCCGCCAGAGCGCGGGAGGATCGACCGGGCTGCTGAGGTCGTATGGGCCTAAACCGATTCCAGGGCAGTGCGAAAGGCGGTGATTGGCGCGCTTATAGCCCTGCACGTGGCGAGCTGGGGTTGGGATCCTTGTTTCATTCATCATCATCAGCAGCAGCCAGCCAGCCCAGCTTTTGTTGTTGGAGAACGCGAGCGCGCAACAATCGGGATCAACCAGGATTCGTATGGTTTATTATCTCCCTGCATGCTATGGTGGTTGGTAGGTACACACGACGGACTTTCGATATCATGCGAGATGTCATAGGTGCGAATATTTATTCCCCTAAATCCCCCCAAGTCTCGTGTGCTTGGAATCCGGGCCATTTCACGTGTTGTGCATCCTTCTGGGAGCATGTTGGGTCACCTGATCTTGTCATAGTCACCGCCACGAAATGCATGCCGTGTTGAAACGATGTTATAGGCAATACTGTAAAGATGCAGTTTACTCGGGTAATAGGTAAAGCTAGGTACAGCTGCCATTGTCAACCATCCAACATGTCGTCCTTCTCTCCAATGAGCCGTCGCCTCTCCAATGAGTTAGGTAGGTATAGGTAATCCCCATAGAATTACATAATGGCTTCAAGATCCTCCTTGGAGACATCGTCCCGCAAGTGAAAAACCAAGTAAGGCCCATCATGCCTCGAGGTAAAGATACTTGATGACCTGGCCACTGATATATGCCTGCCTCGTGATGCTAGCTATTAGCACCAACTGGCTATACTTGCCCACACCCGTGCGCCAGACTCACTCTTAAAGGCCGTCGGAGTGTTGAACACCAGTCTGTTCGGCGCCAGCCTGACCGCCGAGCCATATCTCTGGTGATCCTCCAGCACCTTCAAGTGGAGGTTCTTCTTGATGGCATAGTAGCCGGCGTACCAAGAGGTGAGTTTGGCAAGAACAGGCCCCGGGTAGTCACGCAGAGGGTGGAGCAGGATTCGATAACTGCAGAGAATTGCAAGCTTTAGAAGTGGCTAGAGTCAGTATAGTGGTGTCATCAGTTAGGCTGTCTGTGGATAATGCCTTACAAAGCCAACAAGAACGTAGCCGGTTTTCGTCCCAGCCATGCTAAGTAGTTCTGATGCCGACATTTTTGGTACACTCAGACGATAGCCCTTCAAGATGGCGACTTCAATATCCTGGAGCAGAGTCGATGTCTTGCCCAAATAGCCATGCGCTGGGAGGTTTGGTCGCTAATCCGGCACGCCCGGGTACGTAACCAACAATCTGGGGGCGGTTGGTCACATAAAGCAAGGGGTAGTTACCCACCAAGTACCCCAAGGCTGAGGATACGACCACACCCCGATTTGTCGGTTGCAACACAATATCTTTGTCTCAAATCATAAGACCGGAACCTAGGCGAATCATGTGCCTACGTTGCGACCGGCAAGGACTGCACCTAACCACTAGACCTTTTCTAGAGCGATGGCGGGCGCTTTCGATGAGTAAAGCATCCATAAAGTAGGCATGAGTATCTCATAGTATTGGTAAATTGAAAGGTTCAAGGATTGCAGCAAGCAGCTCTGGAAAATCGGAAGAGTAAACATGGGGGAGGCCGCAATTTCAGTAACTTTAATGAAGGGATATGTTTATGTTGTAAGTAATGTCAAATATCTCCGAAGGATTCAAGGATCTCCTGCACGCCGGCGAAGGAAAATTCATCGATTGTATTCCTCCACAGCTTTTTCGCAATGTTCTCTCCTTCAGACGTGTAAAGTAAAGCCGGCAAACTACACAGATAAGAAGGTTAGTTGCGTACCTATCCTGACAAGGAACCTTTTATCACGTAGGAGAGGGATAGGGACAGGCATATATGGAAGGGGGAAAAAGGTTAGTTACGGCCGAAGCTTCCCATTCTCAAGATACTGCCCATGCGATTCAGCGCCTTTCCCGACAGCAGCATCAACAACCGTCCGAGCGCCTACGGTGCAAGAGTGCCCGACAACACGCATGTATAGTCCATAGACCAAGCCAGTAACGGTGCCCTCGCCGTCGCGTGCTAGACGAGACCCGTAGCACATGCCCGGGGCGGGGGCGTTGATGATAGCCACGGACGGGGGGATCCTCTTCACCAGCTCGGACAGGAAGAGGAGGACCAGGAGCTTGGCAGCGCCATAGCGATCTTGCATGTCTCACTTAGAATTCTTGTCGTTGAAGGCTGGGAATAAAGGATCCGCGTTTCTCTCGGCGAAGGCGGTTCAGTGAGAGTTGATAGACGAGACTATGGTGATACGGGCAGGGGATGGGGAGTCGGCATTTCCGGACCGCTTCTCCTTGACGACGCGAAGGAGTAGAATCAGGAGAAGGATAGTGGACAAGTAGTTGATCTGTACGTTCTCATCATGGCCTGTCGGGGCGCTGAATGTCCGATTCGCCTTGAACACGCCGGCGTTCAGCACGATGATATCGGGTCTGACGTTCAGGTCCCTGACGCGCTCGGCAAAGCTGGTGATGGAGTCGTAAGAAGACAGATCTAGCTTCCAGACCTCGACCGTCTGTCGGCTCGCGTCGACCTGTTTATCCGAGAGCAGCTTTTGGCGGCAGCACGACCGCTGTCTTCGTTGCGCACGGCAAGGATGAGCGTGGTGAGGCCTAGGGCCAGGAGCTGGCGCGCACACTCCAGGCCGATGCCGATGTTGGCCCCCGTGACGATGGCCATCTTGCCGGTAAGGTCGACTTCCTGTCGCGTGGTCGGGGGGCACTTGGACTCGGTGAGCTGACTCTGAAAGAAATGGAGGGTGCTGGCCTGTTGCTCAGGCGTGGTGCCGAATTTTGGCGCCATTTTGTGACGGAAATGAGAAATCGAAAGGGACTGTGGATTGGGCCCTGATGAGAGAAAGAAAACTTGAGACGAGCCAATCTAGGCAGCTCGTACAGTGGTTCAGAACTAACAGCGCGGAGACGATCTGGAACCAACAACATTGTTTCACGGCCAACCACTCCGATACATATACGCCTCTAACGGCACTTCGCCAACGCCCCTACCTTGGAGATGAATTCTTAGAGCTAGAGCCGTGAAAGCGGGAATCAAGCAGTGTCTTGTATCGAAAACGGAAATGTCGCCAGCACCACGTTCAATACGCATTTGGTAATTATCTAAAACATCCCGAACAGTGAGAGAACTTTGGATGGCTCGGATACCTAGTACGTACTATACTAGAAGCGCCGCATATAACATACGCGTGATAACATACGCGCGAAGGTAGAATCATTCTTCGTCCTCCCGGGCCAGAAATTGGCTGCTTAACTCGACTTCTAAAGCCACTAACCGTAGCATGATAATTGAACTCGAAACTGTAAGACTACTTATGTGACATAAGTGCCTATACTCGTGCCTCTTCCAAAAAAATCACACCTGATACGTGGATAGATAGCTTAGGCGCAAGAGTCAAAACATACTACCTATCACAAGGACGACTTGGGGACGGAATAACCCCGCCCCCCAGCCATTGTGCGACCTCAGGTGCTGTAAGAGGAGGTTGTCCTTGCGATACCTACCTTCTACAAATAAACAGTCTCTTTATCCCGCTTCGAACTCCAGTGGCTGCCAGTCTTAGGAAATCGATGTCTCGAAACTCCTTAGTTAGTATCGGTGGGATTATCCGTGTCTCGAGGGTTAGATAACACAACAAATTTGTCGTCGTGATGACAGCTCCAACGAAGCTCTGAGCCTTCAACCATCTCCATACACTCAGTAGTAGATAATAATACTCGTGGAAACAACATTCTTGGGCCAGGGAACATCGGGCGATCAATAGAAGCGTAGCACGACACAACGACATGTTGACCATCATTGGCGGGGTATAAGCGCTCACCCATCCTACGGCAGCATTCTGAGCATTTCTACAAGTCCTTATTGGCTGGCCGTTGAAAGCTATATGATATGAAAGATAACCGCGGAGACACGGCTCCTTACTTCTTTTTAACTAATACTAAATAGCATGGGTAAGCGCCAACATGATATCCTACCACAGGCTCATACATCTATGGCACGTACCTAACGTTATCAAATTAGCAATGACTGCTGAATACATATAGAGCTTAAAACATTTGAAATATCATATAGGTAGCAGTCAAACTATGCACCTCCTCGCCTGCTTCCAACGTGCTCTCCTTGATGTGCCCGCCACTTTGTCGAGAAGCTCCGCCAAAACATCACCCAGTAACCCAACATAAGACGTAGGAAACGCTACCACATTTATCTTGATTTACATAGTTCTCCCTACTAGACGCAGTTGATACATACAAGATCCATACCTACTTCCTAACGCAGGCTGGCTTTGGGTAGGCCGCCCGTCACCCAGCAAAATCTACTCACATATTATCTCTGCAACTCGAAGACCAATCTCAGCCAACAGCCCAAGTTGCTTAAATTTTTAATTTCCTTTTTAAATTTCCCCACCTATCTATCTATCTATCCGTATCTACACGCCAGCACGCCTGTGCCCCGCGTACTGTACGGTCGACCACCAAATCCAACACAAGACCGCGGGGCCAGTGCGCATGCATGCCTGTGCGAGTGCGTGAGTGTGTGCGTTGCGTACGAAAAACGGCAAAATCGTACATTTTTTTTTTGGTAATATAGTACAGGGTATGATGATGATGATGATGATGATGATGATGATGATGATGTTGGTATGAGACGGCTGCTGGGGCTGACTGCTGCTGTCGGAGGGATGCTCGTTATGTATGTATGCATGTATGTATGAGTGTGTCGGCCCGCGTCCAATTCAACTACCTCGCTATATCTATTTTTTTTTCTCCTCGGTAAACCACCTGGGTCTGTCCATATGCTTCTAGGTTTTCCTCTTCCCTGCCGCGCCTCGATCACTACTAAACCATCGAATCAATCATCTGATCCTTTGGTTATTGATTTTAGTCGATCTTGATGGAGGCGTAGATCTTCTGCACGAACCACCAGCTCGCAAAGTACCCAATGGATCCTGGGATTCGCGTTAGTTAACGACTACTAGTAGATAGGTAGGAGAAAATTTACCGGTCAAGATGAAGAAGAGGAACGAAAGCAGTGCGCTGTAGCCGACGTACAGCACGGTGCCGGACAGCCCCCCGAGGGACAGCTTGCTGAGGAGGTAGATGAGGGCGTTGGCGAAGATGTAGCCCGCGCTCATGCCGGCGGCGAGGAAGGCGCGCCACTGCCAGTGGTAGTTCTCGGCGCACAGGAGGAAGTAGACCATGAGGACGGTGACGGCGGCGCACGTGATGATCATGAGCCCGTAGCAGAGGAAGAGGAAGCCGAACATGTAGTAGATCTTGCTGAACCAGATCGAGCTCATGATAAAGTACAGCTCCACGAAGATGGCCCCGAACGGCAGGATCCCCACCAGCAGCATGCTCGGCACCGGCTTCAGGTACGTCGTCGACGGCGGGATCTGCCGCGGGATCTGGTTCGTGCGCACGGGCGGCTCGACCGCCGCCGCGCGGAACCCGAGCCAGGAGCCCGTCACCGAGAGCGGCACCGAGATGACGAACCAGATGCCGATGATGACCAGCATGGTGGTGAAGGGCACGGCGCCGGCGGCGCCGTTGGCCCAGAGGAAGAGGTTGAGGAAGAAGAAGGTGCCGAAGACGATGCCCGGGACCAGCAGGGGCGTCAGCGCGATGTTCAGCTTCCACTTCTCGCCGTTCAGCGACTTGTAGACCCGCGCCGAGGCGTAGCCGCCGACGACGCTGAGGAGCGTGTACAGGAAGACCATGATCGTCCCCAGCGACCCCCGGTTGGAGGGCGAGAGGAAGCCCAGCAGCGCGAAGCAGATGGTGAAGCCGGTCATAACAAACAGCTGCGCACCATTGCCGAGGAAGACGGAGAGCAGCAGCGGGTGCGACGGGGTCCGGAAGACGTCGCCGTGGACCAGCTTCCAGCCCGAGTCCTCCTGGACCCCGTCCTCAAGCGCCGAGGTGCCGGACAGGTCCTCCAGGTTGATCTGGTCGAGGCGGTTGTACCTCGCGATATCCTTCTTCAGGGCCCGGAACAGGACGGAAGCCACGGTGATGGTGAGGAATATGACAACCACGGCAGAGTTCACGAGCGAGAACCAGTGGATCTTGGGGTCGAAGACGTGCAGGTACTTGTCCCAGCGGGTAGCCCAGGCGGTGGGCGACTCGGTCCAGTAGACGCTGTAGGTAAAAGTAACAGCGGTCTCAGCCCCTTCTGCCTCGGCGAGAACAACCTGGGGCATTTCGTTGTCGTTGCAATCCAGGTCATCGCCCTTGTACGCCCTGGACGAGGGCTGGACGATAACGCCCACGACTCTCAACTGGTCCTCCTTCCCGCTGACCTTGTGGTACTCGATGACGATGTCGTAGTGGTTGTTGAAGTAGGTCGGGCCCTCGGGGTTGGTGGTGGAGATGGAGCCCATGGCGAAGCCGGGGCTGTAGAAGGTGGTTCCGGTGAGGTCGTCGAGGAGGTTCTGGCCGGCAGGGAGCCCGTCTACCAGCCAGTTAAGCGCGTAGCCCTGCATGATGCGCTTGTTGACGAAGTGGGCGGAGGGCTCGTCGTAGGTGGTGGTGCAGAGCTTCTTGCAGGTCTCGTTCTTGGCCATGTGCAGCTCGAACGGCGAGGTCATTATCCGGTCGCCGAACAGGATGCTGCCGAGGCTCTCGGAGACGTAGTCGGGGCCCCCCTCGGGCTGGCAGAAGCGGAACCGGTCGTTGTAGTAGTCGTAGGACATGACGGAGTGGAGGAGGGCATCCTGGGCGGCGACGGGCTTGATGCTGTTGACGTAAAGCGGCACCTTGCCATCCTGCTTGTACGAGGTGGGTGCGACGCCGGGGAGGTAGAAGGCGGATGCGAGATGGGGCAGGGCTAGGAGCGCAGAGCAGAGCGCCGTCGACGGCGCAAAGGCTTTTGACTTCATCGCGTTCGAGGTTTTGATGTCATCAAGTCTGTCAGGCGAGGCTGGTCAATGGGGGATGAACATGCGGATATGCGATGTTGAAAGTAAATGTTGAGAGGCGAAGCAGGCGGTTTAGGTGACTAGAGCAGTGAAATGCAGTAACTAGAAGCAGGGCAGGTCGTCAACTCACGTTACCGTATCACAGGCGGCGCAGAATGGACTCGACGCCAATCAAAGAGCGCAGAGGCTCGAGGATATGATACCTTATTTTGGTCGATGCAAGAAACAGGCTGTCGCGCGACTTGTTCCTTGGCTTTGCGCTTATTGAACAGAGTGGCAGCTATGACGTGAAGGTACAATCACATTCACACCGCACAACATAGAAACGCACCGCGATCACACACACTCTCTCTCTATCTCTTTCACTCGTCTCTGCAAGTGGTTCGGTACGTGGGTATGGCCTAGGTAGGTAAGAGGTTCACGATGGATCGGAGGTAAGGTAAGGTTGTCTACAGCGTGGAGGTCAGAAGTCGGAAACAATTTCAGTCCGTCATTATTATTAGGTACTTGGCTAGGGTACCTAGTTTCAGGAGCTCTCTGTTCATTCCCGTGCCAAGCAAACAATACTTACAGCTGTCCCTACGAAACCAGCAGAGGTCCGCGACGCCCGGCAGATCGGCAATTACAAGGACCAGACCCCCCGATGGTGGGGGCTACAGGCCTGAGGCTACGTAGCACAGCATCCAATCAATTCAGCTCAGCATGCGCAGGGGTCTCTGCCTTGTCGTTATCGCTTTGCCCAGAAAAAATAATTTTTGTCTTGCATTCTGCTGCAATTGCGCATTCGAACTATCCAACACACTACGAAAACGCATTGAGAGCAGATAAAAATCACTGCCTCATTCATCGTCGCCATGGCGGCCCAACTGACATCACTACCGGCATTACTCGACTCGCTGACGAACTCCCTCACCTCCGCGCTCGAGGCGACTCCGAAGATCGCTGAGAGCATCGAGCCCACCAAGGACGGCGTCTCGCTCCTCGACGTCAAGAACGAGCTGCTGCTCTCGTACCTGCAGAACCTCGTCTTCCTGATCCTGCTCAAGATTCGCAACGCCAAACGCGATGAAGACGAAGGGAACGATGGAAACAAGTCAGAGGAGGAGGGCCCCTCGTCGTTGACCGACACCGTCGTCAAGAAGCTCGTCGAGCTGCGCCTCTACCTCGACAAGGGCGTCCGGCCGCTGGAGGAGAAGCTGCGGTTCCAGCTCGACAAGATCCTGCGCGCGGCCGACGACGCCGAACGCGCCGCGCAGGCGCAAGAAGCAGAACAAGCCTCCAAGTCCGGGTCCGACTCGGGCTCCTCGGGTGACAGCGACTCGGAATCCGAAGACGAGGAAGAACAAGCGAAGCCCGCGCCCAACCTCAGCGCGAAGCAGTATGGACCGCGCTTCAATAACTTCGCACAGCCGGCCGTCCCCGTCGGCATGGCCGCGGCCGCGGCCTCCTCCACCTCACAACCGGACAGCAAGACGGGGGTATACCGGCCGCCCAAGATAACGCCGACGGCGATGCCGACGACGGAGCGGCGCGAGCGCGCGGAGGAGCGGCGGCGGCGCGGGCCGCAGAAGTCGGCGACGATGGACGAGTACGTGAGCCACGAGCTGTCGGCGGCGCCGGTGGCGGAGCCGAGCGTGGGCACGACCATCGTCGGCGGCGGGCGGCGGCTCAAGACGGCCGCCGAGCGCGCCGACGAGGACCGCCGCCGCGAGTACGAGGAGACCAACTTCGTCCGCCTGCCCAAGGAGAGCCGCGCCGACCGCGCCCGCCGCAACAAGGCCGAAGGTGGCGGTCGCGGTAAGGCCAAGACCACGTTTGGCGGCGAGGACTGGCGCGATCTCGGCGAGGGTGCTGCGCGTATTGAGCGTCTGACGAGGCGCAAGGAGGGTGCTGGTGGGGGTAATGGCGGCGGTACGAAGGCGTTGCTGGAGAAGAGTCGTAAGAGGGGGCGCGAGACGACGGACAGCGCGCGTGGCAGCGGTTTCAGCGCCGGCACGAAGGAGATGGGCGATAGGTTCAACAAGCGGCTGAAGGTCATGGAGGGCGGTCGCCGGGATAGGGGCAAGCGGTAGTCATTGGCGGTCTCGAGGCTTTAAAATTTTTACACACTTTTATATACATCACAAGCTGTAATTTTTACGGGAAGGGTTGTCGAAAATACAAGAACGGTGAACGCTTAGGAGAATATGATACCGGATCCCGCTGTCTAAGAAATGCCGGATACCCATGCCATCCACCCATCATCGCCGTCGCGGCCTACCTATCCTACAATCAGAACCCCGTAGCCAATGCCCATAAACTCAAGACAATAGCAGTAGCGACCGAGCCCCGTGACACGGTATCCGACCCTCGTAGATGCTTAACCAAAACAATACACACACGAGTCACTTATCGGGATCCGAGTATCGCATTGCCGCAACCCACCTCACCAACAATGCAATGTCTATTTCGTCCAGGAGTTTCACGCGAATGGGCTGTATCGGTATCGACCTCGCGCGCATCTCGAACGGCCTCCCGTACCGCCTCCACGACCCCCCGACGACCCAGCAGGCGTGGTGCAGGACGGAGACGCTGAGGCGGCACTGCTTCCGGCCGGTCTGGCTGATCCGGCCGTACCGCCGGCGTACCCTGCGAAGGACGCACCCGGCGGCGGCCTGGCTTAGGTTGGCGGCCCCCGGCCGCCATCGCCAGTTTAGCCTCGTGTCCAGCATGCGGTGGCGGAGCCGCTGCATCAACCCCGGTTCGTTCGCCCACCCCTTACCCAGCATCTGCCGGATTAGCTGCGAGTCCGGGTCGTTCGGTACGCCCTCGTCGCCCTAAATCGGAGGGACCTCGTCGTCGTCGTCGCAGCGGCGGCGGCGGCCGCCGCAGCTGGCACCGTTGTCCTTGTCCTTGTCCTTGTCCTAAAAGCTGTGCCCGACGTCGCGGCCGCCCTCCTTGTCCTTGCCCTGGCCCACGCCGGACCCGGAGCTGACCTCGCCCTCCCTGACCTCCTTCTCCCCGGCGCTCCCTCCGCCGCCGTTGCGGAGGCGGTCCTCGGCCTCGACGACGCGGGCTGGCAGCGCGAAGCCGAGGCCGAAGAAGACGAACAGGGCCCACTTCCAGCGGAAGGGGTTGACGGCGACGCAGAAGGCGAACCACCAGAGCAGCTCGAGGTAGGTGAAGAAGTCGAAGGCGCCCGTGGGCGCCGTCGCCTTGAGCGCCTTGGTCATGTCGATCCACCGGCGCATCCAGAAGGCCGAGGGCCGCGCCAGCGGGTCCGTCAGGAACATCAGCAGCAGCCGCGTGTAGATGCCGATGTGCCAGTTGCCCACGGTGCCGATCGCGTTGACGTAGGTGCAGTTGATCGCCGACACCGACGGGTGCTGCGGCGGGAACGTCTGCAGGTACCAGTTGGGCGGGCCGTAGGGCGGCTCGAACGCGTCCTCGGGCAGGAAGTCGAGCGTCGGCCGCTTGAAGCCCGTCGCGAGGACCACGAGGTCGCCGCTTATGACGGCGTGGCGCCCGGGCCCCCCCTTGGGCACGCCCTTGTCGCGCTTGTTAACCGCGACGCCGGCCTCGGCGAAGCCCTCGACGTCGCAGCGCACCCACTCGGCGCGGCCCGCGCGCAGCTTGTCCATGACGTCCGAGTTGACCATGGGCGTGTCTATGAAGATGCCCTTGTCGTCGGGCGCGAGGTCGCGCAGGTCGCGGTAAAAGAACCGCTTCAGCAGCCGCTCGGGGACCCACGACAGCGTCGTCTCCTGGCCCCAGATGTTGAGCGAGAGCAGCCCGTCGACGAGCGGGTTGCGCGGGATGATCCACTTGTCGCTGCGCGCCAGGATGTACACCTTCGACGCCCCCTCCTGGAAGGCGTACTCGAGCGCCTCGACGGCGCTGGCGCCGCCGCCGATGACGATCATGGTCTTGTCCTTGACGTTGACACTATATCGCTGTTAGCACCAGATATGTCTTGGGATCGGTCTACATCCATGTGAAGGTAGGTAGGTAGGTAGGTACATACCCAGTCAATTGGCTGGAATGGTATATGCGGTTCTTGTATTTATCCATGCCGTCCATCCTCGGCATTTTCGGGTCGCCGCAAGTGCCGACTGCGGCGATGATGCCTTCGAACCTGCCATTCGCGGTGTTGTTGATGATCCAGCGGCCTTTCTCGTCCTTGTACACCTTTTCGACCTTGGTGTTGAACTTGGTCCGCGAGTCTAGGCCGTAGCGTTCCCACAGCTGCCTGACCTGACTGATAATCTGTTGGCGGTCCGGGTAGCCGCGCTCCCACTTGACCGAGGGATGGAAGCGGTACATCAGAGAATGGATCTGGAGACTCGAGGTATTGTTCACTTTCTGAGCCGGCTGTCAGCATATCCGCTTGGCTTACAGTTGCAGCATTCTCTGTAGATGGAGAGGGGTGGTCTGCGTACACTCCAGATGCCTCCCAGACTATTCTTGTCTCCCGCCTCGAAGATCTCGACATCGAACCCATGGCCAATGCAATGCGCCGCGGATGTTACGCCCGTGATGCCGGCACCGATGATGGCGACCTTGGGCCTGCCAAGGCGCGTGCTCGGGCCCGGGGGAGTGGGCGAGAAGACCTTATCTGCAATCCATTGGAAGATCTGGAAGATGAAGAGCAACGGGTGGAAGAAGGGATTGCTCAGACCGACGTCTGACGCCATCTTTCTTCTAGAATAATGATAATAAGCTTTGCCTAGATGAAAGTAATGCGCAGAAACATCGAGTAGTCTGCTGGTAGTTGTATAGTAGGCCACTGCTATGGTAGCTGAAGCTAGAAGAAGGTTGAGAGGCTCAACTGAGCGTTGCCAGAGGCGTCCATCTAGTTTTGAATAGGAAAAGAGCCCTGACACTGACGCAGCTGTGACGGGGGAGCTCTGAGGCTCTTCCAAGATTCAATTGGGCAATCCCTGTCTATTACATCATGCAAAGCTGAACGTCGCTTTTGACATGTGATCGGCCATGAGGTGCCCCGGCTCTACCGGTTCTGCCCGTCTCCAGAATGGCCCGACCACTTAGTGCGGCTTAGCGCATATCCCGCGTCTAATTGCATATGAATCCCAAATTCCGGTTACATTCTCCTCCAAATCGGCTTAGTGAATAGTCAGAAATCCCGATCCCCTATGATACTGATATCACCATGTCTCCTCCCTGTCTGTATCATTTGCCTGCCCCTTGCGCATTCTTGGACGTCAGCCATACCTCCACCTTGTCCTCGTACTCATTAGCGACGGCCCTGCTCCGGGTTTGCGGCTGGTCCTCTTTGAAGTCCTCCCCGTCCTTCAGGTACTGCAGCACCATTGGCTTGGCGACGAGTTCTTGAACACCATGAAAGATGGACCTAACGCCGAGTTCAGGCACGTAGTACTTCTGTGCGATCTTGGAGCATAGTGCGAACTCGCTCCCATACTTCTGGTCGATTTTGCCAACTAGCTTGTCCTCGTCTGGGCTTGCTGAAAGGACGATCGGGCCAGAAACCGCCGTTTCAAGCTCCATGAGGCTCTTGTGGGCCACGACAGCTTGTTCGCCCGAGTTGAAAGTCAGGAATGGAATGATCTTGGATATCCGACCAGTCAGGGCAGCGCCAAAATGGCCTATGCTCTCTTTGTTTAGGGAATCGCAAAGCTCTGCCACCAGCATCGACTGCGCATGCTCTTGGTTAGCATCGGCAAAAATCTCCTTCGTGTCTTTACAGAACGCGTGAATAGTGCTGTCAAACTTATTCGTCGCCAGGACCCAGATTGTGTTGCTGCAGTCGACCCTGTCTGCATTTCGGCGGTCTGCAATTTCTCCTAATGACCATTAGCTAGGTAAATCGGGAATGTAATGTGATTCGCCTCCTCACCTTGGTCAAAGGGAATCAGGAAAGTGTTGTGACAAGCCCGTGTTGTTCTATCGAACTCATCCAGGAACACAATACACCGTTTTCCCGACTTCCTAGCAAGGAAATTGTTTAGGGGCGAGCCAAACTCGTGGCTGTGATACGGAGGCTTGGGACCGAAGAGTTCATCCTCTCGTTGAAAATTGGTGCAGTCCACAGACTCAAGTTCCAGAGACATAAGGTCGCCTAGTCTCCGCGCGATTTCCGTCTTCCCGTGCCCACTCGGTCCCGCGAACAGCAACACCAGCGGGGCTTTGGCCGGTCTAGCAAGTTTTCTGTTCACGGTGAGCCCAAGCTACGGAACGGACAGGAACAAGCAAAATCTTACATAAGCAATTCTTCGGTCAGTGCCAGCGTGGCTGTCCTCTGCCCTATCACTGTCAAGCGCAGTCCAAGGACATCCTCGGCACCTTTCCTGGAGACTAGCACACGTTCGCGTCCAGAGTTCGATCCCACTCTGCTTGCCTGCCAGAGACGATACCGTTGTGTCAGATTCAGTTTCTCGGTCAGCAGCTGCCTTATTGCTGGCGTGCACCAACGCTTATTCTCGTCTCGGATATCACGTAGCTCCTCGTCTCTTGGTCCCGAACGAGTGAGGTCGCGGTTGTATGGAGTATAATAGGCTCCCGGGATGACTTGAGGCGTAGCCCCGAGTAGAAGGAGGGTCTCTAGGGTCCTGGTTGCTTTCGCAGCCACGGTATTATCATTCAAAACCGCAAAGGCTAGCAGGGCAAAGTGATCCTGTCCATATGTAGTGTTTGGATTTCCACCGTATTTGATGCACAAGCGTATGAGTTCGACGTTGTCTGTTTCCACAACATAGAACATCGCTGGAATCCCTTTCACGTTTTCGTTGAGCTTCGTTTTCAAGAACTCCTCACCGTTATACTGGTAGAAACTCAAGAAATTACCGACCTCCATTGTCGAACAACCACCCTGAATGGAGCCGATGAAGTCCTCGACGTTGAAGTCGTACACATCGTATGAATCTGGTTGAAATCGCCCCGCAGGAGCGGGAGTACGCGGGAGCTGACGATACCATGGCACGGGGTTCTATAATTAATGTGTTAGGTATTATATGAATCCGATACGATGAAGGGAGCATGTCCTTGAACACCTGTTAACTTACAAGATGCGAGAGGGATGCAATTGCCTTGTTTACATCATAGTTGTTTGTCTATTGCGCAATGATTAGCTAGAAAATAATTACTGGTACTCAGAAACTCGCCTACCTGCAAAGCTCGTGTGGCCGCCTGTTTCGAGCAAGTCGGGTATCTGCCCAAAACTTGTTTCAAATCGACGTCTCGCGGCTTGTATGGTGGAGTCATCTTGAGCCTAGGTGGACGATCTACACTTACTGGACCGTCACGATTCAGCGAGCGAGGGGCCTATGAGATTTATAGGTGTATATGAATGTTTGGAGCCTAGTCGATTCCTTTCGGTGCTTTGCCATCGTTTACTGTGTTTTTCCAACCCCCAACCCCCTAAATACCCGATACAAGTATGCGTGGTTTCAGCAATTCTCTTCTTAGTTTCCCGATCCCCGAGCCTTGTTGATGAATCTACTGCCTAGCTACCCACATACACACAGTAATCCTACACATCCACGATACTACTGCCTGTGATTCATGATGTTCACTGTGTAAAGCTTTGTACCACATGCCCGGGGAGGCAGCAAGGTCTTTCTCTCTCTTTCACTAGGCACATAAGCTTGAAACCTGTTAATTCCCCTCAGAAATCTAGATGCTACGATCCAGAAGGTCCCTTTTCTATGCCTATTGAGCCCCTACTCTGAAGAGCCTGAGAAGCATAAAGTTAAACCCATTCAACCCCTGGCTAAAGACGGAATCGATTTCACTAAGTTAGTCACATCAAGTTAGTATTGACATTGAAATCCGTTGTCTTCAGAAACTAATTAAGCTAAGTACTTAGGCCTCTCATTTTCGCAAAAGTTTCTAGGGATATTGTCCAGTAGCGATATTGAACGGAAACGGATTACTGCAAGAATGTATTTGCCCTGTGAGTTGCACTCGTTAATTCACATCCTGTCCAATAGCGGCCGAGAACACAATACATGTATTATGAGTTTAAATATAGAAACTCTATGACTTAGCCATCCAGATATGTCATAAATTTCTCTTCGGTGATAGGTCATATTATAGTGACCAATGATCTCAAAAATTCCCCACAACCGTTTACTTGATGTTTCAAGTCATACCTACTGACAGCTGCCCATACTGACTCTCGCCCCTGATAATCTTTTCAGCTGCCGACAAACAGACTAAGGAAGATGCGCTGGAACTTGAATGGATATCAGAGCACGTGCTGGGAAGATATATATTTCAATACTGTAATCTTTGAATAGACCTCTGTACAATATATTTGTAACCTTACTTTCAACCGTGGTGTGTGAGGCAAGCTACAAAGAAAAAGGATGTTTATGTCCGTAACTCGGTGATTCAACCAGAGTATCCGGCTGTCTTGCTGACGCATTTACTGAGCCATGTGAATCCTAATTTGTTTCGTCCGAACGATCCACTATTCGGCATAGTGAATGTAATCATTTTGTGTACAGCCAATCATCTTACTTGAATATTTGTCTACTGTATATGTGACAGGGCCTGGACGAGTCAAAGTCCCAAAGCAATGTAGAGTTGACAAATAAACCAGTCTGCTTCGCTTCAGGTTTGTATAAATCTCTAAATACACTATAGTGGCATACCTATATTAACTGGAAGTTCACCCATTAGAAAGTCTTCGAATCCAATTCGGTCCACCTACATCCACACGCTTCGCCAAATGCTTCAAGTTTAATATTCTGCCTCTCTTATCATTTGTTCTCCTGCAGTCTTCCTAGTGATCTTTCACAAAGACCGGAAAACACAATCATGGGTATTGTTATGTCCCATCCCTCGAACAGTCAATCCAGTCCGGGAATGGGGCCCCGAAACATGCAGCCGGATCACTCCAGAGACTATGAGAAAGATGTAAATGGGCTGCCGCCTACAGGAATCGACTTTGTCACACAAGACAATGGTCAAGCAGGCCAATCAGAGAATAATTGGGCCCCTGGGAATACATCACGAGGCTTCCGTGGCTGGAGACGAGTTTTCGATTGGGTAGCCCTCTGGCTAAGGGGGCTGTTCTCGAGTGACCGGGAGATGTGTGACAAGTTGAGGAGCAATATCTTAGAGCTCACTGCCAAGATAGGCTTCCTGGAGGCCAAGAACCGAGCTCTGGGGCTTGAAACTAAGAAGCATCAATCCGAAAAGTTTGAGCTGGAGGAGGTTCACAGTGCGGTGCTCACAACAGCGCGTGGCCAATATCAGGTGTTACGAGACGAATATTATCACCTGGAAGAATCATACAATGCTACTAGTAAGAAAAACGACGAGCTAGAAGAACAGCTTCGTACCTGCGAGAACTCGCGATCTGAGCCGTTACTAGAGCTTCACCTGGCGGAACTCATTGTTATCTGTGTTGATGTTGGCAAATGTGCACAGGAGTCTCTCCCTGAAATTAAAGGGGTGTACAATGATGTGCTCAAGAGTATTCGCAAGAAGAACAGCGAAGCCAAGGTCTCTATTATCATCCACGGGTGCAAGGGAGAAGAAGGTACACGATTCAGCCCCCTGCTGCAGCCAATCAACCAAGATACCTTCACGTTACTGGATGGCGTTCCCACTGGTGGCTGCATTGACTACACGTCATGTTTGACCTACGCGGCCGCCGTGTTATTAAACCACTCATCAACCTCGAAGAACATCGTCATAATCGGACGTTACATGTTGTATAAGATAACCCCCCCTGGCAAAATATTCCAGCTTTTGCAGTCCCAGTCGATCTTAGCCCATACGATAGTAGTCAATGGAATGCAAAGGACCCAGGGACGGGATGGGTGCTTGGAGATCGACTGGATCACGGATCGGGCTGGGGGCCAGAAGCTCACCGAGCAAACTTATTCGATGCCTTCTAGCCCGTTTCGCAACATATTTCCAAGGGGTTAATTGAAAAGGAGGTACTTCACAAGACTAGGTAGCCGTACGAAATACTTGTATGTGTTGTAGAGTGGAGCTGTCTCAGCTGTGCTGTTACATAATGTTTATTTTGCTGTTATTCGATACCACCAACACACAGCTTATAGGGCTGATTCCAAGATAGAACTAGAATGCTCGTACTTCGAATAACATCTTCAGAGTGGATGGCATTCAAACAATGATGCCACTTAGCTAGGTTGGGCGCCCCCCGGAGATGAAACCAAGTCTCCGGTTAATTCTTACACGCCTACCAAGCATTTACTAATGATTGAAAAGTTGGTTAGGCACCATCAATATACGCATTAATGGACCTATAAATACATGTTCACAGGGAGGGCCACAGTGGAAGTTCTAGTTATGCATGCATTAAGTTAACAGGGGTTGGCCTAAGGTTCCAATTCCACCAAATCTCGTCACTGATAGGGTCACGACGGCGTCTTCTATATTCTATGTCAAACCGGTCTTTATTCCCCTGGTGATTTTAATACACATAATACACTGAGCGGAACTAGGGCAACCCTGATGCAGCAGAACCCCTAAAGCGTCGTCAACTCATCACGCTAATATCTCCACCTTCGACGACGCCAACAGTTCTCTTTGGTTGGAGCTGAGGCACGGCATGAGCATCAGCTTCCCAAACGTGCTGGGGGAGCCTTTGGCAGAGATCTTCCAGGAGTTGGTGTAGTCGAGGTACTTGGCGACCGCCGCGTCCGCGTACTCGACCTCCCGCTCCCAGTCGCCGAGCGTCCTGGCGTTCCAGGGGCCGTCGCCGGTAGTGAAGGGCATCTCGGCCATGTTCGGCACGTACGAGCACACGCCGAACTTGCTCATCTCGTAGATGCTCAGGCTCATCATCGTCATGATGGCGGTGCGCCGGGCGCTCTCCAGCGTGATCCATCGGTCCCAGGTAAGATCGACCGCTGGGGCTGCTCCTGCTGCTGCTGTTGCGGTCGCCGACGCGTCTTGCTTTCTCGACGCTTCCATCACGCGCATGTGCAGCTCCAGGGCCCAGCTCTCGATGATGTACGAGTTCGCCTCGGCCTGCCCCCGCTGCCGCACGTCGCCGTCCCAGAGCTGGATGTTGTGGAGCAGCAGGAAGGCCTGCAGGGAGGCGAGGTGCGACTCGATGGTCATGGTGGATATGTCCAGGCCGATGAGCTGGCCCACCCTCCTCTCGATTACGTTCATGACTATGCTCTTGGTGTTCTCTGTCATGGACACATAGCTGGCACATGCGGCGAAGGCTTCCTCTAGAGGAAGAGACCGGGATGGCGTGTCGTATACTGAAGAGTGGATAAAAGGTGTTCCGAGCTGATGGACAAACTTTTCAGGCCAGGTCATGATTCGGCGGGAGAACGCGTCGATAGGCCACTTATCGACTACCTTCACCAGGATAGGGCAGTCGGTGTGATGCCCCAACGCCTGTGCATGCGGAGAAATGAGCCGGCGAGTTTCTTGTACCGACAGGCTCCTTGGCTGCTCGACTATAGCCGTCGCACCCGGATTCGAATCTTTATCTGAAGCCGAGGATTCGTTTTCCGATCCCACGTTCGGAACGAGACTGGTAGGGGTCGGAGGCCGCTCCGGTCCCCATTGGATGATCCGATAATACGTCCGGTCGAGATCCCGCACGGGCGGGTTCTTGTAGTAGCAAGCGATGCCCCGGCTGGCGCAGCGGGAGCATTGCGGAGTCTGCGGCTCGCATCGCCGCTTCGACTTTGCACAGGGAACGCATGACTTTTGGCGCGAAGCCATAGGGTGGACCAGGAAGGGTTTGGGCTTGGGCTTGGTACCTCGCTTGTAATTAGTAGAGAAACTCTGGGCAGAAACCGGGTTCGGGTGCGGGCACGGGAAACCCGTTTTTTTACTGAACCTGGCAGAGGACCTCCGGGGGATCTGCTGCGGACTTGCGAGAAATAATCGGCGGACTCGTGTCGAAATAGGCCTAGACTCCGCAGTCTTGGTAATCAGTCATTGGCGTCATTGCATCACGGGGGTGTATTATTGAGCGCAGTCAGCACCACGTCGCTGATACGCTGATCGTAATCAGCAGGCCCAGCAGGCCCGGCATGCCTTGCCATCCGATTCATGGAAATAGTTTCATAGCTACTGTGCTCTACCTATTGATTGATAAGCTGAATCCATTTCTCTCCCTACTATAAATGACACGAGATGTCGAGCCCAGTGAGTCTGAAGAGCCTCCAGAGCTCTCACCTCTTAGACTTCATTCACTTACTTACCCATAGGTACTTCCCAGCTGCCTACAAACCTCCTCACTTACAGACGCCTACCACGTACCATTGATTAACTCATCACATCATGGCTATCATTGAATTCGTCTTCCCTCAGTTCAAAAATGACCCGGACAGCCTCAAGGCTCGACGGGAACAAACGCCTACGACGTACAAGACGTTCCACGCGGTGGGTGTCCTGCGGGGGCTAGGGGGTTTTCTCCTCAGGGAGAATGGAAGAGACATATCTTCGGAGCATAGGGAAATCCTAGTTCTTGGTGAGAAAAACTATGTCCGAGCCTAGTTGCTTTCCCCTTAACAGTCGATAGAATGGCCACGTACCGACACCTTTTCCGCGTTCCTCGGGTCTCCTGCCTACCAGAACATGATAGCCGGAATAAAGCCCTGTGAGTAGTTGGAGCTATTTGTGACTTCTCCCTATCTTTTATTACGAGCTATACATCCTCCAGACTGAGAGGGATCATAGGAATATATAATTCCAAAAGCCCGGTTTGCTCAAGGCTCCTTTCTGACTCCGAATGCTACAGTTGCGGCGGGTCCAGCGAAGCTCAACCTCCTTGAAACCAACGACGGATCACCACTTTTTGCCGCTTCGCCGTTCCTGGCGATAGCCCAGATCCAGCCTAAGGCCGCACTGAGCGACTTGGAGTTGCAGGCCTTCCTGAAGAAAGTGCAGAAGGGCTTCGATGAGAGCCACGCCTCCGGGTTTGTGTATGGGGCCACGCTGAACCTTCCCGAGAGGAAAATCTTCATCGCCAAAGCCTATCCGGACCTTGCGGTAAGCGATAAAAGTTTCCGTTCCCAGAGAAGTTGGCGGTTAAGCCAGGTGCTAATACCACGACATTACAGGCTCTCGACGCTGAAAGAGAAGCCTTTGCAGGCAACGAGGGAATTAAGGAGATTGAGAGCAAGGCTGAAGTAACTCACTTAGTTGCTGCTGATGTCAAGCCGCTCCCCACCTGAGGATATTGCGATAAATAGGGCTTATAGATGCATAGATAGTCAATGTCACACTCCCCTCTACATAGTCTGAAGTGCGTTCAAATTTTCTCACCTGTCATTGTAGCAACGAAACCTGGCGGAATCTAATCAACCAGTATGACACATACATAATACGAAGGAACAAGTGCCGAGCGTGGCCACTGATCTATTTTCTGACACTTCGGTATCGTCTTTGACCAGGCACTGTTTTCAACAAAGGAAAGCCATGACGATATGCCGACAAAGAACGTGTATCGAAGCGCATAGATGTCCTTCTTTGTCCTTTGTTCTACTGGGATCGATCCATTCCATTTTTCAACGACCTTGAAATTATTTTGTCTAAGTGACATACACCAATACTCCACGAAGCCACATCTTCGAAGTTGGTAGTCGAACGAGCGTTTTCATTGCATAACTAGAAGGAATCTCAGCATAGCGCACCATCAGGATCGGAAACTACAGCTGAGCAAGATGAAGAGTAAACCGCAGCCGACAGCCCGCCAACAGCCCCGCCGCGCCGTCAGGGACAACAAGACCCCAACCACCAACACCACCACTACCACCACCATACCACCTACCCAGGCACCGCCACCCCCCATCAGTCCCACTATGCTAAGACGGACAAAGGCCGGAGTCTCAAGGGCCCAGGGCCGCGTAGGCGGAGGGAAGCCGAGATGGAGGAGAGGGGCGCAGGCGCAGCTGAAGCAGGAGCTCGACGAGCGGATCGCGGCGATGGAGCCGCGGGTGGCGTGGCTGGAGCAGAGCGCGCTTCTGGGCATCGCGGGGGACCCCGAGCACCCGACGCCGCCGCCGCTGACGCCCAAGCCTCCCGCGGGCGGCGCCGCGGCCACGGCGGGGAAGCGCGGGCGCCCGAGGAAGAGGGCCCGGAAGGAGCTGCGGTACATGGACGACTTCCTCAGCTCCGGCGGCGAGGAGGAGAGCGAGGAGGAGGGGGGAGGAGGGGGTAGGGGAGACGGTCTGAAGAGGTCGCTGCGCTGGGTCCCCGACATGGAGCACCGTCCCCGCGTCGGCAGCAAGCCCAGGGGCGTCCCGCACCAGCTGTGGATGGCGTACTCGTCCCTCGACGACTACATGTACCGGCAGGCCCTGACACGCGAGGAGGTCGTCGTTCACCCGCTCCTGGACGACGTGTACCACTTCCAGACCGGGGGCCCGCAGCCGGTCACGCCGCCTGGGTTTAGGTGGAACGACGAGAAGAGGCTCGTACCTATAGCAGAAGGATGAGTGACTATTCGGCCTTCTTCGATTACATAGGTATCAACTCTTCTGAAAAGCCATAGGAAAGGTTTACCTGGCACTATTCGCCGTGTCAGGGCAACCATCTCTGCATCATATATCGTGATAAAAGAGGTCGATGTAACACGAAGTTTATGAGGAATAGACTGTACAATCACGAATCTAGTATATACATCTAAGTGTATAGATACTCAGACATTGCGAGCTTTCATTGATGGATTGGCGAGATGGTTTTCAATCCTGCCTACCCCCTTACGTATGCTTGAAACGTGACTTAAAAATATTAATGCAAATATTTCCAATTACGAAGTGAATACTTCTTAACACAATAAACACTCTTACTCAGTTTCGTAGAACATAGTACAATTCGTGCATGATAGCTAGCTGAAATGCGTTTAATTGCATAATTGCAGCAGAAGATATCAGGGTCATGTTGGCTAGAGGGCATTGTCATTGGCCAACCGAGAAGTGACCCAAAAGCAACGTAATTATTATAAGATTTTCGTAGGAGAAGAAAAAACATCGAAATCAACATGATCAATACATACACGAATGAATATGTTCCCAAAATGTGCCTCTCATTACGTGCATAAATGACTTCAAGATGCATTCAACCAAGGGGCTCAGCAAAGTGTTATCCGCCCCACATGCACTTATTAGGCTGAAGTTGCACGAGATTGCGTGATTCCCGCGAGTCTCAAATAGCACCATCTGCTTCCGCTCCCGCTTCCACTTCTCAACACCAGCTAGCGATGTGAGCTTATCCCAAGTCCTAGCTAAGTCACCCATCCGTCCATTATGTCACACCCAACCGAACCAGACGACGCGGCCACGCGGCCGCTGCTCGCCAACGACGAGCCGGATGTCGCCGCCCCACAACCACCATCTGCACCGGCGACACCCCGGGATGACGATGATGACGGAGAAGTCGGAGGAGGCACGTTCAAGAAGAACCTCGGCGCGCTCGAGGCCTTCGCCATCGTCATCAGCATCGTGATCGGCAGCGGCGTCTTCACGTCGCCGGGGGCCATCGACACCAACGTGCCGTCGCCCGGCGCCGCCCTGGTCGTCTGGCTCGTCGGCGGCGCGCTCGCCTGGACCGGCGCGTCCACCATGGCCGAGCTCGGCACCGCGATCCCGGGCGAGGGTGAGTTTACTTTCCTTCTTACTTTACTCACTTAACCCGGGGGTCTCTTTTAAAGCGTCCGCTATTAGTCCATGGAGTTGAGAGTAGAGAGCAAGTCTAACGGCAGATCTTCACATCACAGGCGGGGTGCAGCCGTACCTGCAGTACATCTACGGCGACGCGCTGGGGTTCCTGGCGGCGTGGACGTGGGTGGTGGCGGTGATGCCGGCGACGCTGGCCATCCTGGCCATCGTCTTCGTCGAGAGCATCTACTCCTCCGCGGGCGTGACGGGCGACGCCTCCCGCCCCGAGCACAAGCTCCTCGCCGTGGCCGTGGTCGCCGCCGCGGGGCTCGCCAACTCGGTCAGCACGCGCGCCAGCACGCGCCTCAACAACTTCTTCGTCGTCGCCAAGTTCGCCGCCGTCTTCGCCGTCGTGCTGGCCGGCCTCGTCGTGGTCGGGATCCAGGCCGCGGACCCGGGGCGGGAGGACGTCGGCGGCAGGGACTGGTTCACGCGCCCCTGGTTCGGCCGGCGGAGCGTCGTCGACCCCGACGGTGGCAGAACCGACTGGGACCGCCTCGGCGAGTGGGAGGTCCTCGGCCACTACTCGGCCGCGCTGTACGGCGCGCTGTGGGCCTACAGCGGCTGGGACAAGGCCATCTACGTGTCGGCGGAGCTGTCGGCGCCGGCGCGCCAGCTGCCGCTCGCCATCAACACGGCGATCCCGGTCATCGTCCTCTGCTTCATCGCCGCCAACGCGGCCTACTATATCCTGCTTCCGTGGGACGTCGTCTCGACCACGGATAGCGTGGCTGTGGTAAGTGCTTAACTAACCACGCCCTTCTCCTCCTCCTCCTACTTTTCCTTTGATACCATATAAGTGCTAACGGGATGGGCGCGAAGACGGCCATCACTCGCCTCCTGGGTCGCGGCTTCGGCATCCTGGCAGCCGTGGTCATCTGCCTCGTCGTCGCCGGGTCCCTGCTCGGCAACTCGTTTGTCGCCGGCCGCATGGCGGTGGCCGCCGCCAACAAGGACTGGCTTCCGGGCGTCTTCGGGCTCGTCGGCCGCGTCGGACTGAAGCCCAGAACAGCGGAGGAGGAGGAGGCGGAGAGCTCCGAGTCCCGCGCCGATGCGCCCAGCTCTCTGGATGCGGAGCGGTCCGACGCCCCCGTCAACGCCATCATCCTGTCGACGGTGCTCTCGGCGCTGTACATCCTGCTGGGCAGCTTCCGCGCGCTGCTGACCTTCAACGGGCTCGGCGAGTACTCGTTCTTCTTCCTGACGGTGCTCGGGGCGGTCGTGCTGCGGTTCCGGGAGCCCGGGCTCCGGCGCCCGTACAAGCCGTTCGTCCTGGTCCCGCTGGTCTTCGCCGGAGTGAGCGGCTTCGTCGTCGTCCGGGGCGCCTTCTTCGCCCCCGTCCTGGCCCTCGTCGTCATCGTCGTCTGGGTCGTCGGCCTGGGGTTCTACTGGATAAGGAAACGGTTGGCTGCGCGGCATTTGGACTAGGTCCCCCGACTGATGTTGTACGGGGATGGCGCTGCTCGGGACTTGTGCATATCTGGGGACTAGCACGACATTTCTTCGCTAATAATGACTCCACAAATTCAATTCCGCACATTCTTCGAAACGGCATTTGCAGATTAACATGTGCGTTCAGGGTTGTCAAGGGCATGGCTTTTATACCCATACATACATGCACCTATGCCATTGCCGTGCGCTCGTCTACACCAATGCATCGAGCAAGTTACAGGCTACCACACCCACACCTACAGCCTCACGATGTTCTTTTAATGGCCTACCTCTCATCGTATCTTACAGCTACAAATAAATTGAAACTAGCTGGTATAGGCTATTAACAGCCCTTAATCACCCCTGTATTTCAGTACTTGTCGGTACAGATCCCATCGGCTCATACACGTATTCATAGACTGTTATACGATATATTGATACTCAACGAAGGTTATCATTACGTACATGTTACCATCCACCCATGGTCGATGGCATAACCCACGGTTCTATGGTATAGGGGTGAAAGAGTCCCGAAATCGCTGTTTATTATACTAATTCGCTATTTGCAATAGACATATTCCAGCACCCTATCCTAGCCTCTAACATCTACTAGTTCCCATCGTCCACCAAGTCATCACTCCATTTTCCCCATGCCAGCTGAGTCAAGGTCAGTCTAGGGGGGGTCAAAGCGCCATTAAGTTGTCCAGACGTGTACTCCAGGAGCCTGATCACGTCAGCCATGCCCTCCAGGCGCTGCTCCAGCGCCGTCACCCGCGCGTAGTCCAGCGCCGTGTGCCCGTACACGTCCCGGACCCTCGTGTCCGCCCCGTTCTCCACCAGGAGCCGGGCGACCTCCAGGTCCCCGTCGACGAGGACGTTGTACCAGACCAGCTCCGGGTCCGGGCCCTCGCCTCGGACCATGTCGAAGCGTACGAAGATGGCGTGGAGCGGTGTCATACCGCACTCATCTGCTCGTAAGAAGAGGGTTAATACAGAGTTAGGTAGAAAAAATACCCCCCCCCCCATATAACTAGGTGATTTCGAAAATTCCAGGTCCTGTCTGCCTCGGTAGGTAATTCCAAACTTTGGGTTACCTAGGCAGGGAGCGTCCCAATCCGACAGCTATACTCCCCGGAAATACCTAGGCGGTGCTATGGGAGCTCGGGGAGAATCTGGATGTGGAATACGTACCTTTGACGTCGATGTTCGGGCGGATAGGGGCGAGCTCGACCATCGCCCTGATTAGTGCCGGACAGCCGCTTCTGGCCGCCTAGTGCAGCGGGCTTTGCATCCAGCCCTCTGATTTCAGGACGGGGTCCGCGCCGTGACGGAGCAGGAGCTTGGCGAATAGGACTGCCGCGGGATGGTAACGCGCGCGTATCGCCATCTTAAGCAAGGGGTATTCATGCTTGTTGTCGTCAATGTTCTCCGGCGCTTCAGGATTGCTGCACCTGCCCTCGGGATCGGCGCCGGCGTGTAGCAGCATCTTCATCAACTGGTAGAGCGCCTTCACCCTCGTCTGCTTAACCTTGGGCCTGACAAACAGATCTTCCGGGTATGTATTATCGAAAATGTCAGAAAGGTAACAAGCAATGGTCCTAAGAGGGGTTCTGCCATTTGAGTCTGCGGCGCCAGGGTCTTCGCCACTAGCGAGAAGGACGCGCATCAACGACGGAGTATCCTCCGACTGTATTATTGTTGAGTACGCATACCGTCCGAAGGCCACGTCCACGCACCAGTGCATAGCGGGTATGCCATTTACGAGGCGTTCGTCGGGTGTTGTGAGTCCAAGGAGTAGTTTAATTTTCTTCAGCCTTTGCCGAATCATACTGCTGAAAAGATACTCGAAGGCTGGTTTAACTGGGCGCCAACCACGAAGCCATTCATAGCCATAGCAACCAAGACTTGCCCCTTTCTTGACCAGTTGACGAACAATGCCATGAAATTCCCCATAGTCCTGCGAGAGAGCGCATTGAAGTGCAGTTCGCATTCTGAACGATATTACTCCCCAGGTGATTGTACTCCCTGTATTTGGGTCCGCGCCGTATTCGAGTAGAGTACTGATAATATGGCGGAGTTTGAGCCTCACCGCACGGTGGGTCAGTGGAGAGTTGGCCTTTCTAATTCTTTCGAAGGCACAATGGATAGGAGATAACGGCCCCAAACTTGCTTGGGCTCCATGCGACAAAAGGTACTCCACCATATTAGGGCGACAGCCGTAGATTGCGACCTTGAGAGGAGTCTGGCAATATTTACACAAGCATCTGAAGTCGCGGCCAGATAAGCCAATCCTCTGGGCAAGTAATGGCTGTTCTTTGATGCGAAAGGTTGTGTCCACCGGGGTGTCGAGGTCGAGGATGCGTCTAACGGTGTCTTGATAGCCATGAAAGCATGCCCACCACAGTGATAGGCCACTGCTTCGAACATTTTGCCTGAGAAACTCTGTAATCATAGCATTGTAAAGCGCTCGGCAGGTTCTCATCAAATTAGCTTGGTCCGACTCGCTGAGGTAATACGTGATAATTTCGAGGAATACTTCCGCTGGCATATTCTCCAACGGACTGGCCGGTGATCCCACAGCCACCTCCATGCTGAAAAGTCTCGTTGATAATAGATTAAATACACAAAGGCTGGATGAGTGGAATGTTCAGTATATTCGTTCTCTGTATGATATCAACTGGCGTGGGTATCGTACCCCGTGCAAATACAGCTAGTAAGTGTTCGGGTTGGAGGGAGTAGAGATATGGTATAGTGATAGGATCATGAGGAGGAGGATGGTGGAAAATAAGAGAATAGTGTTTTCGTCTCTCTTGTGCCAGTTGTTTATGTTTGGGCGCAGAGAACTTTGCAGGTAAGGTGGATTCAAGGGACACCTTCCAAAGGTTAGAAGGTTATCACCACATAGAAACCTCGACCGCTCACCATCGCTGTCCGCTCACATGTAGTGGAGGGGGCAACATCGATCGTTCTTCGGCACCTCATGACCTGTGAAATGGCAGCCCCCACCGATGAAGTATAACATACGTCCACACTGGGGTTAGTAATCTCACATGCCGGATAATACATGAGGTACCTAGGTAGGTAGGAGGTAGACCTGGGCTCACGTCAATTCACGGAGATGTAAAGAAAGCACAATCACGGCAAGCTTAAACCCACATGGGATTTAAAGAGGGAAGAAGGCTCGCCATTATTGCATCACGAGTCACTAGAAGTCTTGTGGTAGTATCCATGCCATAGCAGTCCTCTCAGCCCTCCAGATCGATCAGTGCGGCTTACAAAGGCAAAGCAAGGTCAAGCTCCGCGAATGGACGTCGTAGACTTAGATGCGGTACATAATTTATACTTACTGCTTCTAGCAGAGTCTAGCTGCCTTCACCGGCCTCGTTTCTGAGTCGTATATGCTAGGGAGTCTGAGAAACAGACACCATAACGGGTGGAATGGATTTTGTAGGGTCCAATGCGAAGGGAAACCCCCTGATACATGTTGCACGTAGCGGGTTTGCGGTGCGATTTCACTTGCCGTAGGTAATGGGAAGAACTTTTTAGTGGGAAAATATGCGCTTGTTGCGCAAACTAATTGCCTAGGTAGCTATAATAGCATGTTGCCCTCCTAGCTAACACATTGAGTTCATGGCTGGACAGCTCCGCCTTCGCAGCAGCCAAATTCCGCATCCTAGGTAGATACCTGAGCATTGGAGTACGCAAGTTTGGATGGAGGGCGTGCCACCGGATAGCAAAAAGACTTATCGCTCCGGCTCAATGTAGGGAATCTGTTCGTCGAGGACCCCTGAGCGTACTGGAACAGAACGGACTCCTAGAAGAAAGGTCAGACTCCAGTCATGACTTGAGCGTACTGGATTCATACAGCTATACAAGGGCTTGAGAAAACACATACCATAAAATACGATGATGTGATTCAAGGCCTTTGTCAATCAAATCCAACCAATTCAATCAACGAGGCTTTCCGATGGATGTTGATTACTCAGTCGGCGAGACCTCGTTGCAATGAAAATTGATGGTTGGTTAACGTGGTTAATCAACGATGGATGAGCGTTGAACTGATCTAGGCCCTGGTGTGATTCTATACAAAACCGAACAGGTTGTTTGAATCTCCAGCCCGGGCTGGTGAAAACCATCGTCTCTTAGCACCTTTCCTACCTGCCGATCCCATCTCTCGGGGTACAGCGACCACCAACTTATCTCAACGTGACGAAGATGAGGCATGTTTGTCTTGCGTTTCTCCAGCCATGGCTTGAATACTCTTAAGAGAGCGTCGTCTTGCCACTTGTCAGAAGGCATCATCTTATTCCTCAGGTTTTCCGTAATAATTAGAGATCGAATATTCCTTGGAAGCACATCCTCTAACTGTATGGGAGGATCCAGTGAGCCATCGCCTAGCAGGTATGCAAATGAAATGCTGAGTTTCTTCAACTTGCTTAAGCTGACGTTTGGCTTCAATGACCCCTGGACCCTCAATTCGCGGGGATCAAATACCACCTTTGGTGTTTTAACCGAGAGTCGAATCAGTCAAAGTATCGCGAACATGGTATAGGGCTGTGGGAAGTCGGTCAAGATAGAGCAACAGATCATTCTCGAACCGAACTTGAGACTGCTTCCACCGGAGAACTTTCAAGTTTGGTGTGAGTGAGATTATATCCTCAAGATCTGAGTCCCGGTTAGTGGCCAGATCTAATGATGTCAGTGCCATTAGATCAGGCGAATTCGTGGGCCATGCGAATGCCATTGAAAAGGAGAACCTGGTTTGAGCCGCGATATGCCAAACTTTCTGAAGATAAAAGAATGGGACGAGCGTGGACATATGCAAGAACCCTAATATATCGCAGTCTTCCGTAAATGACACATATTGCAGGTGCGAAAATTTGGGCAGGTTGTAATCCTCTGTATTTGCGCAAAGGGCAAGCCTAAAGACCCAGCGGATAGTCGGCCAGTCGTTCGGGAAAACGGCGCCAACAGCGGAGTATCTTAGACCATGAAGCTGAGAGAGCAGTAATGCAACGAACGCGTCCATATTCCCGGAGCTAAATAGACTAGCCCATGTACTGGCACGCGGGATGTTGGTCCTTATGACAAGTTGTCGGGCCTGATAGGACACCTTAGGAGAGAAGCTACCGAAGGAGGTGGTGCTGTTTACGGCACCTTCAACTCCATAGAGGCAGACGCGTCGGAAATACCCTGCCAGCTGGGGCCTGTTCATGATACTCCTCAGTAGTAGGTGGATCGGCCGTGGTTTTTCTGGTAGCCACACAGATTCGTTAAAATGCCAGGTCGATTCAAATTGAGAGTAAAGGAGGGGCTCGACGAGGCTGTGAAAGCGGCTGCTGACACGAGACCATGAACATAGGTCAGGTTGAGAAGCGTTCTCGGCAATCATATACAGGATTTCCGGTGGGAAGTAGGGGAAGGGTGCTGCCCGCGGACTCTGAAGTGTCTATTAATAGCGGATATCAGCGACGACCATACAGCGCTCAACTCTCTGTCACCACACTTACGACGTCCATGATAGGTGACAGGGAGAGGGGAGGGGTTATGGCAATCTTCGTTCTTGGGTTCTACCTAACTGCCAATTGACCAAGTATCAAGGCAGAGTCAAGTGTGGTCGTAAATGTGTGATGGAGATGTGGAATAGCTATGAGAGAGAAGAAGGTTGGATTGATACATGCCCTACGTGTACTTCATATACACCTACCGAAGTCTCGGGCTCGGGCAACGATGTGCACGATATTGTAGATAGGTACAATAGCTGTACAAAGGTAGCATTACAATACCATCTTAGCGCCTCAGGTAACTTATCAGCATCCAATTCAGATGCCATTTCGATACAATAAAAAGGGGTGTCTATGTAGGTACCTATGTAGGTGCCTGTATACCGGCGCGGCTAGGCATTTGAATCTCAGGCAACCCTGGATGTCTGGGAAGGCTAGATTTATATACAAATGGGGTATATGGATCCCTGAAACTCACTTCAACCAACGTTCGAGTAGTTTGAGCGTATGTAGATGTAGGTGAATGTGCTTGGAAATTCCAAAACAAGTTCCTTTCGCAGCCAACGCCTACATAAGACCAAATAAACTGTAACTCTCTAACCTCAACAAACCAGCGAGCACGATCAGTTTCTACAATACTTATCACAGTGGTCAAATGGCGTTCAAATTCATCTAGCTCGGCTGGGTACTAGTTGGGGGGTTTAAAGAGATATTGCGGTGGCCCACAGTTCAACTCAAGTCGCCATAATTGTCGGAATGCTTTAGGAAGGACACTTACCTCGCCCTATCTAGACTTACCTCTCATTATCTAGAGACAACTTCGCAAACATTGAATGCCTAAACATGGAGCTATTGGGAAACACGTTAGACCGCGCAAGCATGACAAAGAGACCCACCTGCTGTTCTTCGAAGGAACAAAGGGAGATAATAGGAGGTAACATCCGCCTAGACAAAGCGTCAGCATCTGCGTCACGACCTCTTACGAACTTACTCCTCCGGTGCCGGGGTGCCGAACAGGCTCTCGAGCTCGTCGCCGGACCCGCCGGCCTCGAAGCCGAGGGCCCTCTGGCCGGGGACGGGGACGCCGTCGCACACGACCATCTCGTGGCAGGCCATGCAGGCGAAGACGGCGGGCACGGCGCCGGCCTGCGGGGCGCCCGGGCCGAGCGCCGCCGCGCCGCCCGGGCCGG
>JWIU01000026.1:1120710-1403229 GCA_000966885.1 Xylaria sp. JS573 | reverse complement strand
GGATGGACCGCTGGTTCTGGAAGCGTCTGAGGACCGGCTAGTGCTGGCATGGCACCAGCGCCTGCTCCTCCTATGGCCGGGGCTGGCGGCCCTGTAGTAGCAGGCAAAGGCATCTGCGTAGGATCAAGACCCAGGTAGCGGAGATAGTATAAATGATAGTTGGGCGGCAGCCTGCCCACGACCCGGGTCCTCGCGCTCCCGGGTCCTCTGGGGCCGAAGTTAAGCGCCATGAAGTAGTGCGGGAGGTTGTCTCCGGGGACGCCGCGCCAGAAGCACCCCCTGTTCAGGGTGCCGTTCCCGGTGCAGTTGCCGTAGTTGCTGTTGTCCACGCAGCTCTGGCAGGGGCGCGTCCGGTCACACGCCCTGTGGTGCGTGATGCAAGCCGCGCAGTACGAGAACCTGTCGCTCATGATGAAGCGGTTCCTCGTGGGCAGCGCCACGCCGTCCAGGACGCAGACGACCCCGTATCGCGAGCAGTATTCGCAGCCTTGGGGGGGATCCTGGGTCGCGGTGCATTTGTCGCTCCGGCCGTACCTCCCGCAGCTGTTCTTGCAGAGCTCACAGCGCCTATGCTTGTGCATGTCCCTTCGTCTTATGTAGTAATTGTCTTCCTCTACGCAGCCGGTGACCTCGCGGGTTTTCTCGGCCCGGTTCACGGGGATCCCCCTAGGCAAGGTAGACGTCAACGACAAGTGCGTGAATCCCATCACCCCTAAAGTGTCATGGAATAAACCCCGCAGCGTGCATTCCTGGTTCATCACGGTACAGCGCTGGCATTTCTGCGCTATGTTGCTGTGCCAAGGGTCTCGCCAGGAGCAGGAACGGATATTGACCTGATCGAGGCACTGGTCACAGCATAGAGGGGGTATCAGGCCGTCTGGTCGGGGGTCGAGGGTTCTCAGCCCGTACCGGCAGGGGATATCGCGCTGTCGGCAGAACGTACAACCCATACCGGTTGCCGGGCCACCCAGATAGAGTCCCGGCGCGTTCGGATCCGCATTGCAGTTGGGCCGGTGGAATTCCCTACAGCTGTTACATCTGTTGTCCCTCGGCAATACTTCGAACCCGCCGAAATCCGGGTGCGCGAACAACTGATTTCCAACCATGGGTGACGGTGGAGCAACCGTCCATGGCTCAGATTCAGGTGGGTGATCACCACGCGGAGGGTCGGGCGGCGGGCCTTCTGCCGGTACATCTCCTGCCGGTACATCTCCTGCCGGTACGTCTCCTGTCGGTGCGTCTCCTGTCGGTGCCAAGCCCAATCCTGGTACTGGGCCTCTAGGCCCGGCGTCTGAGCCAGGTATTCCGGGGACTCTGCCGTCTGGATCCGTGAAACTCGCCGTGCCTGGTACTCTAGGAGGCGGCGGCAAGTGTAATCCCGGCGGTGGGCGCGCTACATGTATCCCGTCATCCGGACCAGACGCTGGGGGCGCGCCGCCTCCGGCAGCTAAATGGCCCGCGCCGCCGAACCCTCCAGGAGCAGGGCCACCCACGGAGTGTCCAGGGGGGATCCAGTGTCCGGGGGGGCGGAACACCCCCTCAGGAGCGAACCCCCCATAACCGGGAACGTAAGGTGCAGGAGGGGGACGCCCATAGCCACCGAGCCCCATGTAACCTCCCCCTCCAGGAGGCGCTACAGGACCCGAAGGACGCACGGGCGAGGCCAGCACGGCGGGCGCAGGAGCAGCAGTCCCGCCCGAGGAGACGGTGCGGGTGCATTGGCAGCCGCGGTCGCGGCAGTTGGAGCAGGCGGAGGCCGGGGCGATGTCGCAGTCGCGGAGCCTGAAGACGACGCAGAAGTCGCAGCGGGCATCGCCGGGCCAGTGGAAGCGGCGCCAGCCGACGAACTCGGAGCGGCGCGGGCGCTCCGGATGGAAGAAGTTGTTCCAGACCCTCTCGGGCAGGTAGTTGTGGCGCTGTGGGTCATGGTCTGCGGGCAGCAGGTCGCGGTAGGACATGGTGGTGGTGGGTGGCTGGGTGGCTGGGTAAGTGAAGAGGGCTTTGTCGAGGTTTTGATTTAGAGGTTAGTGGTTTCTGCTCTTACCTATCGTGCTGTATTACTTACTTCTTACATGAAATAGGAAAAGGGAAATAGGGAAAGGGAGACAGTAAGAGTCCGAAGCCAGTTCAAACCCTTGCAATGTGCTCGCCACAATAGATCAGAAAGACTATCCTGTGTGTTATCACGTTACCCGGAGTGCGCTGATATAAAGTAGAAGCCTACGTTCTCTTCTTGTATAAGACATGAAGTCCGTGTATTATTTTGACAATGGAAACAATGTCATAGTCTCTCAGCCTATACTCAAACAACAGGGGGTCCATCGGTATATCCTTTCACTAGAAAGATGAGGATAAAGGGAAAAAAAGAGGGGGGAAGAGAGGAAAAAGGGGAGAGAACAGAAAAGAGGAACAACAAGAAAGAGAGGAGGAAATAGAAATAGAGAAGGAAAGAAAGATGGAATGCCTTTGGAGTTAAATACGAACAAAGGAGCCTTGAGAGCAGGGCATTAGTCCGGTCTGCTCAAAGATGTATGTTTAAACATTTTCGCTCACGCTTGACATATTGCCCTTAACTTAGCAACACTAATATATATGGTCGTCAACTCGATACGGTCTGTGTGCCTTTCGTGTCAGTGACAGAGACAACGTTCTGGAAAAGCTGCAATTGTATGCGACTGTATATAGGTACCAACACATAAAAGACTTTTGGCGAATGGTCCCCTGTCAACGCTCGTTGAGCTAACGAGACTTCAGGCGAAACCAACATGCTTCTCCTTAACTCGGTGAAAGAGCATTTAGTAGAAGGTGACATCAGAGAGTAGCAAGGGGATATCAAAGGGTAGGACGTACTTATTTGCGAGATTATGAGGCTATTCTCAAGCTGCAATTCTGGATAGTGCTTTCTTCTTTGGTTGAGTGCATTCATACCACTGCATATATCTCTTAACGAAGCCTTGACATTGTATCTCAGACATGCATTACCCAAACCCAAGAGTCTCATCCTTTATGCCTGAAAGTATCGGACTGCTTTTAGGTAGATGTTTTCCGTTTACCCATTCAAACGGTTTGGTGAGTTGTTCATAGGCCATAGGATGAGCGATGCATGGACCAAAGAGAGAGAAAGAAAGAAAGAAACAAAGAGAGAGAGAGAGAGAGAGAGAGAGAGAGAGAGAGAAACGCGCTCCGCTTATGTCCTATAATAGTGAACGCGGAGACATCTTCAACGTCATCTCTGTATATCATAACGCCCACAAGCAAAGCCAAGGCCAGTCCCAATCAGTGAGCTCCGGTTCAAGCCGCAGCGGTTCAGAAAGTTAAGTATATGAGCTAGAAGAGTTCCCCGAACACCATGAACAGCCAAAGAGAGAACAGGGATATCTCCAAAGAGGTAGACTTGTGTCTAGCCAATCGATTAGTTACTTGAACGATGAGATAATAATGAAATCTCATAGGCCGGTCGGCGGTGATGTACGGGCCGATGCCGCATCTCCACACAAACGGCCCCTTATAGGTAGGTAGCTGATAGAATTGTCTTCTCCCTTGCACGCGTTGACAGAAAACTGAAAAAAGTAACTCGATTAAGAACTGAAGAAACAGAGGGCTTTGAAAGGTTACACGGGTGTTGAAAAATCTGTTTGAAAAGCACTCAGCTTTAGTATGAATGAATGTTATGTGATACTTGTAGCATTCGTAAAAGGAGTTGCGGAGTTCTATCCAACAAAACTCGGTTTAAAAGCCTTCTCTTTCGATGAAAGACTAACCGCTTTCTCAAGCCCAAGTACAAGTAGTTGAAGACTCTAGCATCGCATGGCAAAGTCTTTCAGAGAGAATTTCTGCCATTACCAGCCCTGTTGCAACATTCACTATAATCATGTCCAACAAGATAGGTAAGACTGTTCTGAACCTATTGACCCCTGTGTGTGTGCATGTAATGACCGTGATTTTTCAGGCTGCTACCAGTTACTTCAATAACTTAGTTAGCAAGCCAAAAGGACATCACATGAGATCTTTTCAACCACATCACACATCACCCCCGATTCACATAGCATGCGCACAACACCGAGATTATGATCTTTTTTTTCGGAGTTCAGATTGGGATGAACTGCAACTGACGCCTCGACTTGACATGGGGAATCTATGACATCGAACCACTGTAAAAGGAAAATAAAATCACGACAAGAAAATAAATGAAGAATATTACAAGCAAAAGAAATGACCTGTGGGAAGAAGATCGCCACAGCCGGGCGTGACTGGGGGAACGATCCTAGACCTCAAAATGGTCCCCCCCAACCAAGTATTCTGTAATCTCAAACTGGTCGCGGCAGAGGTTCGCAAGACAGTGTTGTCTCCTCAAGCGGCGGCGATTAAGCCGCTCGAATAGTCCTTTATCCCTTTTTTCACAAATGCTGGTGATTGCTCGGTCCATGATGAGCTGGAAGAAAGACCCCGACTCCTGTATCCATGCAACAGTTTAATCTCGTTTCGACCGGAAAGTACGTCTCGAAACCGCCAAGGTCGTCCGTCGTGCTCATATCCGATGCACACACACTTTCTCTCGCGTGTATACAGGCTCGAAGGAAGCCTGCATACACCACCTCCCGTGAATTACCTCTATCCCTGCCACGACGCTGTTGTATGCTGCGGTAGTCATTGACATTATAGGACAACGCACTTGCAGCAGCCAGCCTCTGCTTCGCCATCGTCCACATTTATCTGCTTGTTGGGGTCATTCATGCCGCCGTTTCCGCCGCTGTTCGTCGACAGGCCTTGCATGTTGCGGTTGTAGTGACGGATCTCTCTCACGAGGTCGAAGAAAGCCTTGTCGACGTTCGTCCGCGACTTAGCGGACGTCTCGACGAACGGGCACTGGAACTGTTTCGCAAGCGCCTCACCGTCTGGAACACGTGTTAGACTGGACTGATACAGTCTCGGGTAGATACGGAAGGATGATCAAATACCTTGTCGGGGAACCTCGCGTTCGCCCTCCAAATCGCACTTGTTACCAACCACCACCATGGGGAAGTAATCGGTAGTGTCCTTGTCTTTTACCCGCAGGATCTGCTGCTGGAATGTTCGGATTTCCTCAAAGCTCTGACTGGACGTGATCGAGTAGACGAGTAAAAATCCTTCGCCGGTGCGCATGTACTGTTCCCGCATAGCCGAGTATTCCTCCTGACCAGCTGTGTCGAGAACATCGAGCAGGGCAACTTCCTCATCAATGACGCACTGCTTACGGTAGGAGTCTGGTAGGGAGGGAGGTCTACGTCAGCTCTAGTTTCCAGGGCGGTCGCAGAAGATGGTGGCAGCCGAGTGGGAGGGGGCGGGGGGGAGGAGGACCGCTGGATGGGACGAACCTTCAATGGTAGGGTCATACTCGTCGACGAAGTGGCTCTGTATCAATTGGATGGTCAAGCAGGACTTTCCGACACCACCTCCGCCAACAACGACCAGCTTGTACTCTCGCAGAAACTACCATAGCGATGGACATGTAAGCAAAGACGACAACGGTTTCACGGTAGGGCGCAGCAGGGCGTGAGACATACCTTGGAAGCCATTGTGCCGGATTTAATTTAGCTTGATTGGCAGGAATCGAGCTGATGAAGAAAAAATGAGGGAAGCGGCAGGATTGCAGTCGGGGGGCAACGGGATGCGTGATGCGTAATGGGTTGCAGCGGGTTACAGCGCGTCGCAGCGGTGACCGACTCAATGGGTGAGAACAAAGGGCTTGTTGCCACGGATTCGGCGTAGGTTCCTGGAAAATCAATCCAACGGGGTGGTTGGGTGATTTGTGGAGAGCTATTGCGATCTTCCTTTCCCTCTTGCAGGTCGGTGGCCGCGTGGTAAGGTAAGCGGCAGAGCGTCGCCGGTGAATTGGGGGAGAAAAGGGAATAGAGACGAGCCGGCTTTCGACTATGGACTTATCGACGACGGGAGTGACTCGCGGCAGGGGAGGAAGAAAAAGGAACGAAGACAAAGATTAGAGTAAAATGGAAAATGGGTGAGGAGGAATGGCGATGGGACGAAGCGGAAGAGAAGGAAAGGCAGTGGTTGATGGTGGTGGTGGTGTGATGGTGAAGAAGGGGGGATTTCCACTGGCTGTTGTCAAGGCAAGGCAAGGCAAAGAAGAGACAGAGACAGAGACAGAGACTCGTGGCTCTGGGGCTTCTCTCTCGTTGCTTGGGGCCACCTGAAGGGGTGATGTCCAGTAGTATGTAGTAGTGGGTGTGTGTGGTGTGGGCGAAGTACTGGGTACGGAGTGCACGGCGTGTCTGTCAGTTGTTCGTCTGCCCAGGTGCACAATTGCAGCAGTGTTGTGTGTGCGCGGTTGTGTGTATGCTATGTAGCGTGCACATGGATGTACATACCCTAGGTAATGGATAGGCATGCGGTGCACTGGACTGCAACCTGGCTTGGGCGTCTTCTGGGCGTGCTGGAGCGCTGCACAGTGGGGTTGGAAAGGGATTGGATTGTCGAATTGTTAAGCTTCTCATACGATGTTGGGGGAGATGAGTAACACGCACGGGCCACCGGGTCTGTGGAAAGGGCAGTGGTCAGCGTCGGTCAGTTGCTCCAGTGGGCAGCACTAGGTCCGGATAGGGAATGCAGACCAGCCAATGAAAGCACTTATGTAGTACCGCCCTCTTGTCCAGTGGAACACCTTGCCCTTTTTGATGGATGCGATATTGCTACATACATTGATACTGCAGATTATGTAGATGCATACATATCTGTATACGAACATCTACTGACTGACAGTACCTAAGGTATGTAATAAGAGTATAAGGTATCGGTATCTGTGGTCTGGTTGTTGTCTGTCTTCAGGGAGCGAGAACGAGATGTCCATGTTGATGGGCAGGTAGGTATGTAGATCTGTACATGTAAAATATCGTCAGTCCCTGCGCTTATCTGGCATTGAATTTTTCAATCGCTGCCAGGGTACCAAGGCAGACAAATAAATACCTACCTTACGTAGTGCATCTACCTACTGTATACGATGTACATCCATTATTTACATACTGAATAAATACCTACCTATTATACATTATACATCAATAATCATGGATTCTATCAACCGAGTCTACCTACTGTACATAGGGTATGTATGTGTACGGGTATGTACTGACGAAGAGATGGAAATATGATGAGAATAGCGACATAGGTTAGGTATGGAATCGTAATCCCCAACGGTTCAACGGTCAGGCTGACCTGCAGTCTTTATTTTTATTTTTATTTTTATTCTTATTCTTATTTTTGTTTCTTTCCTTTTTTGATAGATACCTACTGTACTGTCTGTGCCATCCGTCATCCTCCTGCGGCGTCCTTCGATTGCGTCAGTCTCCGTGCATCGACAAGCCAGCGAGCCCATCCCATCCATCCCATCCTTGCCCACATGAATTTCTATCTGAGATTATGTACTAGGTAGTCAAACTGGAACCCACCGCCCAGGTCAGGTTTTCACAGCTCAATTTTCCGGGGGGTCCACCGCGAATATCAGGGGAACTCCCAGGGCGCTCTTTCGCAGGGGACGTCGCCAGGCTGCCAGGGTCGCTGAATTCGCTGAAATGCAGGACGCTCCACTAACCTTAAAATCATCCCATTCTACAGGTAGTGGACCTCTACCTAGGGTAGTGAAGGTTACCTGTACATGTAGGTAGGCAGTCTGAGGTCTATGAGGTTGCTCGATCTGAAAGACGACTGCGTATGCTACACCTAAATTCACTTCGTCCAGCTGAACTCTGCCTGTCCCATTTCACCTTCTTTTCGTCCAACCTGTCATGGAGGTAACTCTCCGCCCAGAATTAGAGATGGAATCAGATAACAGATGACTCGTGCATGCATAGGCGATGGGACGGTCAGGACGGTCAGGACGGACAGACCACACAGATCCTCTATCTCTGTGTCCACGTACAACTTACCTACCGGTCAGTCAACCCGCGCCGCCACTTTCCGACCACAAGCAAGCCCAATTGATTGTCGTCGATACTGCTGCTGCTGCTGCAATTTACAAGGGCAGAAATCCCTTGATCCCCCCCATCCCCCCTCTCGAGTCGAGGTCTTACCACATGCATTTCAATACATACGCCATTGCCCATCCACACTTGACCGTTCTGGCAGCTCTGAAGGGGCCGCCCTTCAGCCGGACCGCACCCCATCTCCCCAATCAAGCAAAAGCAGAGCTGGCTGGCTGGCTGGCTGGGTGAGGCGGCAGGCGGGAAGGGACTGCGAGGGCGCACTGCGTGGCTGCGTGGATCTGTCGGTCCAACTCCATCAACCACACCCCCCACACCCACTGCTACCCCGAGTCCTGCACCACGCAAAGCTTCTCCGACTTTGGGAGCCCGTCGAAAACCTGCCAGCCCGCGAGCCGCCAAGCTGATTGATTCATCATATTTCTTCAACGTCACAGGCAAAGATGGGAGAGACCAGCTTCCCCGTACTGCCATGTATGTACTATAGTATGTACACATGCACGGTGCGTAGATCGACGTCCTGCCACGACTGCCACGCATGCCCCCCCCCCCGTTTCCCTTACTCAGCTCCTACCGCGTACACGGTACATCCATATTGAAGTCACGCAGCAGCAGTAGCAGCAGTTGTTCCGACTGCTGCAGCATGCAATGCGAGGTTATGTATATCTCATCCGAGAAGGGTCCTAGCTTACACAGACCAGACCAGACACATGCTTATCGGCCCAAGATACGCCTAGTGGCACTATCCATGGCATCTCCAGCTTCCCTAGTCGAGGAACAGCTACAGTAGTTACGTTAGCCAGGTACGGACCACCTACTACGTACATAGTAGATTGACTCGGCTTCATCTCTATCCACCACATGATAAGAATCGGGGGTACATAATCGGTATCCGCCAGATTTCTAGTCTCCTAACCATGTCGCGTTATTCGCAAGACAATCGGACCCGCGTCTAGGTTGTGTGAAATGAGGGTCATTTCCCTTCGGAAACCGCGAAAGCTGCCTTACCAAGCTTTTCACGTCCTAGGGAGAGAGACGACCCAGCACCGCAGAGTCAAGTTGGCTAAACGCTGGGGAAAACGAAACAGGCCAAATTTCGCTTGGGCGATACGCCGCGATGGCCTGGCCCAGAATGACTGGGTCGGGCGCGCGCTGCTCGGACAACTTAATGTCTATGCAGGCACCTTTTCTCCAGTCTTTCGGGGCCATTTCTAAATAGTACATGGCCGTAATCTTTTTCCAGAAGCCCAAAAAAAGAAATCTCCGTCCGCTATTCCCTATACGGGCGCGTCATATGAAGCTGCGTGGGGCTGGAAGACGTGGCTCAGTATTATACATCTGTGGCTTAGCTTGGCTGACCAACTACGATTAATAGTCGAGCTATTCAGCACCACAGTTATGAACCAACTCCTCTTCCGAGTTGCTGAGTTGGTATTCTGTACAGCTGAGTATCAAGTCACGATTCGAGCACAGGATGATCTATCAGAAACGCAATAGGTCCGATAGCCTCTTGCCGCCAGACATGTCACAGATCTAGACCACCGGTGGTTGCAGATGACCTTTCGTGGTTGCACAAAGGCAAACGGAAAAGTCACAAATAGTATTCTGCTGGGCTTATGCGATTGTAGTGGTAAGCTTAGACTACTTATTTCCATCTACTGGAATTCAGAGCCGCAGCCCAAAGAAAGTGGCATGCCTACGTACGCATTTCGAAGCCTGCCGGCATCATCAAGTAAGACTCGTGCGCTCTTAGGTACCGCCAGCTTTACTATGAGTGACGGACGTCGGTATTATCTCATAATATACCAGCCATAGAAAATCAGGCGATTTGTTTCGACTTTTCTGCTCACACTGGAATATATCGATCACAAGATTCCTCTGCGCGGCCAACAGTGGCAAGACGGTCGGAACGTGAAGTCAATGATCGAAGAGACGAGTTTACAGTTTTGCCATAATTTTTGATATTAGAAATGGAAGAATTTTTTTAGACGGGGCGACAAGACTATCACAGCGGAAAGCTCCGAGAGCTTCCACGCCCAAGCCCGAAAACACCCAGCAGTGCATATGATATACCTATGTCAGTGTTATAATAGACTACGTAGGCAGCCACCGTTCTCCGCATATCTCAGTACACAATCCTACATCGCCAACTCAGCGAGTGAAGTGTCATTAAATCAATAATATACACCCTAACTACTCCCCCCTAAGATATCGGCCAGTCTGCCAACCTGTTACTCATCCAGCAATCACCCCGCCTCCCCCCCCTCCTCAGTCGAAAAAGGCCATGCCAAGTTGTTAGACTGACTTGACAACCTGGGTGCATCGATATCCGCGTTACCACCGCGGCGGCCCTGCCCCGTCATCTGCTTCGCGAATATACGAGGCTTATCCGCGTCCTCGTCCTCGTCCTGGGGGGGGGGGGGGGGGGAGGACAGAGGGAAAGGAAAAAGGGCAAGGATGGAAAAGGAAGAGAAGTACCTATTAGGGGTTACTCTGCCTAGATCAAACGTGTTTCCCAGGACCTCGACATTACCTACCTACCGCCCTTGTGATGGGAGGTTGACGATACACCCCCCCAGCTGGTACTCAGACTCTGACGTCTCTGACCTATGGATTCTTACTTTTTAAATACCAGGCTTCAGCTCCTTGGCGTAGGTATCCCAAATCGATAATCTAGCTTCCGGCCAACACAGATGTGGTAGGCAATGCTTCTGGTACTGAGCAGCCAACTGACCCTGACATGGGAATTTAATGTTATCACGGTCCCTACAGATGAGCTCCAGAGTCGGAATTTGAACCTCTATACATCATACGATGAAGGGTTTTTAAAATGTGGGCGTAAAGCTGCTTGCTGGTTTTACTATGTACCTACATGGATGCGTTCTCACGTCAAGATCGGTCTTGGACACACGATCGAAATAGGGGGGTACGAGGAAAAACTCACGAATCGTTTGGGTCATGTTTAGTGATGAGGACATTGTCCCGCCACAGGTCCCCGTGATACAACCGGGTCAGTTCCGCGTCATCGTCGAGAATCATCTGGTTCCAGACGGACGCGGTCTCGCCCCCCCGTGAGGCGGATACGCCATCCCTACGAAAGCTCGCGGAACTGTTTGTATCTATCATGCGTCGACGTCGAGGCCGTAGTGCAAATACATACACACGCTACTTAACTTTATCCTACTATCCACGAGCTACTAAGTATCACCTAAGTTGGAGGAGGGACAGCAAACACTGAGGCATTGAAGCGAGCCCGTTACCATCCTCCTGCATAACAAAATGACAATTGATTCTTCCGTATTCGAAGCCTTCTCAGAAACGCCTTGTCCACATTATTTCGAATGCTGCACTACTACACTTGTAGGAGTTAAGCAGCCCTTGGTCAAAGCAAAGTTCGGTATGTCAAGGTTCTTGGGGGGGGGGGTGAAACCACTTCCCCCTATTTTGGTAGTTTATGTAGCAATCCCAGAGATGAGACCTCCAACACCCTTGGTCACTTCTTCAGACTCGCCTTCGTTCCTCTCCCGAACAAGCCATTGGGACTTTGCAATAATTCTTTGTGTGAGGTAGAGCCAGGAAAGCCATGCGAGATATCGAATTTGGCAACCCAAACTTCACCGCAGGACATCACCAAGGACGCCCATTTGCAGCCTTGAGACCCGGCACGCAAGTAACGCGGCGACGAAACCCCTTGCATCGGGACTAACAACCACATAGTAAAAAAAAAAAAAAAAAGAATGGCCAAGCCAGTGGTTGAGCGGTAAGACAATCGCAAGAGCGCAGACCCCTTTCTTCTATTGCCGCGGGCGATGGATGATACCCTTCCGAGAATCTATTCAAGCCTCTCTCGATACAAACAAGCCGAGCCGACCCCCCCTCCCCCCACGCGATGCTTTCTAAATACGATAATCGGATCATCGGCCTCCTCATCGTCCCTGTCTTGCCTGCTTGATCTCTTGCTCGCTTGCTCACTTACTCACTCACCCGCTCACCCGCCCACTCACTTAGCCTTGGCGGCGCCGAACTTCTCCGCGATCTCCTCCTCGGAGAAGCGGCGGGTGTGGCGGCGGAGCATGGCGGCGCGCTGGTCGAGGGACATGGCGAGCTGGGCGGGGCCGAGGGGCACGAGGCAGCGGGCGAGGCGGGCGTAGTCCTTGCGCAGCAGGCGCACCGTGATCATCAGGTAGTCGACGTCGTGGAACAGCAGCGCGTGCTCGCGGCCGTAGGCCGCCTTGTGCTGCAGGAAGTGCACCGGGTGCTCGCGCCAGTGCCGCCGCGGGTTCAGGTGGTGCGACGTATGGTACCCGTCGTTGTAGCAGTACCGGTTGCTCTGTGTGTCATCCGTGTTAGCGGGCCGCGGGGGGGGAAGGACACGTGTGCGCACGCACGTTGCGTGCTTGTATGCAGGCATCCGGGAGGAGAGCACGTGGTTGAGAAGTATGGGGGGAGGGCGAGACAAGAGAAAAAGCAAGAGAGAAAAAAAAAAAAAAGGGCTTACGGGCACGTCGATCAGCGTGATGCTGGACCGGTAGTCGGAGTCGGGCTCGTCGGCGTCGACGAAGGCGTGCTGGCCCCAGTTGCCGACCATGAGGCCGAGGCGCATGAGCAGGAGCGGCAGCACGAGGGCGAAGAGCGCCGGGCGGCCGTTGAGCCGCAGCAGGGCCGCCAGCGCGGCGTAGTTGGACAGCTCCCAGAAGGCGACGCGCAGGCCGACGGCGGCGCGGTTCTTGCGCACGAAGTACAGCGGCAGGTCGAGCCAGATGAGGAAGTAGAAGCGCCCCACGTAGTGCAGGAAGTGCCGGACGCTGTCGCGCTGGTAGCGCACCGTCGACGACAGGTCGTCGGGCCCGTTGCCCTCGACGTGGTGGTGCTTGACGTGGTGGTAGTAGTAGCTGTTCCAGGTGTGGCCCATCAGGGGGTCGGTGACGTAGGGGAAGAGCAGGTCGAAGGCCCGGGCCAGCGCGGACCGCTTGGTCAGGATGCCGCCCATGTGGATGTGCTGGTGCATCATGAGCGTGTACACGCCCGTGTAGTAGACCTGCATGGCGAAGTGGAGGACGCCGTGCAGGTAGGTGAAGTGGTAGAACAGCCACGCGGCGCTCGGCACGGACGTGGTGAAGTAGAGGATCAGGTGCGTGACCATGACCACGTCCGTCTCGTGGCGCGCGACCTTCCGCGCCCACGCGACGTAGGGGAGCAGGAGGTGCTTGTATATCGCCGGGTGCAGCCGCGCGGCCAGGTCCCGGAGATCCACCGAGGAGAAGACGGTCGGCTCAAAGTCCGGGTTCTTGGGGTCATTGAGCCCTCTCATGCGAGCCAGGTCCTGCTCGTCCCTCGACGCGGATATATAATGGCCGTCATCGTCTACAGTTAAATCCGAGTTAACAGCGATCCTACTATAAGAACTCAATTGCCTACGGCGTATGTGGTCAGAAGTATATTTTGTTAGGTAGACCTACCAGCATTGGCGGCTTCTTGGCCGGAGGACGAATGGTCCTTTACGACATTTTCGGAGAGTTCGGCGGTGCCGTTAGTGGACGGGCCGGGGTGCTGCTGCTGCTGATGCCGCTGAATGTCATCGGCAAGGTTTTGCAAGAGCACGATATCGTTCCGAGGCAGCTCCGGGCTTATAATTAACGAGGACATAGTATATATAAGCGTCTCGCAAAAGCAGTTAGTTGTTAAGTCGCTGACAGACAAATGATAGAAGGAGAACTCGGTGAGGATTAAGGGTTTTCGCCTTTGAGAAAGCCAAAATTAAGCTAGGGGACGGCGTAAAGGGGCTAGATCTTCAGTCCAGGGCAGGTACTTCGTACATAACAGATGCTATGGCAAAGCAAAGGACAGGGATGAAGGTTGTAGGTACGTTGTAGGTAGAGCACAAGCTCATAAATGGAGACGAAAAGACGTCAATTTAGGCCCAGTTGATATGAACACACCCGCATCTATCCGTCCTTGTTTATAAACATGAGGCCATTGAACTACTCTGGTCTCTCTGGTTCATGATTTAGGATGCTGTCGTACGGGTTGTACGGTGGCAGCGTGTGTCCCCTTTGCTTTGCATGGGGAAAAAACAACAACAAGACATCCATGAGAAGAAAAAAGTTGGACTCTCGGCGCTAGTGTTAATTACCTCTCCACATGGGACGCATTGTGCGCTCTGCTGTCAAGGCTGTCTGTCTACGCACCGGCTGACCGGGCAGCGCACACGCCGGCACGATGGTATTTGATTCGCTTACGCTGTGATTTGCGCGTCGTTGAGCCGCATCTTGTCCACTGTAAAACGCGCACCGAGAATGGCGGTATGGAAGCGGTATGGATGGCTCGGGCAAGTCGGGCTTAACACCGAGAAGACAACCTATTTAAGGCAATAAACGCGTGGCGTCGGCCTAGCTCTCAAGAAGGCTTGAAATGACGCCCGCTCCATTGCGCGATACCACTGCTTGTATTACCACACTTCCAATGGGCAGTCAGCCAGTGCTGCTGTCGTGCTGGTCTTTGCCGGCTTTGCGCGACCGAACGTCAATCTGGACACGGGCTGTCCACTACACGGTTGTACGTGTGGTCTTGTTCCCTTCCTGGGCCACAGCGGACACCCAAGACCGGGCAGGGCCAGACTTGGCGCTGGCTGCCGACATGCGGCAAGATTTGGAAGATTGCCGGGACACCCCAAAGTGCCAGGGAGATCGTTACACTTGTAAGGCTGAGCCGCAATTACATATATGTATCAAAGCATTCTCTGTAACCCCGTTAGAGCCGATTGGTGAAATGGAAGCGTACTACTATACGTACACACGTCGGTGCTCGAGTTTCTTCTTCCGGAAAGATGCCAAACGATGGCTAGCCGACCCCAAGGCAGTGGGGCTAATGCCTGTCCATCTCCAATGAAAGAACACCAAGCGTCACGAATAGGGAATGATTTCATATTGTGTGCTGCATACTACATACAAGCCACAACTTGCCTGTCAGGACCGGCCCTCTTACTGTGATATGCGAAGAGTTGTTTCTATCTGCATTCAACGCCGCTACTACAAAGGTACAGGCTACGGCCTCAAATCGCCGGCGTTTATTTAATTGGGTTCGCTTACAATTAAGATATTATCCATCTCAGTTGTTGTAAGCATGTAAGATCATTGAAGTTGTAGGCATGTAAGATCATCGTTGAAGTACCTAGGCAGGTTGTAAGCACCTTACTATTAGCCGCGTTGGGGACGCTGATCAGCGCATGAAACGCCGCAACCGTCAGCGACTGGAAAAGAGCCAGATGGAAGAAAAAGCTTCGATGTGAACATATCAGACACCTACGTTCGAATACTCGAAATCGGTATATACAGTACTTGTATTAGATCATCATCATATGCATTGAGGCACGCATATGCACCAAGTGATGTGTAGATATGTATGAGGTTAGGCACCTCTAGGTATATCGTAGGGCTACACTGGGCAAAACACTTTAGTTAATATGCATGTTTAAGGCCTTGGGTAATATTCCTCTATTTTAAGCATAAACGGTCTGCCCCATTTAGGGGTTTCTATCGCATCCAGTTCCATCGGGCACCCGTGTCGACGCGGATTACCTGAACCGGGAAACTCTGGGCCGGTGGGGGAGGATCGGAGTACCTAGGTACCGTACATTTGCTGGAGGTTCGTGACGGGAGGGGCAGGGCCCACTCGCCCGCCCGCGAAGCAGCCGAGACCTACCAATACATCATTCCATACTGTCTGCTGTAGACTGCAAACATTCATCATCTGCTCACTACATACATCAACCGCCAGCTAAGAAGTCTTCTGCGCTTCTTATTCTTCACGGTTTTAGAATATATATATCGATTTACCAGGTATATAGTAAAACTTGCCCGCTTACTAGGTATCCTTCCTACCCACATTCCCGACAGGACCTCGAGATCTGTAGGGACCCCAGGAATCCCTATGATCTCGCGAATATCACAGCTCGCCCGCCACCTCTCCAGACCTCTTCCCAACCTCGGCCACACCTCTGCTGCTGCTGTCGCTACCCGCCCCAGATCAAGCGGCCTGGCATCGAGGATCATGTCTTCGGCTCCGGCTACGGCGGACGAGCGCAATGCGCGGACCATCCACACGGCGGCTTGCCTGATTATCGGGGATGAGGTGCTTGGGGGAAAGGTACACGTGACCTTAACCCCTTTTTGGAGAAGCCTTGTTACTAACTCATCCGCAGACGACCGATGTATTGTGACACTGCTTTCGGCCCGTGTAGTCCCCCCCGTCACTGACTTCGGAGATAGACGAATTCTAGCTACATGGCCAAATGGTGCTTTTCACTTGGCATAGTAAGATATTTTCCAGCTCTACGTGAGTTCCAAGAGAAACTTAGCTCACGTGCTCTGTAGAACTTGAAGAGAGTCGAGGTCATCGAGGACGACGAGGAAGAGATCGTAGAAGCCGTGCGGAGGATGAGCGACCGCTACGATCTAGTCGTTACCAGGTAAGATCCAATGAGCTTACCTTGCTTTATCAGCCAAAGCATCAGACTAATCCCAAGACAGCGGAGGTATAGGACCAACGTAAGCGCCATTGAAGAGCTTGGGCCATGATGTACTCATACTCACCCTGAACAGACACGATGACATCACTTACCAATCTATCGCCAAGGCATTCGGGCTCAAGCTCATACTACATCAGGAGGCGTATGAGCGCATGAAGAAGCTGACCAAGCCGAACAAATCCCAACCGAACTTCAGCTGGGACGTGGACTCGCCGGCCAAGACCGCGAGGTTACGCATGGTCGAATTACCGATCGACGAATCACGGGACCTGGGAAAGCAGGCCTTGTTTGTCCGCGAAGACCTCTGGGTTCCCATCTCCGTGGTAAACGGGAATGTCCATATCCTGCCAGGAGTGCCCAGGTTATGTAGGTTCCACCATCAGGGAGAGTGTGTGCCGACGTACCGGCGCTAACGGCAAGCAGTCGAGGGGCTTCTGGAAGGCCTAAAGCCGCACATCGTGGACAGGCTCGTGGATCCGCAGGGCAAGGGGATCGCCCGGATCATCATATCCACGCCGCTGCCGGAGAGCTCCGTCGCCGACTACCTCACCGAGCTGGCGGCGCGGGTCGCCCCGGAAGGCGTGAAAGTCGGGAGCTACCCCCGGTGGGGGAAGAAGAACAACACGGTGACCCTCGTGGGGAGGGACCGGGAGTACCTCGAGAGCCTCGTGCCGGAGGTGCTCGCAAAGGTCCAAGGAAGGCGGGTCAATGCGGAGGGCGAGGACGACGAGCCGGAGACGGCCCAGTAACGGATAGCGTTTCGTCATTTCGGATATTTTGATGTTCCTTTAGCTTCATTCGCCTCATCATCTCATCGAATAGCATCTAATAGATCTCTAGCTGGTTGCTCGGATATCCTCATCAAGAAAGTGACCACTCCAGCATCTGCATTTTGGGGATACCATGGCATCACATGTATAGCTTGGTAGATTTTTTTCTTTTTTCTTTTAACTACGATCACTGAAAACAGAGAATACTTCGTTGCCAAGCTTCACTCAGGGAGACTAAACTCGTTCAACGCCTTCACTGTGGAGAAAGGAGTGTTATATAAATGCATGCCAGAGTCGCATACTCGAGTAGGTAGGAAACTAGACAACTGGTTCTCATAGAGACTCGACTACGTGTATAGGGTAGTTTCTTGGCCGGCAGCTACGGACTTCACAATGTCACGAATTCCACTAATAGAGCAGGCCGCCGCCGACGGTCCACCGCCGTAATCCTCCCAGTCCCGCCCCCGTTTCCCCCATATCCCCCCAGACGTCTTTCGTTCGACCGGGGGGAGTGCCCAGCCGCCATCCGCAGCAACCGGCTGGCACCAGCAGGGCCGCGACGGCGCCTGCGTGCCCGCAACGCCCGCCTCATCATGAGCGGCTTGGTGGTATCCGAGGAAAGGGTAGGGGGTGGGTGAAAAGGGGGGGAATGGACGCCGCCGACTGGTTCCACCCCAGCCCTGGCAAGCCTCCTTGGCTAGAGCATAGCCGTGGCTAGGGGCGGGGGGGAATCTACCCACATGATACCATAGCAGCTATGCGAAGGTTTATAAGTCACAGGGGTGTCGCTCTATTGCCATACAAAGTGAAATGCTAGGCAATGATAGTTGATGTTGTTGGATGGAATCGTAACTGGAGTAGGATCATTGCGGATGACTCGGAACATTTGGTTTAAATTGAAAGGAAAAGGAAATGAAAGAAAGGATAGAAAGGGAAAGGAAGGGAAGGAAAAGAAAGCAAAAGAAAAGAAAGGCAAGTTAAACTCCCATTACCTGAATGTGTCACGGCGCCACGTCCTATAGTTCGCTGGCCTGAATGTTCTGGCATCCTTTTGACAAGCTCCGACAGTATTTCCCCTGGGGGAAGGGGTTGGTGCAGTGATAATTGCTGGGCCATTGTATGCAGTCGTCACAAGACATGCGTTGATGTTAGAGCAGCTAAGCCGGGTACGAATTGCCAATGCCATATCTACCGTCTACCGTCTGCAATAACGGGCTCGATAGATGATAGATGATGGCTAGATACACACAGACGCGCACCCGTAACCCGCAACGGCTGCAATGACTACCTATATGAGGCTATCAACAACCGTCTGGGTCTGTGGGGGGGTATGCAATGTATCTGATGTGTGTGTGTGTGTGTGTATGAAGCAGAGAAAGAGAGGTGAAAGGGTATCGGCGTGAGGTAGTAGGTGAGGTGTGCGAGGTAGCAATAACTACCTATATGAGGCTATCAAGAACCATCTGGGTCTGTGGGGGTATGTAATGCATCTGGTGTGTGTATAAAGGAGGGAGAGAGAGAAGATAAAGGGTTATCGGCGTGAGGTAGTAGGAGAGGTGTGTGAGTTAGCAATAACTACCTATATGAGGCTATTAAGGACCATCTGGGTCTGTGGGGGCATGTAATGCATCTGGTGTGTGTGTGTGTATGAAGGAGGGAGAGAGAGAAGAGAAAGGGGTGTCGGCGTGAGATAGTAGGTGAGGTGTGCGTGGTAGTCGTGCCTGCCCTCAACATCTACCGTCTACCTAATCTCATATGCCGCGACCTGAAGATGCCAAGTCTACCATCTATTTCCATACCCCATAGTTGGTTCAACAGCTCAGCTCCTGGTCATTGAATTAAACGCCATTTTGGGGGGACATTTGCCGGGATCGGCGTTGCGGCTGTTATGGAACTGTTGTAGGGGCTGCTGGCTAGATGTCTTGGGTTATAGGAGTCGTTTGGTCCGATTCCTGGCAGCGTTAGCGTTCTGTCTCCCGTAGCTGATCTGTATAGGTAATTGTCAACAGACTGCCTAGCTGAAACGAGACAAAGTACTGACAACCGCTCTCAATATCCTCGGTGGCCGATGCTGACCCGGTCACGTCCTCCCAACACTTCTCCAGGTACTGCCAGCCCCCAAGGACCGTGAACATAAGGCTGACGACCATGGTCACGTTGGTGAATCGATACTTGGTCGGCTGCAGTGCATCGAGGAACAGCGTAACGACCGACGTCAAGACCCCGAGAACCAGCAGGAGGTAGTAGAGGGAGAATAGCTTTTCGCGAAGCGGCGTCGAGCTAGCCTTTACCGACACAATAGTGAATAGCAAGGGGGATAGAAACGAGCCGGCTACTTGGGCGACCATGACGGGGTAGGTGTCGCTTCCTGGAGAGGGAAGCGCAGTATTGGGACGGTCGGGTGCGGCCTTGGCCGAGAGCATGGTCACAATCCCCAAGCCATAACTGAAGAGAACGACGATGAGGCGGATGATGGCCCTTGTGTCTATTCTTGAACGAAGATGTGGCTGTGACGGATGGAATCGCCGAGTACCGGCACTGTGGTGTCCATCCACAGTGCTGGTAGCCGCAGGCGTGCCTCCAGTTGTGTGCAAGCTTCCATAATGAGCCGGCTCGGCTGGTCCACCTGAAGAGTGGCCGATGGTCGGAACAGGATGGCTGGTTTCCGACGGAAGATAGACGTGTGCCTCCATTGTCTCCGGGTTGTGGTTCGTTATAGAGCTTGGGATACCTAAATGGAGTATAAAAAAACGTTGCAAAATGAAGAAGACGTGGCAAGGCCAAATAGGTAGCTAATGGCTGCCTCTTATATGAAACTATACCTAGGTACGTCCTTACAAGTACCTGATGCGGACAGTACGTACCGGGATTGTGTCCTTCACACACTGCCTCTTGACAGAAAACATAACTTCTCCAAAACAACTTCTTTTCGTGGCGTCCACTGTTAGTGCGGCGGTAGGCGGTCGGTATATGGCCCGTACGATCTTTATATAAAATCGTCGATACCCCATCGGGGCCCTAACAGCCATTTTTGAGCTCGCTGGGGCTCGACTTTCGCCCTCTCGTTATGGAATCCATGTGACAGCGCCAAACACACGAGTGGCGTGGGTATCTAGCGTGCCGCAACCCGCGATACATAAACGAGGGCGTTCCACCCTCCTCTGTATCTAGTCTCTTGGTCTTCCCTTCTTCTCTCGTGCAATGGCAAGAGTCTATACTGGAACCTCCAGCGGGTCTTGCAGCTGTGGCAATTCAGCTTTGCAACGATAACGAAAGCTGCGCGTTAGCGAAACGGCGATGCATGAGAGTATTTAGAGGCCCGTCGTTTCGTTGCGCGCCCTGTTACCCCGCATACCTCATCTACTACCTCACGCTGATACCCTCTTACCTCTCTCTCCCTCCCATATACACATGCCAGATGCATTACATGTCCCCACAGACTCAGACGGTCCTCGATAGCCTCATATAGGTAGTTATTGCAGCCGTTACAGGTTACGGGCGCGCGTCCGTATATATTTAGCCGCCTCTATTATCTATCGAGCCTATTACATAGTAACACCCGCTCGTTTGTTTTTGGTTCTATCATAAGACACTTCCGAGCTACATCGCCACCATCATCACTACCGATAGACGCCGTCTTCGAGCCACCTCGTCGCCGTTGCCATTACCACCACTACAACTATTAATAGACGCCGTCTACCATCACTATCTATCAGCGAGCCGCTACCGCCGTCACTACCACACACCTCCACTGGTACGACCACGAGTACCACGCAGCCATCATGTCGCCGCGTGTAGCGAACATTGAGAGGCGTATGCCGGAACAGTTACCGCCATAACGGACGAACGGGCACGGATGTTCGCTTGGGTATACATATCAGCGTCATCACGAGAACGTGATGGTCTTTTTTGCAGGGCGGCATGTTAGGGGCAGGCACGACTACCCTGCATACCTCACCTACTACCTCACGCCGATACCCTCTTACCTCTCTCTCCCTTCTTCATACACAATATACCTAGAAGAACGTATTGAGACAGTGGTACCAGATTGAGTGGTCGGAAAGAAGACACATCCGGTAAGGTTATCAATTGACAGAAACACATTGCTCTTCTTGGGTAATCGGCAATGCCTATGCATCGTGCATCTCTCCTCTGGAGACTTCCTCCGGAGGGCGGAGTGCGTGCATTGTTGTTAGCCGCGAGCGTCGTAACCACGTCTTAACCAAGTATACAAGTTCTTGCCTCTTGGTGTTTTGTTACGCAGGCGGAAGTTGGCCGTTAGCCGAGCGGACGTCCTAGCCAGCCAAACCTCTCTGTTTTCTCTCTCACTGTCTCCCTAACCGTAAATCACTCTACATATCAAAACACCTGTGCCTTCTCCTCAAGCCCCTCCGCTACCGCCTCCTCTTCCCCCCTCCCCCGCCTCCTCGGCCCCCGCCGCCGTCCTCCTCGGCCCCGCCCTTCCTCTTCCGGCCCTCCCTGCGCCAGTACTCCTGCTTCTCGCGCCTCTCGCGCTGCGCCATCCGCTCGCCGGCCTCCTCGGCGCGGCGGCGGAACTCGGCGCGCTTCTCGTCCTTCTTCGCGCGCCTCCGGGCCGCCGCGTCGCGCCGCACCGTCGTCATCTTCTGGAGCAGGTCGCGCGCGCGCCTCTCCTCCGACCCCAGCACCACGGCCCGCTTCTGCATGTACGTCTTGTGCCCCTTCTGCGGCCTCGTCTCGACGATCTGCGACTTGAACGGTAGCGAGGCCGCGAGCGCCCGGGGCACCTTGAGTGGGTTGAAGTGGCGCGTGGGCCTCTCCACGGGGCGGTACTGGCTGTTGCGGTCGGCGGGCGTCGCGAGCCCCTCGTCGCGCCGCACCTCGCCCGTCAGCCGCATGGGCCGCCACCCGCCGAGCAGGTTGGTGACCGGGTTGTAGAAGCGGCGGGGCTTGATGGGGTACCAGGCGCGCAGGAAGACGAGGTCGCTGATGAGGATCTTGTCCTCGAACGTGGCGCGGAAGTGGCCCTCGGGCTTGGACAGCGCGCGCTTGATCTGCCCGCGGATGCCCGACACCGTCTTGATCGAGGCCCCCTCGAACTTGGCGATCTCGAGCGAGCTGTTGAACATGTTCTTGATGAACGCCGTGTTCTTGAAGATCTTGTACGGCGTCCCCGTGAGCTTGAGCTTCTTGACGATCTCGGTCGACTCGTCCACCGAGAGCACCGTGCCGGTTGCGGCGATGCGGAACCCCGGGTTGGCGGAGGAGAAGGACTGGAAGCAGACGAAGCCAGAATTGGGCGCGATGAGCGGGCCGTATATCGTACCGAAGCAGTGCATATGTTCCGGCGTATACTTGAGCATGCGGTTCCTTGTCCGTGAGTCGGAGATGCTGTAGATCGGGAGTGTCTGGAACCTCCTCCAGCCGAGAGAGAAAATAAGGGGGTCGTTGGTTTTAAGGATCTTTTTGTGCCACCGATGCCTCTTGATCCGGACCTGGACATACCCGAATCTGTCCTCCGTCGCGGCCACGCCTCCGATGATGATCGGCATCCGGGCATTAAAGTTGGTAACGAACTCCGCGGGCACCTTCTCGATCACAATTTTGGCATACTTGCCGGCCTTGTAACCCTCGACCGCAGCTCTTTGTCGTTCGTCGAGCGCTTCGAATTCGGCATTGTTGATGTCGAGCTGCTTTTGAATAAGAGCCTTCTGAGAATCATACCACTCGTCTTCGCCGAACTCCTCGTCATCACCACCTTCACGCCTTGCGATAGCCTTGTCATTCTTGAAGCCCTCTCGGTCTTCTTCCTCGAACCTGAGCTTCAGCTCTTCTTTCCTCCGGGCATTCTTTTCACGCTCTGCTTCCAGGCTTTCTGCAGGTTCGGGCTCTGCTTTGTGCTGTTCACCTGTTTCGAGATCCTCGAACTCGCCATCTCCTTCATCGCCATCGTCATCGCCACCCTCGTCGTTTTCATCAAACCCCTCAAACCCATCCTCCTCACCATCGGCCCCGTTTGAAGTGGCTGTTGTGAAACGTTGGCGAAGTTGTTCGACGTTGTCATCCAGTGACCATTTAGCAGCTAGTTGTTCGTAGTCGTAGACGGGTATTGAGCGATCCTCCGATGCCTCGTCCTCCTTCTGGAGCTTGGATTTCTTGAAGAAGTCCTCGTCCTCCGAATCTTCAATGTTCTCTTCATCCTCGTCCGCCTCCACTTCTCCCTTCCACCTCCGTAGAACCTCATCAGCGGATAAGGCCTCGTCGTACATTAGCCGTGCAAGATCTGCTGTCCGATAAGACGGTCGACCTCCGTGAAGCATTTGTGCCTTCCCAACTAGGTTGTCTTTCCACCGGACGGCAGATTCATCTTCACTGTCATAGTCTTCCTCGTCGGAGTTTGCGTCCTCATCTTCGTCTTCGTCTTCGTCAACCTCATCTCCTGATATCGAGCCCAGGTCTGAATCACTGTCGGCAAATGCGACATCGGCCTCGTCCCCATCGTTGTCCGAGTTATTAAACATTTTACCGAGTTTCTTCTCACTGAATTCCGTCTCTTCATCCGAATTAAGTCCGTCTTCTCCACTCCCAAAGCCTTCATCTTCTGGGATCTCGTCCTCATCACCGTCTCTTTCGGCAAACCTCGCGGTCCGTTGTTGCTTCCTGCCCGTGTCCTCCTCCTCTGGGATGTTCTTCAACTTTTCACCGCCTCGGAAAAGCTGTAGGCCGTCCTCCATTTCACCCAGCAGGCGCCTCTCCCCTTGAAGTCCGATGATGAGCTCTTCGCCCTCGCCCCGCTCCACGTCCTCGGCATCCTTATCGAAGTTGAACCCCTTCTCGTGGGTGATCCATATGGCATCACCGTCAATCTTCAAGCCGCTGCGATCCGACATGGGGGCATGGAGTTTCTTCTCCTTCTCGTCCAGCCTCCTTCTGCCAGTCTTTCCAGTTGCTTTTGCGATGGCCTGTTCCATAGCAGGCGTTGGGCATGGATCAGGCAGAGATTCTATGCTCGAAACCGTAAAGTCGCCAAGGCCGGGAATGTGAATACGTTGGTTCTGATTTGAAAAATTGGTCCCTCGGAGATATCCCGAGAGCGCAACTGAACGGTCACACTTCTCATCCTCTTCGATTAGAGTGGGGTGCGTGACGTCTCGGAAACTGTCAATAACAGTATAGGGATGCGAATTTCTCCAGATTAACGGTCGGGGGTTCTTCATAACGGACAGAAAACGAGATAGGTTATGGATTTCGCGATCCGGATACCGGCCATTAATAACACCCGAGAGGTAGAATAGATGGGCTCCCTGGTATAGTTCGCTCCATAATCTGTGTTTTAACCGTTTCTTGGCATCTTTGAGGGCTTGTGGTTTTCGAAAAAGATCGAGGTGGGTCAGGATGCCAAAGACATTGCCGGGCATACCAGTGGCGGCCAGGATGTTGAGGAATTCCATAGTCTCCATCTCGAAACCAAAGTTGCCATCAATCATAAGCAAGACGATATCAGCCACCTTGGCTATGTCGACCATGGCCTCAAGCTCGTTGGGGCATTCCATGAACGTTAGCCGTTGCTTCTTCGATGTGACTACGGTGATCGGCCCCTGTGGTTCTGATATCGTTTCCTTCGCATATCTCCTGATTAGTGACTTTAACAGCGTGGTCTTGCCAACCCCAGGGGGGCCGACGATGGTGACGAGTCTCGGTGGCGGTTCATCGGGGAGTCTGTCAACGAGAGGAACATGTAGGCGCTTTTCTTTGATCTAAAGGAGACCCTGTCAGTGTCCAGCAGAACAACCAGGTGAACTGGTTCCACATACATCATGGGACCTAGCAGCGGCGCGGTGAAGTTTTCCGGGATTCGAAAAGGCGAAAGCCTTGGGATTGCGATCTAGACTGGTCAGTGATGCGACGGGGAGAAGGATGGGGATTACAGACCACCGGTGTGCTGCTTCTTTTCTTTGGATTTGCGATGAGGCTTATGCGATTCTTTCTCCATGATTGCGACCTCGAAATCTCAGTCGCAATACTCAATCGCCCAGAGCTGCGGTATTGGATGCTGCTACTTAATTGAGCAGCAAAAAAAAAAAAAAAAAAGCTTCTCGAGGTCGCGATACGGGATATTTCACTTATCGATAAGATAAGATTCTTTAGGCTTATATGCGCTACATCAGTATCTACCTCTAGGTATGTACCTAAGTACCCACGGCGGGGCTTGACGGCCGTCCCACTGTTCCCTGAATTCGTCTGCCGGGTAGGTTCAAGGTTATCAACGGCTTCGGAGGACTCCTAGTACACAGAGCCCGTGAAGAAACCCTTGGCATGCCTGCTGAATGCCGACCTTAGGTAGGCAGCTAGGTTAGGTTTGAAGGCATCACATCACGCGTCTCAGCTGGCGTGGCCTAACGCCTACTCAGCGAACAAGATAGGCGTAACCCAATAGGTAGATGGGCCGGGAAGCAGGCTTGGTTGATCTAGACTCCCTTGATAAACCCGTCATCTGTGTTGAGATGGTCCGCCAGGGCGCTAAAGTGTTGCAGAGCACAGCTGCGATAACCCAATGAGTTGGGATGGATGCCCTTTTCTGGGCCGACACATGACGTATTGCACCTTCAATGGTCCAAGTAGAAGTTCTCCCACCCGAGTTTGCCCTACGTTTGTGGCTGCAAAGCCTATTAGTGAGACCGACTGCCTGGTGTCGTCTTGTCTTGGGTGCCTTACCTACCTATTTTAGCAGCACGTCAGTCTCCTCATAAGTTCGCATGCCCTCCCTGAACCCCTCCTTGTGTCAAGCCCAACGTTCCCCCCTCCTCCTACTACAACAACAACAAAAACAACTGCTCTCTTCCTCTCCTGTTACTAGACTCCAGATCAGAAGATACCCAAGGCCATCTAGACGTCTTTTATTCCACACAACAAGCACTTTCACGATGCCTACCTACATTGTACGTATATCTATTTCCTGAATGGACCCGGCCTGCTGGTCAGCATGGTGCTCATTGCCAGAATAGGTTACCTGCAAGCCGGATGCCACCGACGACCAAATCGCGGCCGCAAAGAAGCACGCCGAGGATCAGGGCGGCAAGATCGAGCACGACTACAAGCTGATCAAGGGTTTCTCGTGCGTGGTTCCCTTCCCCTCACGGCTGGTCTGGTGATAGACGACGTCTTTGACTAACGGAACTACGGCAGTGTCAAATTCGCTGAGGATTCGATCCAGACACTGGAATCGCACGAGCACGTTAAGGCTGTCGAGCAGGACCAGGAGGTGAGGACTCAGTAATCTGACTGCCTTGTCCTGCTATGACGAAGGAGGGGGTACAGAGGGAGGATGGCGGGGTCAGAAAGCTTGTCTCAGACAAGAAGCGACTAGGTTAAGGTAGCAGGCTGGGAGAGGAACGTCGTCGCGAGCAATAGGTAGATACCTACCTACCTACCTACCTAACCTTACCTACCTACGTCATCAGATGTTTCCTGCACCATTGCAACTCTCTCTCTCTCTCTCTCTGCTCCAGCGTGCATGCAAGGTTCGGTCTCTGTGCAGAGTCTCTTGAGTTCTTACTAGGTACCTAATGTAACACTGCTTAGGCTAGGTACCTAATAGCCAGGGCCATACAGGTAAATGGGTAAGTACAGTATGTAGATGGAGACCTGTGAAATGAAGTGCTGCCTCAGCTCCATGTTCCAGTATTGGATGTGAATGATCGGCAATAATCGCATCAAGTAATCCGTGCAGTGCACGTACCCAGGTACCCTCCCAATTCGCCCGATAAGACACAAAATATGCATTTTTCCCATTCCCAGCTGTTAAACCCCCGTCCGCACTGACGTCGAGGCCGTTATCAGGGGCCCTCGTGACTTCAAAACTCCAAAAACCACACGGGGCAGATCCAATTGCAGTTGCTTTATTCCCGCTTATGACTCCAACTGCTACCGCCACTGTTGCTGCTGCTACCGCTCCTACTACTTCTGCTACTTCTGCTACTGCTGCTACTCCCGCTCCCGCGTCCTCATCCTCATCCTCATCCTCATCCTCCCACTTCCTCACTACTACTCTCCTCCTCATCGTCTTCTTCACCGCCATGCCGCCATGAGAAGCACACATAGGCCATTGCGGTGTTTGTATACACGCAACGCCTCCAACGTCAGGACCCGTCTCCTTCCCGCGAGGTCGTGGTGTTTCAACTACTACTACTCCTACTCTTCGCACGCCGCACAGCACCGCGGCAGCTCCCCCCACGGCCAGAAATGGTCCCATCCGCCCAGCACCGCTACCGTGACCGACGAGGCCATTGCCGACCTCACCAACCAGGACCAGCATGCATTGAGTCTGGCTGACCTGGTCAAGTAAGTCTTTTCTGCCTCTCTTTACAATGCATGTATAGTCTATTTACGCCGTCGTGTCTTCTCTGCCACCTGGCTATCTGATGTTTTCATAAACAATGATACATACATACATATATATATATATATGCACAAGTACCAGGTATCACAACGAGAGAGATTGGTGTAACTGACGAACCGCAACCAACCCCCACAGACACGGCCGCCCCCCGCTCTCGGCCGAGGCGCTGTACTCGTCGGCGAACTTCACGCTCTCGCTGCTGCCGATCCGGCTGGCGCACCGGATCCAGGCGCTGCGGAACCTGCCGTTCATCGTGGTGTCGAACCCGAGCATCAGCAAGATCTACAACAACTACCTGCACTCGCTGTCGACGCTGCTGCCCTGGAAGCACCGCACCATCTCGGGGCTCGAGGCCGAGATGCGCTTCACCTCGGTCCTCGCCGAGCTCGTCGCCACCCACCAGGACACCATCCCCATCCTCGCCCGCGGCTTCCTCGAGTGCCGCCGCTACATCTCGCCCGCCGAGGTCACGCGCTTCCTCGACACCCACCTGCGCACCCGCATCGGCACCCGCCTCATCGCCGAGCAGCACATCGCCCTGCACTACAGCAGCCTGCCGCACTTCGACCCGGCCGCCTCGCCGACGCCCTGCCCCGAGCACCCGTCCTACATCGGCGTCATCGACACGGCGCTCTCGCCCGCCGCCATCGTCGACTCGTGCGCCGGCTTCGTCGCCGACATCTGCGAGCTGCGGTACGGGGTGCGCCCGCGCTGGGTCATCGACGGCGAGCCCGGCACCACCTTCGCCTTCGTGCCCATGCACCTCGAGTACATCGCGACGGAGCTGCTCAAGAACGCCTTCCGCGCCACGGTCGAGCACGGGCGCAACGCCGAGCCCGTCGTCGTCACCATCGCGCCCGAGCCGCCCGACGCCGGCCCCGCCCGCCTGACCCTGGGCCCCCCCGCCGCCGACCGGGGCGCCTTCAAGGGCGACGCCATCCAGCCCCTCGACGATAACGCCCCGGGGGTCACCATCCGCATCCGCGACCGCGGCGGCGGCATCGCCCCCGAGGTCCTGCCCGACATCTGGAGCTACAGCTTCACGACCTTCAGCGAGGAGGACGAGATGCCCGGCGGCGGCGGCGGCGGTGGCAATGGCGGCGCGAGCGTCGGCGGCGTCGGCGGTATCACTGGCGGTGCCGCCGGCGGCCAGCACGACGCCCTGGGCGTCATCTCGGCGGCCGCGGGCGGCGGCAGCTCCATCGCCGGGCTGGGCTACGGGCTACCCCTGAGCCGCGCCTACGCCGAGTACTTCGGCGGCGGCATCGCCGTGCAGAGCCTGTACGGCTGGGGCACCGACGTCTACCTGCGGCTCAAGGGCGTGGGCAAGATCCGGTGATGGTGGTGGTGGTGGTGATGATGATGATGACGACGACGAAGATCATGATGGTATTGGTATTGATGGATGGTGTCTGGGGTGGGGGAAAGTAGGTGCTAGGTACTACAAAATCCGGGTTACCCACGCCTGTATATGCATTTCTTCTTTACTTGGAAAGGGACAGATCAAGCATTTTTTACTACTCTTACTTCCAATGCTCTGTATAGAGTCTTGGAAGGAAGGGAGGAAAAAGACGGGCAAAACAAAAAGCAAAGAAAGGGAATTGGCGCTTTAGGGAAATGAACCGCTGGGATTATCCAGACTTGAATATATATACATACAGCCACAGTTTCGGCTTGACCATCCCATCCCAGCTAAGAGTATATGTATCACTAGCTCGTGCTACGTTTCATAATAATATAAAAAAACGGCTTACAATCACCGTATGCTGTAAATACCTGTGTATGTGGGCTATTTTAACGTGGACGATGAGTGAAGGTTTATGGCGAGAAACACGAAAAGACGGACACATGATGGATGGTAGAACCCCATCTAGACGAAACAAAAATAAGTCTTTCTAATATCCCGATATTTAGATATTAGGTACCGATACGTACTTGGTTAATTGATGCTAAGTAGTTTGTTGTCTACCTACCTAGCCTACTTAGATATATGTATGCAGATAGATCATCCGAGACAACGATAGATGACAATAACAGGGAGAGAGAGACCGTTATGATCTGTTTTTGACTATGATCAACGATAATACTTAAGTAGTTATGTGTGAAAACCCGCAGCAAAAATATCTCCCGCCGCCCCCAATACATCGAAATCAATCAATCAGTCAGTCAGTCAGACGGTCAAGTGATCCATTCATCCGAGTGCGAAAACCCACGCCGCGTTATCTCGACAAATGCTGGCATTAATACACCTAATCCTTTTCTCACCCCTATCTCCTCACTCCCCTCCTCCTCCTCCTCCTCGAACATTCGGTCGTCCTGTACAGCAAAACTACACATCCCATCATCATTATTCAACAACCACCACAGACATGGGCCGGGGGGGGGGGGGCAAGTTCGGACCAGGGTTTTCTTCTTGCAAAGTAGGTAGGTAAACAGGTGACGGCGGGGCCATAAATCTTTCGTCTGCGTTGAACGCCGCGTAAAAACGAGTTAATAAGTGCAAAAATAACAATGTCTTCAAAGATGATCCAGAAACAAGTCCCCAAAATCCTCGCCACCCTTCATTATTTCAAATTGCTTTGTTATATGTACATCCCATCTAAACAACGTCCCGCTAGGTTTTCTCCTTGTCATGTGTGCGTATGTGGGTGAGCGTGGGTGGATCACATGTTCGCCAGCTCGTTGTCGATCTGGCGGTCCAGGAACGACCTCCGCTCGCCCGCCAGCTCCGTCTGCAGCCGCTGCTCCACGAGCGCGCGGACCTGCTTCTTGGTCACCGTGTCGAGGTCGACCTCGCGGAGCACGGCCTGGATGGCGTCGATGATGATGCCGTCGTCCGGTCCCATGTGGCCCCGCTGGAAGTCGAAGGACGCGGTAGACTGGTGTCCTTGGCCCAGCGGCGGCCGGGCACCGCCGGCGAAGCCGAGCGTAGCATTAGAAGCCCTGTGCATGTCGAATGCCGGCGAGTTGTTGGAGACGGCACGAAGGTTGCTCATGCTTGGCCGGTGCGAGGGAGAGTCCTGGTAAGGGGTTTGCATGCGCTGGATGTCGCCGAACGAGGTAGTGGATTGGCGGTGCATTGGATGGTCAGCGTAAGCACCGTAGTTGGACTGGCGGGACATGTGTTGGAAAGGAGCTGGCGACTGAGGTGGCATATATCCGCCACGACCCTGAAGACCGGTGAGGACCGAGGGCTGTCGAACAGATGAGTAGACCGATTTCATGTCATCCATCTCGTACGTGTCTTCGTAGACCTCATGTCCCTTCTCACTATGGATCCCGCGACGACCGGGCAAGTTGTTAATTGCGGCGTAGTCGTCCCAGCGCTGCAGAGGAACAGATCGTGGGTCGAAGCCCTCGTCATCCACAGCAACGACTTGCTTGTTACCCTTCTCTCCAATGACAATACGTGTGTTACCCCACGAGAAGTTATCCTGGTTCCAGAACGAGTAGAGCGGGAGAATGAAGGAATAGACTGGGAAAGCAAGCAGGTAGATGATCATCCATCCGACGTGTTGCCATTGTCGCTTGAGGATGAAAATCAGGGCCTGGAGACCGTACACCGCGGCTATCATGACAAGCGAGATAAGCGGGAATTGACCGGAGTTGGTCGCCAGCCGGTAGATGAGCCAACCCATGTAAACACAAGTGGAGGGGAGAATGATCGTTCCAGTAAGATCGATAAACACGACGAAGCGCATGGAGAAACAGCAGAATCCGCACATGTCCTTTAGCATCATCAGCTCGACCAGGTTGTGGACGGTTGAGTTGATCCATCTTCGTCGCTGCGAAAGCAAGACACTCCATTTCTCGGGAGCCGCCGTCTGGCAATACGCATCGGGATTAAACTTATACGACATGTACGGGAAGTATTTCGTCATTAGGGTCGTGAGGTATCGATCCTCACCAAGCGACAGCAAGTTCTTCTTGTGGAGAGTGTCGACGTTGCAAACGCTGTAGTCTTTGATGACCCCGTCAGAAATGATCAGGGGCTTGCCTCTGTCGGCGGTACGTAGGCGGTACATCGAGAAACTATCAAAGGTTAGTCCGAGCATCACGGGTTTGGGGAGTCACTTGAGAGGGGAAACCCACCATCCAGGAAGACAAGTAACGCTGCCAAACAGTGATTCGAAAGCCTTGGCCAAGTGGTGGGAAATGTAGTATTCGTAGACCTGGATCATGCTCCACCACGACCTTTCCTCGTTCTGTAAGCCAGTCTCACCGCAAATACCAGCGATCTTGGAGTTGTTGGCACACGCAGCAACGAGCCGGTTGAGTGAATCTTCTTGAACACAGGTATCGGCGTCGACCATCATAAGGTATTCATAAAGTTCAGGGTCGACACCGATAATGTTGTTGATTTGATGGAACATCTCAAGCTCAAGAGGGCTCATCGGGGAACGATGGTGAACACGGTTAAGGAAGCTCATCACCAGAATTTGAGAGTCACGTTTACCCCGGTTGCCAGGCTTTGCCTTGGCCTGTTCGGACTCCTTGCCAACCTTGACCACAACGAGATAGGGAACCACGTTGCCCTCATACTCGTAGAGGCCGGAGTAGACCTTTCCGTAGTTGAGTTGCTCGCTACCAGTTCCGACAGACTTGAAAGCCAGAGCCGGAGGGTCAACCTTGGGGTCGACTCCGAGAATATCCAGGACGATCTTAGGAGTCGGTCGGTCGTTACCTTCACCAACGATTACACCGTCGCAGATAACACAGATCAGCTTTCTCTTATTGTCGTACTGGAGCGCAGTGAGAGAATCAAGAGCCTTTCTCAGGGAATCTTCTCCTTCCGTATAGGCCGGAACCTGGCAGATGACAAATTTGTCCTGCGGAGCAGGTCGCCGCTTGGAGCCAAATTGCAGGGCTGACAAGAACTTGATTCCGATGACCGCACAGATGACGACAGCAAACGCCAGGAGGATGTAGTTGTTGGCTTGGCACCTCGCTGTGTAGCGGAAGTCAGGAATGCCGGCGTAGAAGGTCTGCTTGACACAGTTGATGCTGTTCAAGGCTTTCGCGTGTGCTGTGCTATTGCCCTTGACATCAGACACATGGTCGTTCCAGCGGTCAGTCACATCCGAGCCAGGATTTTCTTTCACGACGTCCATCAGATCACTGTCCAGGAAGTTGTACTGGGCGAGGTTCTTGTAGTAATCGATGGTGACAAAATAATCCGTGAGGTCGTATATGCTTTCGTCGTATATGACCCACATATGCTGGTTCTCCTTGCCGTCTTTCTGAACGTCGCCGCGATCCCAGACCAATTCGCCCGTCCAGAACTCCTTGATCTTCGGCTGGAAGGTGTCGCGGTACCAGGTGTCGGACTTCAGTTTACTCGTGGGATCAGCCTGGAAATAGCCGGAAGTGTGTACACCTTGCGGCAGCGTGGGTGTGTTGTTCTTCTGCAGCTGGGTAGTTTCACCTATGCCAAGACCAGGACAGGTTAGCGGCAGGGGTGCGACGAAGTATTCATCTAAATTCATGCCGGCAAACTGCTGCATGAGTTCGCTCGTCGTCTCGATGTTTGTGTCACTGTGTTGCTGTCTCCAGAAATCTGATATATCGTAGACCTTTCCGTGGATACTGACCCAGAAATCATCATCGCCCATATGGGTCGACACCTGGTCTTGACTCCAGGCCTTGTCGAAATTAGGACAAATTAGTTCACCGAGGATGATGATCCAGAAACAAATGAACCCGTTGATCAACAGAATCAGGAATACCAAAACAAACTTCTCTCTCCATGCCATGCGGACATCCGGCCGCTTCATGCGCCCGAGATGCTGGAGCGCAAAAGACGGTATCCAGAAGGTCATAGCCCAGACGAACCCGACCCAGATACGGCGGGTCATATCCACTTCTTGCGTCTCGACGTGCTTTCCTTGCGCATCCGCGGGGTCCAGGTTGTTCGCAAAGTCGCCCTCAGGGGAGTAAAAGACCTGATCACGATGAGTGTCACCCTTGTGGCCCAGTCCATAGTCGCCGTTGTTGGCATTGTTGCCGATGCTACGCATGGCGGACGGCGACACTGACGGAGCTCTCATTTGACTTTGAGCAAACGTGAGCTGGCTTTGGTTCCGCTGGCTGTTTATGAGCTGATCCTGGCTGTTGATAGAGTTGTGGTCGGGGATTTGTTGAGGGAAGAATCCACTGCCATTGTGGTTGGAGTAACCAGACCCGAGGCCAGGTGCTGCCATGGGCATGTTACCCATGCCCATGCCCATGCCCATTCCCATTCCCATGCCTGGCATATTCTGCTGTGGTGGCTTTAGATCGAGCATGCTCTCAGCTTCCCACCAGGCACTCTCTCGCATCCATACACGTTCTTTGCCAATCACTACTTCGCCGTTGCTCCAACCCCTCTCGAGGATCCAGGTTTCAATTCCATCTCGACCTTCTCCGCAACCAAGCGGAGCAAAACGCTGGGAAAACTCGTCCATGTCGAAGTCGGCAGTGAAATCCAGGTTTCTGTTGCGCCGGTTGGCCCATTCCGGAAGGCGCCAGGCTCGCAGCTGACGGGACACGGTGCCAGCGGACCACGCCGATGTGACGGAGGGCAAAGCTGCCAGGCTGGCCGGTGTCTCGTCCGTGGGATGAAGCGCCAACTGGTACCATGCGCGACTAGAACTCAAGACCGAAGGGAGATCTAACCGTGCATTTCTGCCCAAGTTGATACCCTGGCCAGGGATGGGGAAGAGCAGCTTCTTGAGAAAGCCATCGTCTTCACCGGCAAAAGCAACCTTCTCGAGAACCACTTCCCTCTTCTCAAGCTCATGTTGGCGCTCCCGCGCTATGGGACCGGTCGTGATACCCAGGTCGGGTGCCACCTCTGCAACGCCGTTCTGCATTTCCCGGATGACTGAGCTTCCCACAGCTACCACGTCTACTCCATCTTCGATCATCTCGGCGTTGATCCCCAGACTGTCATCGAAGATGCCGCGCATTGCCAAAGCCTTGCCGAGGTTAGGGTCTGGAACCTCGATCAAGGTAATGCAAACGGTATCGCCGTTGTCCTCAGACGAAGTAGGCGTTCGGTGCCCGTCAAGTGATTCCGCGCCATCGCGAATACGAGACATCTGAAGCGCAATGGCTTCATTCGCCTTAGTGATGACCCAGTCGACGAGAGCCTCATACAGACCGCCGATCAGCGTCTGTCGGTCTTCGGTCGTGCATTGTCTTGCGAGGACTTCAGGATCAAGGCCAAGCAACCCACCGACATCCTCACATATGTCATCAAGGACGTCACCATCGACATTATAGTCCAGGGTGTTCCCAAGCTTGAGAAGTCCAGCAAGAGTCGAGATGAAATTTCGGTGGGCTGAGCCCTTGATACCGAGTTCCTTGAGGGCTGCTCGGAAGTCGTCCGCCGCCGCCGCATCATCGGCAGTGGGAAGATAAGACGGAGGGTCGTACGTGCCTGACTTGGCGAGCAGAGAATAATGAGAAGCCGGTTTGAGGCCCAGAAACTCCCGCTCCGCCGGGGTCGAGGCTGAAGTCAGTAGGTAATAAAACACGTCAAAGGCACGGTAGCCGGGCTGAGCCGGTATATTGAGCAAGCCCTTGACAGTATCGATACCTCCTTGCGACAATGCTAAACTAGCAGCGGTCAAATTCCCAGTTAAGTTGAGCGTCAGGGTTACTCCAAGGGCGCTCTGGCGAGGGGTGGAAGGGTTGTACGGGGTTACGCATCGGATGAAGGGCTTAACGGCCTCAAGGGCCGTGTACAACGACGAGGGTATGGACAGAGGCAATGACGAGAGGAAGGGGTTCAAGAGTGATGGCGTCGATGTATGTAGAGAACTAAGAACTAGTCAGCGATCCGTTCAAACTATACCAAGTCGTCCGCGGGCATACCCGAGAATGATACAACTATCTTCAGCCCGGCGCCGAGCATGTTCCCATGCTTTCGCCGCTAAAGCACTATCTATAGTCCCTCCCGTCCGGCCATCGGGTCCCGACTGCGTCGCCGTAAGCCATGTGTTGACGACCAGGCTTGTTCCAGCGTCGAGAGCGTAGGGTTGAGACGAAAGATATATATTATGGATTGCGTTCAGGAGAGTGGTCGTCGAGACCGAGGAGGCCTGCTGTCCAGCACCTCGATGGCCGTTATAGGAATCCGAGGTCATCGAGTACATGGACATGTGGCCCTGGTGGTTTGCCATGATGGCTGCCGATTCAAATCGTGCTGCCCTTTCGGACAATCACGACACACCTTTTTAAGATCCGATTATACAGCAGGCAATGATTATCCAAAATTTAACAACAGGCAGGCTTGGAACGAGTTCGGGAACGGGACAGCGAGCGAGGATGGTAGTTGTATATCGGGTGGTTTTCGAAAGAAGGATTCCAAGTGGAGGGTTCGCTGGGCAACAAGTCAAAAGGCGAATATAGGCGTCAACGAGATTCGCTCTTTTTCCTCTCTCTCCCTCCTATTTCTCACAAGCACGCGGTAAGTAACAATTAAAAAGGGCGTCGTAATTAGAAGCGATAGACTACTGTGCCACCAAAGCGAGTGAGGTGACCGACAGGAAGACAGAATATGAAGAAGAAACAGACGACGATTGCCTCTGGACAGTGAGATAGAAGGCAGTTGAGACGGTGGTAGGGGTTAGAATGCTCCCCTATGATGAAAAGGCATGAAAAGCAGGAAGATATGCAAGGCAGGGCTCGCACAGGCAAGGGACAGTGCCAGTCTTGAGCCTTCGACACGGTACGGATTCGTCCAGCTGTTGTGCATAAGGTGTTATGCGCTGCTGGGAGCGGTTTAGCCCCGATCTGCTATGGACCTAGGCACCTAGGTATGGGTGTATCGACCCTCGTCGCTCTCGGGAAGGCGTAGCGCCCCAGTTGGCTGGTGTTGGTGGCCCGCCGCCGATCCGTCTCTTCTAATGGATGCGATACCTAGGATGAATCTGGACGGGTCCCAGTATCATTGACTGGCCCAACCAGGTCGGCCGCTCGGCTGGGGACCTCCCTGCTAGGGCTTCAGCAATGGGTGCACTGGCAACTGAGTTCCCCTCGCAACCGCGGGCGCCGTCCATCAACACCATTCACCATTCACCCAGAACAACAAAATGGGATTTTCATGGCTTTTCATGTGCGAATAACGCAACCCGACGTGGCAGGGCAGCCAGAGCCAGCCAAGTACCCCGTCTGCCCGTCTGCCCGTCCACGCCCTGTGCCTGTGACCTGCGCATACTATGTACAATGCTTTCCCCCTTCCCCCCTCCCCCAATCCCCCAATCCCCCGCAGACCTTACTTCTCGTCATGTTTCCCGTGCAGCGCGCCCTGCGGCCGTGGCATGACAAATTGCATGATTTTCGCACTTGTGCTTCTTCGCACACGGAGCGATGGGCAGATGGAGCCCGTTCTGTCCGTGGAAGAAAAACATGGAACGGCATGTTCAAGCGGAATACGAAGCGGCGAACTGAGATTTAACTGGGCCACTCCTGATGGCCCAATTACTGCCCTCTGATTCGACAGGGCCATCCGCCGACCCTGGGAACGCGGTTTTTAATGCCTGTAAGCGCAATGGTCGACGGCTTCTCGAACCTCACCTATGCACCACTAGTTGCTATGGATGGATGTTGCTATTTTGTACTTGTACCTACACACCTATTCTGCTACTACATACCTAGGTACATGTAGTATGTATGATGCATAATGTTTACGGCCGCTACACTGCCACACCCTCGCCGGCGCGACCGTCGCGGTCCTTTTTTATCATCTGTCAACACGAGAGAAAGACAACAACCGTTTCTAGGCAAGTCTCTCCAGTGTCTGAGGCTATCTAAGTGACCGAAGACCACACACACCTACCAATACGCAGTACTGTGTAAACACTGCATCGTGATCACCCAATGCCAACAACGTATTACGAAGACGGTAGAAAGCGATGGGGGAAAACACATTCGGCGCCTATATACAAGGTATGTACGGACGTATGTACCACAATAGATGTATTAATGCCGGGCACGACGAGCTCAAATAATGAATTATGTATTTTGTGTACACGTATCTGTATTCAAAACACTGGATGCCACTATTCAACAGATTTACCTGGCTACAGTGTCACGCCTAACCTGTTTTTGACATGCTGGTAGCCTGATAGCCTACTACCTCCACGCGTAGTGCGCAAGGCATCGTGTTCCTTTTTTTCTTACCATGTTTGTGCGGTTGCAACACTATTTTTAGGAGGGCTCAGAAAGATCCTACCAGATCTCTGGCAACTGGTAACCGGTAGCAGGTATTCAAATGCCGTGTTCAGTGATCCACCCGACAAGAGGATTAAGGTAGGCAGGCGGTGCTGCTATGCTAACTCGACTGAGCAAACCAAAGCAAGGCGATGGCAAGCCATGTTACCTATTCCCCCGTCGACATGCCACATTAAACTTCGCTGCAGCTCTCGGCCTGCCCTGCTTTACCCCCTCTAGTGCCGGGAGCAGCAGGCGGGCTGGCGGGCAGGTTAGGAGATATAGCCTAGTACGGTCGACAGGCCGGGGGATCTCAGATGTCGGTTGACAGCGCCAGGTTTACTATGTACCCTGCAGCCCCTCTGTTCTAAAGTAGGAACAGTCCAACGGCAGATAATGGATTGTTGCTTGTTGGAAGGCTTATGGAGGAGGCGGCAGCGCAGACTCTCTCCCTCACTTCAGTGTCCCTGTGGCAGCTCCTTCATCAGAGAGGCATGAGAGATGGCCAGTCCGAGTTTAACAAAATAAACATGCTTGTCACGGTGCAGACGGTTCGACGATGCGTGCGTCTGATCAACAGGCTGTCAACCCGCTTATATGTACCCTACTACAACTACCTCATCCAAACGAGTGGCGTTGGATCTAATAAATCGGATCGGCCATAAGCAATTTCGACCAAGTCAGCGGATGTTTCCCAAGCTCAGATCTGTATTCACTAGCGTTGGTTGCTGCTCAGAATGATAAGTCGTCATAAATACAGAAAAAATTTTGACGCTCGGTTCGGAAAATACACATCTGAAGACATTGTCTCGAAGTCGCGACATGTTTTCCTCGGAAGCAGAAACTATTCATAGCAGTATCAAATCCCCATTTAGCTGGATTGCCCACTTGGGCCGGCGGGCTTGTGTTACACTGTACATCCATAGTGGGCAGCTGGTATGTACGGGATTGCATGGGCATGCTTCGATGCTCTCCTCTCTCTCTCGCGAGACCCCCCTGAATGGATGGATGGTGTCATGGGCTCCCAACCCATCAGCCCATGCCAGGATTCGAGAAGACTGCCCACGCAGCCACCGCAGCCACGGTCCAGACTGCAAGACAAAGCACAAAAGCATGTCTCGCACAGAGGAGGAAAAAAAAAAAAAATCATGATTGCCAAGCTAGCACCCAGCACGATCGGTATAGGCTACCCAGATCCCGTTCCCCATCAATCCTTTCGCTACGACCGCCCACAGCGGCGGAACGGCCATTCAGATAGGTGTGCCCATCTGTTCATGTAGGTATGAACTGTAGCATGAGTACTGCGTATGCCGAAAACTGAGGAGCCCTGCGCGATGCAGTATCACGTCGAGCACGCGGTGGTACAGCTACAAGTTTAAATGACGGCGCCGTCCCGTCTCGTCTCGTCGTCTAGCAGTCGACAGTCCAGTCCAGCTATGCTGCTATGCTACATTGTGCCTAGCATGCAGGCATCCAAGAAATTTCCGGACGGCGGCGGGTGCTTCGATTCGCACGATTTGTTCGGCGGGTCACGCTTCCCCCAAGCGGGACAAGTACCACTTCGTATGATGCGAACCTGCGCCTCGGGCACCCCCCTGTAAGCTGCATCGCGGCGCACCCTACGCTCAGGTAGTGCCCACCTAGCATAGGTACGTGTACCAGCACCTACTGCCTACAACTACCTCCCTACATAGTATGTAGCCTGGGTACGCGGTACGTACCGTCAATACTGCTAGCAATCCATACCTAGTCGCCCTGCCCGACTGTGAATACTCGTACACTGTGCTGAATTACTGTACTCAAAGACAACCCCCCCAGAGGCCGTGAGCCCTCCAGAAAACGAATCCCCTTCTCATCCAAATCCTAGTTCGTAGCTTGGAAGATCATCGGAAGCAACCTTCGAGAGAGCCTCAGTTTAGCTTTTCTCCTGCCGTTTGCTTTTCCCCTCTTGCTTTGTTTCCTTTTCCCACACTCACACTCGTTACGTTACTGTATTAGGATCCTAATATACACACTCGCTACGGGTTTGCTTGGCCTGGGGAGAGACCATTGCCGGATTCCCTGTCCGCTGCTGAGACCGCATACATAGAGCATCAGACATCGAGATCCGAAGAAGAGAAATCAGGGAGTTTAGGGTTTACACTCGCTGCTGGAGACTCCGTCGTCACCAAGGCCGACCGTCCTGGTCCGTTCCCACAGGTTTTGCTAAGTCATCGCCCTCGCGTCGTATCATCGCATCGACGCTGCGAGAGAGACTTCATCCGAGCCCGCCAGCCTGTTGATAGGCGCCAGGTCTTGGCCCTTCACCCAACATGGCCATGAGCCTGTCCCCGATGGGAGGCGGCGGCGGCGCTCACACCCAGCCGTCGCTGCCATCGTTGCCGGCACATCTCCAGTCCGACACTCACTTAACGGCACACCTGGCCAGTCGTTTCCACGTGTCGATTCCGACTGCCCGATTGTCCTCTCACGCCCTCATCTCCCTCAACACTTACACCTCATCGACCAAAGGCCTGGATGGGGGGAAAGAAGGTAGCGCCATGGCCGGCGCCGAAGATATGGCCGAAAGGGCTTTCCTCAGATTAGGACACCGCTCGGAAAGTCAAGCGATTCTGTTTTTGTACGTGACTCTCCACCGGATTCGACCGACGACAAGAGGGGCGATAGACCACTAACATCGTTTCTTGCAGGGGTGAATCTGGTTCTGGAAAAACAACCATTCGATCCCATCTTTTGACCGCTCTGCTAAATAAATCTTCCACGCCACTCTCCAACAAGATATCTCTTGCCGCGTATGTTTTTGACTCGCTTACCACAACTAAGACTGCAACGACGCCAACGGCTTCTAAAGCCGGTCTGTTCTACGAACTACAGTACGACACGGCGTCAACAACGAATCCGATCCTGATTGGTGGCAAGCTGTTAGATCATCGTTTGGAGAGGAGCAGAATTGCTGATGTCCCGACCGGGGAGCGTAACTTCCATGTTCTGTACTACCTACTAGCAGGGACAAGCGAGGCCGAGAAAACACATCTGGGTATTGACAGCCCCCGCGATGCTAGCGGGCATAAACGCTGGAAATATCTGGGCCACCCCACCCAGCTCAAGGTTGGTATCAACGACGCCGAAGGATTCCAGCTCTTCAAGACGGCATTGCGAAAGCTCGAGTTCCCCAGGGGCGAAATTGCCGAAATATGTCAAATTCTGGCCTGTATCCTGCATATCGGGCAACTCGAGTTCGAGAGCACGGCGAACACGACAGCCACGGGAGACGACAGCGGCGGGTTTTCGCACGAGGGCGGCCAAAGTGTAACATCGGCACGGAACAAGGATGTCCTGGGTATCATTGCCGCGTTCCTGGGAGTCAGCTCCCAAGATCTCCAGAACACTATGGGCTACAAGACTAAGATGATCCATCGCGAACGGGTAACCGTCATGCTGGATCCCAAGGGAGCCCGTGCCAACGCCGACGAGTTAGCCCGGACGCTCTATTCTCTGCTAGTCGCCTACATGATCGAAACCGTTAACCAGAAGATATGCGCTGCTGAAGAATCGATTGCCAATACTGTCAACATTATCGACTTTCCCGGCTTCGCCCAGCAGAGCTCAACCGGGTCTGCCCTCGACCAGCTGCTGAACAATGCTGCGACCGAGTCTCTTTACAACCTAACTCTCCAGAACTTCTTCGACCGGAAGGCCGACATGCTTGAAACCGAAGAAGTCACAGTGGCTGCGACAAGCTACTTCGACAACTCGGACGCCGTCAAGGGAATGCTGAAACCTGGAAATGGTCTGCTCAGCATACTAGATGACCAAACCCGGCGGCACCGCACAGATATGCAGCTTCTGGAGAGTTTGCGGAAGCGGTTCGAGGGCAAGAACCCAGCCATCACCGTGGGCTCTGCCACCGCCAGGTTGCCTGGTAGCAATTTCATGTCAGAAAACACGGCGGCAACCTTCACCGTCAAGCATTTCGCTGGTGAGGTTGACTACCCCATCAAGGGACTTGTAGAGGAGAATGGCGAAGTCATATCCGGCGATGTCATGAACTTAATCAAGTCAAGCAAGAGCGAATTCGTCACGCGCCTCTTTGGCCAGGAGGCTCTTCAGACGGTTATGCATCCGCAAGAACGAACTACGGTAATGCAAGCCTCCGTCAGCTCCAAGCCTATGCGGCAGCCCAGCGTCATGTCGAGGAAGACAACACGGACGATGCGGTCTCGGAGGCCCCGTCGACAGGAGTCGTCGCCAGACGACTTCGGCGGCGACGTGAGCGAAAACGGGATGGAGAGCCACTCCAAGCACGACACCAAATCGAGCACCCGTCACTCAGGGCAAGGTGCATCTGGCCAGTTCTTATCCGCCCTAGAAAATGTCAGGCAAGCGATCATAGCACCAAATACGAATACTTATTTCGTATTCTGCCTGAAGCCCAACGACAGGCGGATCGCGAATCAGTTCGATAGTAAATGTGTTCGTACGCAAGTGCAGACGTTTGGAATCGCCGAGATAAGCCAGCGCTTGAGGTCGGCCGACTTCAGTCTATTCCTGCCCTTCGGCGAGTTTCTGGGTCTGGCTGATGCGGAGTCGATATTCGTCGGAAGTGAGCGTGAGAAGGTCGAGGCGGTCGTCCAGAACAAGCAGTGGCCGAGTAATGAGGTGCAGGTCGGCTCCACTGGTGTGTTCCTCAGCGAACGCTGTTGGGTGGAAGTCTCGCAGCTGAGCGAGGGTACTTCGGCGTCGGGTCGATACGCCTCTGAAAACGGGGACGGGACTCCCGCTAGCGAGCTGCCCTTCGAGGCTTCGAAGGAGCGGTTGGTGGCCGGTCACACACCCCAATACAGCGACAAGCCGCGCGGTGGTTATTTCGGCAGCGGCGACGTCGACGCTCGTTCCGATGCCGGTGCCTCGGCCTTCGGAGGCGGCGACATGTTCAAGAACCTCGACACGAGAGAGCAGATGGCCGAACGAGGAAACGAGAAGTCGCTCGTCGAAGTCGAGGAGTACCGTGACAGCCCCAGCCGGAGGCGGTGGGTCTTCGTGGTATACCTCCTGACCTGGTTCATTCCCGAGTTTCTTATCACGTGGATGGGCAAGATGACTCGTAAAGACGTACGGATGGCTTGGCGAGAGAAGGTGGCCATCAACATGATGATCTGGCTCAGCTGTTTGATCGCTGCCTTCTTCATGGTTGTCTTCCCCATGCTCATCTGTCCCAAGCAATACGTTTACAGTTCAGAGGAGCTCTCGTCGTACAACGGCAAGGACGGAGCCCCGGCCTATGCTGCGATTCGTGGCCAAGTCTTCGACATCGGAACCTACGCTCCTGTGCACTACCCCAACTACCTGAGTCTGAAGTCGATTACGCAGTATGGTGGACTGGATATCACCTCGCTGTTCCCCGTCCAGGTTTCAGCTCTCTGTCAGGGCAAAGACGGATCAATCGACCCTTCCGTAACGCTAGACTACAAGTCGACGAACATCAGCGGCTCCGCCAACGTCGTCAACAGCCAGGATCTCAATGCCCATTATCATGACTTCCGGTATTTTACGTCCAAGTATCAGAAGGATTGGTTCTACGAGAAAATGCAAATGATGAAGCAATGGAAGAAGGGCAACATCGGCTATTCGGCAGAATACGTCGCCACGCTCGGAAGTAAGCAAAATTCCATTGCTATACTCAACGGCCGCGTGTACGACTTGACCAAGTACATCGTCGGCGGCCGGCACGTCGAGGTCCCTAAGGGAGAGAAGCTCCCAACAGACTCCGAAGTGTCCAACTTCATGGATGACCTCGTCGTCAACCTTTTCCAACAGAAGGCCGGTACGGACGTGAGCAAGCAGTGGGATGCCCTTGACATCGACTCTGGTATGCGTCAGCGCATGCAACTCTGCCTCGATAACCTCTTCTACATTGGAGATGTCGACACGCGAAACTCGACAAAGTGCCAGTTTGCCAACTACCTCATCCTCGCCATTTCTATCGTGCTTTGCTGCGTTATCGGGTTCAAGTTCTTCGCCGCCCTCCAATTCGGAGGCAAGAACATGCCGGAAAACCTCGACAAGTTCATCATGTGTCAGATCCCTGCGTACACGGAAGACGAGGACTCGCTTCGCCGTGCCATCGACTCGGCCGCCCGCATGCGCTACGATGACAAACGCAAACTCCTCGTCATCGTCTGTGACGGTATGATTATCGGTCAGGGCAACGATAGGCCCACGCCCCGCATCGTTCTCGACATCCTCGGCGTGTCCGAGACGGTAGACCCCGAACCGCTGAGTTTCGAGTCTCTTGGTGAAGGTTTGAAGCAGCACAACATGGGCAAGGTCTACTCCGGTCTTTATGAAGTCCAGGGTCACATCGTCCCCTTCCTGGTCATCGTCAAGGTCGGCAAGCCGTCCGAAGTCTCCCGTCCTGGTAACCGTGGTAAGCGAGACTCGCAAATGGTCATCATGCGTTTCCTCAACCGTGTCCACTACAACCTGGCCATGAGTCCGCTAGAGCTGGAGATGTACCACCAGATCCGAAATATCATCGGCGTGAATCCGACGTTCTACGAATTCATGCTGCAGATCGACGCCGACACGGTCGTCGCTCCAGACTCGGCCACTCGCTTCGTCTCCGCATTCCTCGACGACACGAGACTAATCGCCGCCTGTGGTGAAACAGCACTGACCAACGCGAAGGGTTCCTTCATCACGATGATCCAGGTGTACGAATACTACATCTCTCACAATCTAGTCAAGGCCTTCGAGAGCTTGTTCGGTAGTGTCACCTGTTTGCCCGGTTGTTTCTCCATGTACCGTATCCGCGCCGCCGAGACGGGCAAGCCTCTCTTTGTCAGCCGCGAAGTCGTCGACAGCTACTCTACAATCCGTGTCGATACGTTGCACATGAAGAACCTGCTTCACCTGGGTGAGGATCGTTATCTGACGACGCTGCTCCTGAAGTACCATTCCAAGTACAAGACCAAGTACATCTTCAACGCCCACGCATGGACCATCGCACCAGACTCCTGGAAGGTGTTCTTGTCGCAACGTCGTCGCTGGATTAACTCCACGGTGCATAACTTGATGGAACTCATCCCCATGGCACAGCTCTGCGGTTTCTGCTGCTTCAGTATGCGATTCATCGTGTTCCTGGACCTGTTGTCAACCGTCGTGCAGCCCGTCGTCATCGCATACATCATCTACCTGATCGTGCTCGTGTCTACCTCATCCACCGTCATCCCGACCGCGGCGTTCATCATGCTTGGTGTCATCTACGGTCTGCAAGCCATCATCTTCATCCTGCGTCGCAAGTGGGAGATGATTGGCTGGATGATCCTGTACATCATAGCCATCCCGGTTTTCTCGTTCGGTCTGCCCCTGTACGCCTTCTGGCACATGGACGACTTCAACTGGGGTAACACGCGTGTCGTCGCCGGCGAGAAGGGCAAGAAGGTCATCGTCACGGACGAAGGCAAGTTCGACCCCACCTCGATCCCGCGCAAGAAGTGGGAGGAGTACCAGGGCGAGCTGTGGGACGCGCAGACGGCGCGGGACGACGCGCGCTCCGAGATCAGCGGCTTCAGCTACGCCACCAAGCCGGGCATGAACGTGGGCGTGTCCGAGTACTACTCGCAATCGCGCGGGGGCTCGACGGTGGGGATGGTGCCGCCGTACGACTTCAAGAACCCCGCGGGACACATGAGCCGCATGTCGTTCGCGCCGACGGAGGCCAACCGCATGAGCCAGTTCGGCGGGTCGCAGTTCTTCGGCAACGCGCAGGACATGGAGATGGCCAACCTCGCGGGCATGCCGAGCGACGACGCGCTGCTGGCCGAGATCCGCGAGATCCTGCGCACGGCCGACCTCATGACCGTCACCAAGAAGGGCATCAAGCAGGAGCTGGAGAGGCGGTTCGGCGTCCCCCTCGACTCCAAGCGGGCGTACATCAACAGCGGTATGTATTTCTTGTTCCCTACCCCTTCCCCTCACTATATAGCACAGCAAGACTAACGAGATGAACAGCCACCGAGGCATTGCTATCCGGGCAATTGTAGACCACTCCCACAACCTCCTTTACAAAGCGTTGACGAATTTCCCATGGCCATATTTCTGCATGTACCGGCTGGAAGGTTAAACATTTTTTCTCGCTTATCTATATAATAATGCATAAAATTTATTGGGTATATCCACGGTACATCAGTTATACTTGGGGCCTTGGAAGACATACTACACACACATGAACACAGTCACACATCATCATCATCATCTAATCTGGAAAGGGGCGGATGTGGTTTACATAAAAGCAAAGGCGCCCATGTTTACTCTCTCGAACGAACGAACTTATTATTATTATTAGGAGAGGAGGGAGGGACGTCTCTCATGTCTGTCTCTCTTCCTTCCCCTCACGTTCCAGCGTCACATCTATCTATCTATCAATCAATCAATCTATCTATCAATTTTTATCTACCAATCAGGCAATCAATCAAGCACGAGCGCATTCGACACGAGAACGGGACATTCTGTGCATATGTAGTTCTGTATCTAACTAATTTGGAATTTTTGCGTCGTGGAAGGGCAGGGAAGAAGGAAAGGGAAGGGAAGGGAAGGGAAGGGAAGGGAAGGGCAAAGGAGGAGGAGGCGATACGAGACATTTTGCTTTATAATCGAATCGAATATTTATGTATCTCACTGCTCTGATGTTGATGCTGATACTAGTCTTGTGTGTGTGTGTGTGTGTGTGTGTGCGAGTAGCGATGGAAAGTGTTATACGTATTAATTAATCTATAAAGGTATAGGAGGGTAGGGGGGAGCCTTGAGAATTTTGGGATTTTTTGTTTTGAGTATATTTAGATGTTATTTTTACGTATCCGGGCAGAGTTTTGTCGTGTACCGCGCGTCGATTCTTTACTTGCAGCTTTACTACGGGAGTTGTCGGTTTTTATAGACTCCGTAGCAGACAGGGCTCTCGGCAGCGATGGGACGAGGAGCAGCAGGTTTTCATCACGGATTATAGCAACTCAAACAGGTAATGTAGGGGGTATCTCATAGTTTACTGATCTCGGCTATCCAGGCAGCGCAGCGCAGCGCAAAGACGGGGGGGGGCTGCCTACATCCCACGTTTCGGTCTTGGTTCGTTCACCTTCCTCTCAGAGCCACCACACGCTCCTCAACTCCCCGCCTACCACCTCGGTTTACCGCCAAGCCAACTCCATGGCGGTGTCGTGGGCAGGCTTAGGTATATCAAGTAAGCTCTGCTACGCCGTTCCCCACCTCTCCGGCATATAGAAATCAGGGAGAACGCACGCGGTGGTACGTTAGTCGGGACGGGTGTATGGAGGACGGCGATACGGGCGCCGTATCCCAAGAACGCGACACGAAGACCAAAGACGCTGGGATGCCGCCGGCACACGCGCTTCACCAGGAAAGGAGTATCGTCTCCGTGTCCCCCTTATTTCTTCTTGGTACCCGAGCTCGTGCCCGCCGCGCTCGTGCCCGCACTCGAGCCCGCGCCTGAGTCCGGGACCGCGCTCTTCCTCCTGGAGCTCGTGACGGTGATCTCGGTGGTCACGACAATGCCGCCGCCGCCGACCCTGGCGGTCCGGGGCCCCTGGTCCGGGGCCTGGAGCTCGACGGGGCGCGAGGGCGGCGGCGTGGGCGTCGACGCGTCCTGGCAGCTGCAGGACGTGACTATGGAGGACTTCTTCTTCTTCCTCTTCCTCTCCTCGTTAGCCGCCGCCGATATCGATACCAAGTACGACGGCATCTCGGACCCCCCGGCCCATATGTTCTCGTGGTAGCGGGACTCGCCCGAAGACATGGCGGCTGCGTGCTGGGGTTTGTGGGTTTGAAGGGAAATGTGTGTGTGTGTGTGTGTGTGTGTGTGTGCGTAGGCTTGTAAGCGTGAAAGGTATATGCTCGTCTGGTCGACTGCGTCCAAGGCTTTGTTTGACTGAAACTTCTTGGGTCTCTTGCCGTACTACACCGTGCTGTGTGTTACGAAAACTGCTGGATCTGGTTCTGCAGATACGGATGGGAAAGGATGGGATCAAAGCAGAGCAGGCCGGGAGTTTATCAGGACTTTCCTTTCTGTTCGAGGTTTTACAAAAATGCCTACCTGTGTCTACCTAAGTTAGGTGAATCACTGCTGCCTTACGAGACTAGTCCCCTATCGTGTCGTGTTAAGGGGTAGTACTATTGACAGGCCGCAAGTCGACTCACGAAGCTGTCTGCATCATTGACCGCGGTCCAAGTCCTGTTTCGAGCTCTGATAGCATGAGCGGCGAATACATTTCGAGCCCCGTCATTCAGGGACCCATGGGAAGTCTATTAAACATTGCTGGTCAGTTCTAGTTGTTGTACATTATATTCGTACATGAAACATGTGGTTTGTCTCTTTGTGCCAGAAGAACAGTAGACTTCCTTTATGGAATAAACAGACTGATATCAGTCTTTTATGCATGTAGCGCTAACTGGTGTCTACCTATAGCCTGATAAGTTCTTTCATCATCCCGAATACCTATACATATGCCTGAATTTTATGGTCTTATGGAGTCTTGACCGATTAGTACTTTCATATACTCTACATGTTAAGACTGTATGTAATCCTATGTATCTCCATAGTAACTCCCAACATCTGAGTCTATCTGCATCTAATACACGCAATACCACTCGTCCTTTTTTAGGTTCATCATCAAGAGAACATTGGTAATGTGACCAACCCCTGTGACATTGATTCCCCTGACATACCTTGGATCTCTGATATTACATCTCATAGAACCCATCTACCAAACTGTGACATCAGACAGAACACAGTGGCCACCAGATAGGTAGCAACCGACTTCACCCGGCAATACTAACTTACACCAACCTCACACATAGTGAACCAGTCTACGTGACAACACTCAAGTTTAGCTTGGTCACTGGTAGACTACGCAAGAACAACAAGTAAAGGGGGCTAAGGTTACTGGATGACTACAGAAACAAATATCCCAAGCATCTCCTGACAGTTTGGTTGATACAGTACGGCTTAGTTACAGTCAGCTAGTTTCGTATATTTGTTAACCGAGTGCCTGACACCAGATGACCGGGCCGCCTCGCCGCAGACAAACGTGAAGATGGCACGGGTAGTGGGGGTCTGTACAATTCTACACATTGCCATTTCGTACTCGAGTAGACCTGGCCAAGTTATCGTAGCTTGTCCAACCTATCCTATCTACTTTGATAGTCGCCCCAACTTTAACTTTAACCAGTCCTCTACCGGAACTAGGCAGGCACATAAGTACAATCCTAACACGAGCTGTACACCGACGGTACTATGCTTTCCCACCATCCCCTTCCGCGCCGTCGGGCCGACATGGCCTACCTACGCCGCGGCCGCCCTGACGGCCGGGACCTCCTCGTCGAGCGGCAGGATGTCGGGCACGGGGCCGAGCGGGGTGATGGCGTGGGGGTTGATCTGGGGGTGGCTGCGGGTGTAGTGGTTCTTGATGTGGAGGAAGTCGGTGGCGTCGCGGAAGGCCGCGTGGTTCCAGTACAGGTCGCGCACCCACCGGTGCAGGCGCGGGTACCCCGAGCGGATGTCGCGCAGGTTGCACTTGAAGTGCTGCACGTACACCGGGTCGAAGCGGACGATGGTGTTGTAGCTTTTCGCGTGTGTTCCCCTCGAGATCAGCCACTTACACCTGAAGAGAGAGGTAGAGAGAGAGAGGGAGAGAGAAAGAGGCAAGAAAACTCACAGCCGGATATCCGTCTCCGTGATCCTCTCCCCAAAGAAATACCGCCCCTTCTCCCTTCCCAAGTGCTCCTCCGCACGGTCCAGGGCGCCGAAGAGGGCCGTGACATTGCGCTCGTAGGCGTCCTGGGTGGTCGCGAAGCCGCTCTTATAGACGCCGTTATTGATCAGGTCGTACGTCCACCCGCCGGCCTCGTCGATCCGCGCCCGCAGGTCCTCCGGGTACAGGTCGACGTCGCGGAACTCGGCGGGCAGCGGCTGGCCGTCGAAGGCGCGCCCCAGCATGCGCAGGATCTCGCTGCTCTCGTTGCTGACGATGGTGCCGCCGGCCTTGTCCCACAGGCAGGGCACCGTGAACCGCCCGCCGTAGCCCGGGTCCGCCGCGAAGTACACCTGGCGCAGGTGCGTGAACCCCTCGTGGCCCGGCACCGGGGACGGGACTACGTTCGCGCCCGGCGCGTCCGTGTCCGCGGGCGTGGGGAAGCGCCAGCCTTCGCGTGACGGCAAGGGACGCTGTCAGCTCCCCCTGTTTTTTAGGTAATTTAGGGAGGGGGGACAAGTACGTACCCTTCTCGCCCATGTGCCAGTGCACGACCGAGTAGGAGACGAAGTCCTCGAGGCCCTTCAGCTTGAGCGCGATGAGGGTGCGACAAGCCTGCATACATACACACACACCCGGACTCGCTTAGCATACGCACTAACTAACTATATTATATCGAGTGCCCCGGCGGAGGTAGGGTAAGGTGGGCCAGCAAGCAGGTAGGTTAGGTAGTAACTAGTGGGTGCGACATACCCAGGGACAGGCGTAGCTGATGTAGAGGTGGTACCGGCCCTTCTCGGGCGGGAACCGGGCGCCCGGCTCGGCCGAGATCCGGTCCCGGAAGGCGCTGGCGGCCCGCTTGAACTCGCCGCTCTGGTCGCCGGGCTTGACCCAGTCGGTGATCTTGTCGGCGGAAGCCTTACGTCACTCCGCGTCAGCCCAGTCCGTCCACCCCGCATTGCGTACGTAGCTATCGTTCGACGCAGAGGATAACAATGAGGAGCGGGGGAGAGGCGGGCTCGGCTCACCATTCTGATCTGCCGCTGTTGCTGCGGTAGCTGTTTCCTCGCTGATGCCGGTCCCGTATGTAGACCACCGGCTATGCGCGCGCGCGGGGTATAATACCGGCCCTTCGCGAACGACGAGAACGCGGCAGCCGGTTGCGATGAACTCGGAGACCTACTAATCGGGCCCCTCGATAGCAGTCCGCTTAGCACTGTCGAACTCGGCGACAGCGACGATGATGACGATGATCTTGCGGTATGGGAGAGCGGCACAGAGCGTGGGAGGGGAAGAAGAGCTCTGGCATTCATGGACTATTACCTGGACGGGAAGCTTCGTAGCTACCTAGCGTGGGGAGGTATGGAGGTAGGGTAGGTAGCTATAACGGCGATGCCGGGTCTCGATGGAACATAAGTAGGTATATATAAGTAAGTATAACAAAGCTAGAATCCGCGATGCTACTCCTCGAGGGACCGTATGACGTGCTCAAAGCAGGCTAGATGTGCGTAAATGTGCGTGTATGCGAGTATATGTGTAACTATGTATATACTTCAAAAGGCACTCTATATGATATAAAATAGAGTCAATGGGGTCCTGTACATTTACCTAGTTAGTAGGTATGTAATGAGATTTGAATGCAAAACGACCTCAGTCAATTTGTCATCGAGCCTACTTACTTAACCTAACTAGGAAGTCTGGCTCGGTATTTGTGTGGATTATACTATCATTACAGATGGTGACGTAAACAGCAAAAAGCGTGCTTTATATATGTGCGTACTTACATAACCTAAGCTATATATATACAGGGCACCGAGTATGCAAGGTAAGGTACCTCTTGACTTAATAAGTGAACTCGTCACTCGTGACTCGCGACTCGCGACTCGCGATTACACAGTAATCAAATCGCTACCTATCAAATGTGACTAATCAGCCCTGTATATATAGTGGAGAGGCTATTGGCTTAGAGGTGGAGACCTCATGGCACCTAGGTATATAGCTCCTCTGTAGGCAGTTAATATCTCTAATAGCTTTGGGATCATCACTATCAGGCTGAACGGCTGAGCGAGCCAGCTATCTATCTAACGTGAAACCTGCATGCATGCAAAAAAAAAAAAAAAAAAAAAANTATTAATATATATAAAACGTTTTTTAAAACAGCAACCGCTTTTGCTTTTAAGCTTGTTAAAAAAAAAAGCTGCAATTTTCGTCTTTTTATAAAGCAAATATTCTTTTCTCGTTGATTTTAGTTTATTGGGGGTGGTGGGAGCTATTGTTGAAAAAGGTGTGTGAATGAGAGAGGGTGACGCGAATATTCGCGTTAAAAAAAAAAGCGTGACTTTTTGAGACCCACTGTAGTAAGTAACACGCAGACATACTGGGAAGAATGGGAGTCAATGGGAGTCTATTCTACGACTAATTCTTTTTCTGCCGTACAGAGAGTTCTCTGGTGTTGCCAAACGTACAAAAATAAACGGGAGAGGCATGCTAACTCCATCCGTCCGCCCATCCATTCGTCCATCCATTCATCACAGGCATCATCACAGGCATCATCAAGGCATCTGATCTGTCCCACAGGCCCCCCTTGAAACCACAAAATGACGCGAGAGTGCCAACCGCCGGCAGCTTCAACGGTATTCAGCCCCCCTCTCCCCGGTAGAACCATGGTTAGTCTAAGTAACGCGTTTACCGGATCTTGACCTTGATGTACGGCACCTCCACATCGTTACCTTCCACATCCTCGGTCACCACGTCGAACGTGACCTCCTTCTGGTGCGCCGGGATCGGCTTCTTCGACACCGTCTCGACCAGCTTGCTCAGCTTGAGCGGTAGCCGGTCCTTCAGCTTCGCCGGCGGGAAGAAGCTGGCGTACAGGAGGCTGACGCCCGAGCTCAGCATACTGACGCTCAGGCCCCGCTTCTCGAAGTCGGCGATGAGCTCCTTCAGCGTCACGTCCGGCAGCTCGAAACGGTCCCAGATCTTGTCCAACGTGACCTTGCCATTTGGTCCGTTATACTCCACCTTGGGGCTTCCGATCGGTTCACTGAAGCCGAAGAAGGGCAGCGCGAGGTTGACGAAGCCGTTCTTGTACTGCTCGGTGTCCGTCTTGCCATCGACGATCTTGTACAACTCCAAGACCACGAGGCCAGTGACCAGCGCCGTCGTGGTGGCGATGGCCGGAATGATCTTGCCGGCGATGAACTTCGTCTTGTGTCTATCGGCCTGCTCGATCTTGTAGTTCTCGGCCCGCAAGTTGCTGGCCGCGGTGATGAAGTCGATATGGTGGTTAGTGTCGTCATCTTTCTCAAACTCCACGGGGGCCAGCTTGAAGCCGGCCAGTTTGCTGGGAGGCGGCAGACTCTCGGTAATCTTCTGCAACTCGGCGTTGTCATCGAAGACCGAATCGTTCTTCTTGGAGTTCGGGTCCTATTTATAATTAGCCACTGTGTTCATAATATGACATATTCGACAAGGCTTACAGGATCACTGTCGTTCGCCTGGATCTTGACGCCCGGGTCAGGCGAGAAGTCGGGAACAATCATATTATCCAGGACCTTGAGGAACAGATCCTCGTTCACCCCCTTAGGGTTGATGTTGTAATTGAATGCATGGAGGTTGGCAGCCGCAACAATGAAGTTGAAGTGGGTAGGGTTCTTGACATCGAACTTCAACGGATCAGGCGCACGTTTCGGGCCAGACCAGAAGGGGGTGCCGCTAGAGGATGTTGAATCCTTGGGGAAGTTGAACAGAAGCTGCTGGATAGCGTTGTTGTACTGCTTCTCGAACAACATTCGTGCCCAGATGATACAATCTTCAAAGCTCAGCGGCTTGTCCGTCACGAGATAGTCTCGGATCGTCTCCAGTGTTGGCTTCTCGTTCCCCCCTTGCTTCAGTGTTGTCTCCAGATAGTTAGGCTGGGTCAAGTAGAGGTTGACAGTTTCCGGAGCCTTGACGAACGAGGTCTCGAAAAGCTCACGAGCCCAGGCGATGGTGTGTTCGATCTTGTTCGGGAAACTCCGCAGGGTACACATCGGGAACGACACCTCTGGCGGGTCTTGGGAAGACGAATAGGATTCGGTCAACATGGGAAGAACAACCTGAGTGTTGCCTTTTGTGCCAAGAGTGCCACTCTCAAGCAGAGGCTTGCGGAACAAGACACATCGCCGGTCGACGTATGCCCGGGCCTGTACATTGTCAAGAGCGTTTGTGACCCCATCCAAAGCACCCCAGAACTCTTCGCTAAAGATGTGCTCGGTCTCGTCACTAACGCGATCTTTTAAGCACTCGATGTGACCAACAAGTTCCGGGTTCATGGCCTGCACGGCCTTCGCGGCGCAGTCGCTCTTCATCTGACCGACGTCCTTGGCCCGGAAAAGGAACTGGCGGTTCAGATTGCTCTTCTCGATCGAGTCCATATCAGTGACGATGATCTTACCCTTGGGGCCCACACCTAACCCGATCATGGCCCAGTTCTTGAGCATTTCGCAACCAATAGCTCCCGCACCAACGAGGAACTGTCGGATGTTGGAAATCTTCTCCTGGTATTCCTTGCCAAATACCGCGATTTGGCCGTCATATCTAGAATCAGTCGGCTTGCAGAGCTCCTCGTTTCGTGCAGAGCTGGTAGGCAGCGATTCCAACGAATCGAAATAGAACCACTGCTTAATTGGGTGGAACTTGCCGGATACGGCTTTGAGGACCTCCTGTGCAGCAAGACCGCCAAATAGCGCAGCCATTGGGTTGAGGTCACCCTGAGCCTGGTAACTGAGCTCCTTGATGAGCTTCTCGTCGATCTCTACATCTGGCTTGCCCTTAACGTAGTCCTTTACAGCTCCGAGAATAATCTCTGCATCGGATTCGTTCATGGGGCGGGGGAGGCGACCTTGTTTTTCGACAAAATCGTGCAAAGCCTTAAATCCTATATGAAGCTGCTGCGGCCGGCCGAACTTCGCAAAATCGGACACGATAAGCTCGGGGTCCTCCGTCGACTCGGATATCTTCTTGAAGCTGAGTACTTTCGGCATCTTCACTTGTTGGTACAGGCCGCCGCGCTTGTACTGGCCAAGCCCCGAGACATCGCCTATCGAGAACGTATATGGACCCTTCACTGTCACCTTTCTCGGCTCAGCACCGTTTAGACCTTCCATGCCCTCGATCTCCGAGAAGGTAACGTAGTCTCCATCTTCGAGGCCGTGTCGCGTCTCGTCCAGCGCAGAAACAAGACCCTCGTCATCAATATCAGCGACGATGCCGCTCACGGGATTCTCGCCTGTTGCGTCTAGGCAAGTAAATTTGCTGCCAAAATCGCAAAAGATACCACCAAAAAGACCGAAGGTATCAGCTACCACAACGTAGATGCCTTTCGAGTGGCAGTAGTCGCCGATGCTTTGGTGGAGCTTTTGAGGGGTGTTGGTCAGGACGACAACTTGGTACTTGTCGAACTGCGCCAAGTCTGCGGCAAGACTGGATCGTCTTATAGTTAGTCTCTCATTTACCCCCAACAGTCGGGATCTTGACATACCCTGGAGAGTTGTGGATGCTGACAGGTGTATACGCATTCAGCTCCGCGACGCGAGGGGCTGTCACGGCATCCCGAGGCTTGCCGACGTCTTCGGCGCGGAGGAAGAACTGGGAGGAGAGGTCGGAGATGGCCACGGGTTCCGGGTCGTAAAGGGTTAGGCTCTTGACGCCAGCAAGAGCGATGTTCTTGGCGATCTCAACACCAAGACCCTTCATACCCACGATGAGAACATTGGACGCACTCATACGCTTCATAGCCTCGTGTCCCAGGACGTAGAGCTGTCGGCTGTAGAGGGATTCGTCGATCTCGCTACTGCCGACCACGGAGTCGTCGACCTGGAGTCGGGTGACCAGGTCGACCTCGGAGCCGGAAGCCATTTTCGTGTCCTGAATGCAGCGGGCAAGTATTAGCATCAACAGCAATTAACGCGCGAGTTGGTGTACGGCGAGTTCTAGGGCGCGCGCAGTCAAGGTGGAGACCAAGGTTCTAAACAATAGATGAGGAGATTATGAAACAGCATGAAGGCAGGTAGGCAGTAGGCAGTAGGCAGTAGGCAGTAGGCAGTAGGCATGACAAGATGATGGGAGCCCAGTCGGCGGCTGGGTCTGTAGATCCACTTACGCTCATATTTCTCTTGGGAGAAAAAGGCAGTTCCCCGTTCGAGAGCTTGCGCTTCCCCAGCTTGACTGTTTGCTCTCGCTGAGCTCGGTTACCGTTCGAGGGAGAGATGGTGAAGGGTGGGGGTGCTTTGTCGTGGTATGGAAAGGTGCAGGTGGTGCAGAGGGAGACGATGCGGCGACGGAGAGGAACCTAAGCCAAGAACCCCACCACCCAAAAACGAGACGGCGACTGGGGGGTGATCGGTCGGTTGCGCAAGTCGAATGGACTCAGGATGACGTAGTATACAGGCCGGCCACAGAGAAAGGCGACGATGGAAGAGAGAAAGCCGGGTTTAAATGCCCTTTGCCTTGGATCTAAGATATCTTCTAGTAAGAAAAGAAAACGTGTTCCGCCGGTTCGTGAAGCTGGTAGAAATGGGAAAGTGTTGTAGACGTCTGGAATGGATGGTTTACATGTACCTGCAAGGTTGTCCATCAGGGCAGCAGCTCCCGGTTGCTAAGCATCAAGTCTACCGGCCATTTCTCAGCAAATCACCCACCTGCCACTGCTGGATGGCGGGGTTGGTCAGTGGCTCAGCAACCGTGGCGCATGGAAAAAGACCCATAAATACCCACCTAATGCCTTCTACCAGTTTCTTCCGCCCGGCATCCATCCATCCATGCATCCAACTCCAAAAAAGTGTCTGGCAGTCTGGGTACCTACAGGTACCTGATCAGCTAATGCACATGGCTAAAAACACCACAGCATCGGAGAATTACCTACCTACTCCCTCGAAAGTTGAATAGGTAGGTACAACAGTGATATGCACATCAAGGCTGCAAATCTGGGACGGGTAATGAATTACTGAGGTTACCACAGCTCAAGTTGTCGTGTCTGGAAGGTCATAAGAGCGAAGAGTTACTTCGCAGCTCCATACATAGAATATAATATGTCTCACTTGCTTCTACTGTCCAGGTCATGATGTTTGATAGATGGCGCTTTTATCAAGGCATGTCTCACGGCGATATGGTAGAAGATCTCATATGGGTAGAATATTCGCTCGTGTTTGTATTGCACAGTGTCAAGCGTCCACGGACTTCAGTACCTATGTATGAGCCACCCTCGCACCTCGCAGCACTTCCACAAGATCCCATTGAAGTCCACCATAGAAGCAAGTCAAAGTCAAAATCGACAAAGCCACTCCCCTTCAATCAGGAAATCCACCACCACCGTGGCTATAATCCAGACTTCCATCTTCTTCTAAATATGTACATCGAATTATATATATATAGCGTCAACCCCAGGGCTTGTTGTTTCTGCTTCCTCTTTCTTCACCATTAAAGCCACCTGTGACGGACTCACTCTTCTTGTAAGGAACGGACCATGCCCCCCGTGGGTATCATCATTTTGAAATCCCGTCCCCATCCGATCATTCGCAGATGCGTCTCCCTCTCTCTAAAATGCCCTCCATATGCTCCCCAATTTCGTAAGATCATTAAATTCCATCGTAAAGAGCGTAAACGAGCAAGTCCAACCATCCCTCTGACTGCTGTTGAGTGTGCCATGGTCCATCCAAATGCTGTCCACCCCCGAACGGGGCCAGGAACTAAGGGAAAAAAAAAAAAATAAAAAAAAAAAAAAAAAAAAAAAAAAAAAAAACTGGTGGTCTAATTATCATTGTCGTAAAGGATTGATCTGAATTATAAAAGGCAAAAAGGGGGGAGGGGGGTTGCAAATACTATGATCAAACATTAAGGGGGGGCCGATTCAGATGAATCAGATGATGATGAACAAGGTGGATAGGAGGGCCAACAGGAGGGTGCCATAGCTAGACGCGACATCGCGGCTAAGACCTGCACCGGATCCCGGGACGGTAGCCGGCGCCGTAGTAGTGGTAGGAGCGCCAGAGCTGGTCGCACTACTCGTCTCTGTGGCAGGTGCAGTGGGTGTAGAGGAGGCACTGCTGCCCGTAGGGCTGCGGGTGCTACTGATGGCACTGCTTGTACGGCTGGCCGAGGGAGCAGACTCGGTCGGCAACACGATTGTGGGAGAGGTCCCTTCGCTGCTAGTGCCGCTCCCTGGCGAAGTCGGACTGCTCTCGGCGGAAGAGGAGGTAGTCTCGGCTTCTGGGGTCGTGGAGCTCCTCCCCGAGGATGCGGAGCTTCCCCCTGCTGAAGAAGTTGTGAGTCCCAATGACGTGGAACTACTTGTTGGAGATCTAGTAGATGATTCCGTAGAAGATGATACCGTCGTAGAAGATGATACCGTCGTAGAAGAAGAAGGCGCCGAAGAAGAAGAAGGCGCTGTAGGAGAAGTAGACGACGACTCCGAAGAAGTAGAAGACACCCTAGAAGAAGCCGTAGAAGAAGTAGAGACCGTAGAAGAAGTAGTCGTAGGAGAAGCCCTAGAAGAAGACGTACTTGAAGACGTACTTGAAGACGACGTCGAAGAAGAAGACGAAGAAGACGCCCTTGAAGAGGACGATAGCCTAGAAGAAGACGACGACGTAGAAGACGACGACGACTCACTTGTCGAGATCGGGACTGCAGAGGTCGAGGTGGCCGGTGCTGCTCCAGAGGTGGTCGGCCCCCCTGGTGTATTGGAGACTTCGCTTGCGGGGGAGGTGCTAGACGGCAAGGGGAACTCGTCCGTCGCGTTACAGTAGGTGAGATATTGGCCGTATTTGGTCGGTAGGTAGCTTGCCGCAGCCGGCGTGTAACCTTCCTCAGCTATGCACTGCCTGCAGGATTCGATGTAAAGGTTGAATGCAGAGTTGGGTTCGCAAAGTCTTGCGCCTTTACCGACCCGTTGAGCCTCTGCATATGCATCGTTGCAAGTATCGTAGCAATGCGGCGGTATTGTATCATCTCGTTTACCAATGACAACAGATCGTCGTGATACTCCAGGGTAGCCAGGGGCAGTGGTGATAGGGTAGCCACCTGCAGTTGTAGGGACAGCAGGGTAGCCGCCTGCCGGGGGCGGAAACTCCGTGATGGTTGCCTGCGATGCCGTATTGCCAGTCTCAAAGGTCGTGGTGTAAGTTGTTGTGGTGCAGTTATCTATAGTAGTTGTCCTGGTGCTCGTCACATACTCAGGAGGCTCGAAGATATCAAAGCTCAACCCGAAGGCATTAGGATTGAGATAGAAGTAGCCCTCCACAAGTGGATAGAACCCTGTATCGGAATCCGGCCACTCTACTGGCTCTATTGGAGGCGAAGGGATACAGTAGCTTTGGCTCTCGCAAACATAGGAGTCATCTGGCGAGTCCTGCCAGACTTGACATCCAGGTGGTTTTGGTGGAGAGCATACCGTTCCAGGTAAACATCCCCAAGTCAAGTTCGAACGAGGATCAAAGGGTGGTGGCTGAATGGAGGGCGATTGTGGTGGAAGAGCACAGACGCTGCTCACACTGGGAAAGGTCGTCGGCTCTACCACTGTGGTCGGAGGGGCGGTGATTGTGGCTGAAGCGGTAATTGTGATTGGGGGAGCAGTTACTGTATTCCCAGGACCAGTAACTGTATTTCCAGGGCCAGTAACTGTCGTTCCAGGAGCCGTAACTGTGCTTCCAGGAGCGGTGACAGTGTTTGGAGGCGCGGTGGTTGTGGCCGTAGCCGTGACCGTGGCCGTGGTCGGCGATACGGTTGTAACGAGTGCTGTAGTTGTGAAAGTGAGAGTGCTAGTTACCGAATCGGTTATCGAGACTTCAGAAGTCGTCACGAACGTGGTGGTAGATATGAGGGTAACAAACGACGTCGTTTCCTGGATCGTCGTCACCGTTGCTGTATCCGTAGTTGGAGATACCGAAATTTCAGTGGCAGTCAGAGTGTCAGTATCCGTCACTGTCGCGGTATCTGTGGTTGGAGACACCGAAATCTCAGTGGCCGTGAGAGTGGCAGTGAGAGTGTCGGTAAGCGTGTTCGTCAACGTCGCCGTGTCTGTCGTTGCTGACACCGAGACCGAGATGGCGGTAGTCGTTATGGTGTTGGTAACTGTGTCGACCACCGTTTCCAAGACGCTCGTTGTGAAAGTCGAAACAGTACTGTAAGTCGATGTGGTATATTCCGTGTGGTCAGAAGTGACTGTAACGGGGATCTTGGTCGTAGATATACGAGTTGTAGTCGAGACTGTAGGAACCAACTTCGTGTAAGTGGTGGTACATATGTCAGTAGTGGTGATCAGCTTTGTGGCTGTAGTCGTCACAGGCTGTTTGACTGTTTTTGTCGTCTTCACAGTTGTAGTCTTCCACTTCGTCTGGTACTGGCACGTAGTATCCCACGATGTCGTTTCGCATTCACATTCTACTTCTGTTTGGTAGCATGATGATACCGTGGTTGGGTACGACTGACGCTTAGTTAGCATTTTGACACAATGCCACAGGGAAACATAGCTCGACTTGCCTGGGTGATGTATTCAGTTTGAAATTGGGTAAGATACTGAACTATAGTGTTGTCGTCTGTTACGGTCACTGAGGCTGTAACTGTATCTTCATTCGTAGCCTCGATCGAAGCAGTGGAAACCTCTTCGTCCGTCAAGGTATACGTATAACTGAAAGTTGCGAAGACAGTTGTAACGCCGCTTCATTGCCTGTTAGCGCATAAGATCCAATTTGACATTGCCTCACTCACAAAACCGTCGTAGTTGTAGTCTCGGTCTCGGTCTTGGTGACTGTGTCTGCTGAACAGACGGCATAACTGGAGAAAGCAGGGTTGGTGGGATAGGGGGGCGCGTATGCATCTTGCGCTCTCGCGAGTAAAGCGAGCCCAAGGGTTGTAAACGCCCCAGCTTGCGCTGTTAAAACCATCTCGACCCAACGAAAGCTGCAAGGCAGCTTCTCTTAATGTCACGGAATGCTGGACTTCTTCCGGATTCAACGAAAGTCTTTGCGTCGCGACGGTCCTCCGTAACGAACGATTCTTGCGACAAGAGCGCGCCAACAAGCTGTTGCGGATAACGACCGACTAGACTATGCAGGGCTCCCAAGCTCTTATGTATAGATGGGGCGAAGGCTTGCCTGGTTATGCGAGACCTGGGCTTCTTTCGGCTAGAAACTCCAACTCCTTAGCCAATGGATCGGTCAGTTCTTCAGCTGACAAGACGAGGAACCTGTCTGGATAATTCGAAGGCTTCCTCACTGTAGCGCAACGTTCGCAAACGTTCACCGACCCGGTAACGGCAGGTATCAAGACCTTGCTGGCTCAGGTTCGAGACTCGACCTAGTTGTCCGTATGGGGAGCCACCTACAGCCACCTTACACAAAGTGAGAGAGACGAGTGACAGTGTGGAAGAGGCAAGAGACCGGAGAGAAAGCTAGATATCACAGGAAGAGGGACGGCAGGTAAATACATAGCGAGGCTGACGGCGACAGTGGGCCATGTCAACATTGTCAACACCAGCCATTGCAATCGACAGGTACCAAGCAAGGTTGCAGCCCGAGTACAGCACATGTCCCAGCTTGCATGGCATTAGTTGGGTACCCACGAGAGTACGTGTAGCCAGGATCCCCTGCGAGAAGATATCTGATAGTTCCGGCTGCAGCATCCCCGGACTAGTTAGAGGTGCATGGCGGATGGTAGCCACACACATGGACGTGTGTACCATAGGTCCGGCCCGCTTCGCTTCTTCGTCACCGTTCTAAGTGTCTAAGGAAAGTCTGATAGCTTACCTACGAGACTCCAAGGGCCTGCCCGGACCGCGCGGGTGGCGTAGGGCTCGAATCCCAGATAGGTACTTACGTAAGGCTATATTGCAAGGTTGCAATATGAAATATTCTCGAAAAGCCATCATAAGCACTTGCCTACGACGGCAGTAAGCTGAGCAACAGCTATGGCAGTGGAACACGCTATGCGCAGACAGTATAAAAAAACAGGAAAAAGAAAAAAGAAAAGGCTCTGGGTAGGAACTTCTTCGGCATCGACAAGAGCAGCCGCAAACGCCAGTCTGCCAGCAACCAGGGCTTGAGCAAGAAATGAATGCTACTGTACTCGATGAACTGTTGGCCACCGTCCAGGTCTCGGTATACGATAGCGGGGTATGTAGTATGCTGGATCGTACATATGTACATACAACGTAGCTACTTGCAAGCCCACCATCGGAGCTGTAGCTAAGGCCGGGAGGGCGTTATGCATGGCGTGCCTTCTAGACGAGAAAAGCAAGGACAGGTCGAAGACGAGTGGCCGGAGCTAAAGCTCGACATGCCTGGAACCACGTCGGCTTATTCTTTTCTAGAACTAGTGGCAATGTGACTGTGCGGCGCGGGGTGTGCGCAAGTAGGTAGATAGTAGAGGCAGAATAACTCGCAAGGCTATTGTCAGCTATGGGAGATCGTGGAAGTTCCATGCCCACCTGGCCGCCTGGGCAGAGTCTTGCGAGAATATGCGCATTTACTACCGAGAGGCCGACCCGAAAGGATGAGCCAATGGCCATAGAATGCTGCCATATCCGCTACATCGTATGTAGACACGATACGAGGCGAGTACGTATGGTGGAGTCCAACGCCCGCAGTGCTGGTGATACAAAACGACGGGACCACGACACTACGCAGCCCAGCGAGCTACAAGTTATGATGGATGTGCGGGCTTCCTCGGCAATGTCGCAAGTGGTTCACATTAGATCGCGAGATCATGATCCATCTCGATACTGGCTGGCCTGAGCACGTTGAGAGATTACATGAAGCAGTGTAACCCGTTCATATGAATGAAATTGGCTGCCGGTGCAGGAACCGAAGTCGTAGTGCGTGAGAGCATCCCAGATCGGCAGCGAGCGACGATGGGATGACAACGATGGAGCGGTTGTTGGAGTGTTGGTTGGAGTAACTCGTAACGTTATTCATGTTTATTCTTATCCAAGGCTGCCAGGCTAGCCGGAATAGACACCCACTTGGGCACATATATCGAGGTGTTGTTGGTGATGGCTGAGAGTCGCCTGCATGAGGTCAAGTGAGGTGCCCGACTTTACTGCCTAGATAGGGATAGTAGGCTTGGCAGGGTATAGTACAACAGCCCGGGCGGGGTAGCTTAAGTGGTAACACAGGACCAACATGGTGGAGTTATACCTGGTAGGTAGGTAGTTGTTACTGTAATGGACATGGAGCAGCTCCAACAGTTGCAGCCCAGTCTTGCCAGCTAGGTAGACGTGACGGGTGGACTTGTTGCGCATAGGTCAATGTAAGCTTATGTGGGTGATTCGAGAGACGGGTTCTTGGCGGCCTGGGTCGGGTTCGTACGGATTACCGCGTACTACATGTATGTAGGTAGTCAAGTTGATGAAGAGTTCGAGAGTCTGAGAGAAAGTCTAAACCCTGGGCGGGCTGAATGATGGATGTGATGTGACCCAAGGATGGAAACGGGCAAATCCCATACAACGTACTACGAACCTTAGTATGTACATCGGTATTTTGTCCACGGCTTGGCTTGGCGGGAAACACAGACACGAGGGCAGAACACGGCAGACACGGAAAAGGTGTAGCGCTGTGCTACAATAGCATTATATCCTATACCCGTTAACCATTCTGGGCTCTGAGCAGCTGGGTAACTTCAGATTCGCAACCCGTTGTCTCTGTGTCTGCGACCTATTGGACGAGGCGATGGGGAGAGGCCCACGACGGGGACTACCCTAGGGCTGCTAGGGCGGGGAAAGCACTACAATACATACCTGAATATCTATATACAACTAACACCTATGTAGGTATTCATGTAGGTACGTAAAATGTCGACCTGCCTACTTAGGAAATAGATATGTGCTTTTGAAAAAATTGCACAGACCCAGATCTGTAGAGAAACCCTTCTCTCAGTCGATCTTTCGCCGCAACTTCGACCACCCACGCAGCCCACGTCGTCAGGTCGTCCTCGGGCACAACGGCAGTCCTCGCGAGAATCGGAGCTCCACACGAGTCCCAACGCCCCGGAATGCCTGACGATACACACCCATCTACCCGTACACACACATATATATACTCTGTTTGTGTTTTATTCACCCTCTCAGCCTCACGTAGGTAGGCTCGCTGCCTGGTGTATACGGGGTACAGAAGGCGCACCGTTCGAAGGTTCGAAACATCATGTTCTACCCGTTGGGCTATGTCGTGACCCCGATACGGTCATTCTGCTCCTCGAGACGAAAACGGTGGGCTGATATTACAGTATCACAACTTATCCCAGTGCTTCTCTCTCACCTTTCGTCTGATCTCATCGAGTCTCACCTCCCGCTGGCCAGAGCCTCGTGACCTCGCACCGGCGACTTGATAATATTCTCTCACCTGCACTAACCGGACCTGACTACTACGTAGTAACAGCGGTCCTACCCACCGTCACGCCAATCACGCAACCATCCAGCGTAGCTGCAGCAAGGTTGCTCGACTGGGCCAATAAGCATGACTGACAATAGTCTCACAGGGGAGTCGACGCTGGCTGTTCCAATAAAATGAGTATGTCTTACCAGGATTTCCTCGTACGTGTCGACCGTGGTGTCTTCATATAGGCTTGTGTGTCTGCATTGGGACTTGGCCCTGGTGGCCTTATCTACCATCGACGCCAACCGGCTACTTGCTGGCCCTTCCGCCCCCAGGCTCGGCGCACCTACCGAATGTTCACGGCCACGCTTGACTCGCCACATCCCGTACGCTGCTGGCCTCATTGTGTGGTCCCTTGCTCTATCCACCATGCGAGTGCATGTTCGTATTCAGATAGGCCCTTGAATAGACAGATACTGGATCGCTCTTCCGAGGTACCCCGCAGGCGCAAACCCTTACCAACGTTGTTGGTGTGGTCGGTTGGTGAGGCTGAGACCTTTCGGCTCAGGAATAGTACAACCATGGCCGAGCGTAGGCAGGCAAGTGTATTCAGCAGAACAAGACATCCGTACACACAAAGTCTCACGGAGATCTGCGAGTGTGGGTGAGTCTTACCCGCCATTTCATCCATCTCTATTCACTGCCTAGATCTGCGAGCAGGGGGGCGAAGACCCGACTTGCTTTGTCCTTTCAGTTGTCGACTTTAGACTAACATGCAGCGATCTGCGGCCCGATCACATCGTAGTATTGTAGCCTTCAGCTCAGGTCTTCCCGCTGTCCACTGTCCACTGTTCCATGATTCCAGATCGTAACGGGCTACTGCGAACCCGAGGCTTCTTTGACATCCTTTCTGTCCTCGCCACCTGCTGCCATCTTAGATGCGGGGCCGCCGTGTAAGCCTCGCCTTTCTTCGCCTGTCCCAGACAAAGGAAATTTCCCTGGGGTTTCCAAATCCGTCTTGCCTCTTGCTCGTTTCTTTCATTATTCTGCTCATGGGTCCCATAGCTTAAGGGTCCCGACAAATCAAGATCAGAGCCGTCATTGACTCGACTTCCCACGTGGTGTCGAGAACGGCTTTGTCCTTGTAGCTTTGCCTCAAGCCAGGGTGCGGGGGGACTACCTGGCGAATACACTCCCTACAGATGAAATGTGCCTCATCCGTCTGCTCAGTCCATCCATCCCTAACTAACCTCTGTGGCCGTTTTGGTATAGTCGGCGTGCGCAGTGACTCAACTCATGATGTATCGGCTAAGGATAGCATGGCTGGCCTTTGCCGCCAGTTTTGCTTCATCTGTCAATGGCCAGCAATCGGGATGGGACACGAACCAGGCCAATACAACCATGTGCAGGTGGAAGGGCTTCCGAAGTAAGTCGACCTGTGATAGCCTTGTCATGATGGCAGCTCCACCAGACCATAATAACAGTAACTAACATCTAAATAGCTGCTACTCTCAAGGATACTGTCTATATGGATGGCGGTGACCTATGGTGGGCTCCAGGCATGACGGATGGGACGTACGGGGCTCCCATTCAGGACAGTGAGTTCTAAGATCTCGCATTCTTATATGGCGTGTTCCTGACAGTTCCCCATAGGCAACCCTCTAGGTCTGATTTACACATTCAACTTCAGTACCCCGTTCAACTCAAGCACGAATTTCAGCGCCATATGGAACACAATTTCCAAGGCTCCCAATGGCGGTGCTGCCAATAACTTTGCACCCAACTACTACGATGGAGCGTTACTCGCCAATAACGAGGAGCTCTTTCTCTACGGCGGTGTGCTACAGAAGACCGATGCTTACTCCGCCCCGGACGCCGACAAGGTTCTCGGCCTCCAAGTCGCTCAGTACGGACCTGAGAAGGGAAGCTTCCGTACAGGTTTCGTGAACGACGACCTGCCGGAGGGCATGACCCGGTACCTCACGTACGGGGGCGCCGCCAGCGCTCCGTCCGAAAATAAGGCTTGGTACTTTGGTGGATATCGCTCGCCAACTTGGGGGCCGATTTTTACCCCGTCAGTGAACGACTCTATAAGCCCGGTCAATGTTTCTAATACTTTCATCACGCTTGATATGAGCACCCAGGGTGCCGAGAAGTGGTCAAATGTGACTCTCCCGCCCGATATCCCCAGCCGTGCAAACCCTTCAGTGGTCTGGGTTCCCGTCGGCGAGCAAGGCATTCTCGTTGTGTTGGGCGGTGTCTCGTATCCAGGTTATAACAGCCCCACTGGAAAGTCTGCGAACGAGGCGCAAAGCGTGAGCAAAGTTTATGATATTTTGTCGAATATGTTCGCTAACTTTGTGATAGGAAAAGGACAGCCCGACCTATATGACAAACATAGATATCTACGATGTCGCAAACGATAAGTGGTACACGCAGCCGACCATCGGCGCTCCTAGCGCACTCGCGCTTGGCTGTGCGGTGATGGCACCTGCTCAAGATTACTCGAGCTTCAACATCTATTTTTACGGAGGTTACAACGGACTACGTACAACCACGGACTTCAACGACGACGTATGGGTCCTCTCACTCCCATCGTTCATGTGGATGAAGATCTACTCCGGCACCTCGAAACACGGACGGGCCGGACACCAGTGCGTCATGCCGTACCCGGACCAGATGATAAGCATCGGAGGCTACCAGACCGATAAAGGCGGGACTATAGCCTGCCTCGAGGGCGACAATGCGATGCTCGAGGTATTCAACCTCACCGAGGGCCGGTGGCTGGAAGGGTACGACCCAGACGTATGGAACAACTACGGCGTGCCCGAAATGATCCACCTCATGATCGGAGGCGACTACAACGGTGGCGCGACGTCCACCACCCCCGGCCCCACGGGCTGGGCCACGCCGGAGCTGGCCAGCGTCTTCGCCACGGCGTATCCGACATCGAAACTGACGACCTTCTACCCCTACAGCTCCCAGGGCCCGGGTAGTTCTCCGAGTTCCGGAGGCAAGGATGGCGGGGGAGGAGGCGGCCTGGCCTCTTGGGTCGCGCCGGTGCTGGGCGTGGTCCTCGGCCTCGTCTTCGTCACGGCCGTCGTGGTCGCCATCCTCCTGTACAGGAAGCGCAAGTACTTCAAGCGGGGCGGCGCGAGCGACCCGTCCAACGACGGGAACAGCAGGATAAGGTCCTGGGTGCGCACCGTCGACGGCAAGGCGCAGCTGGACGGCACCACCGACGAGACGCGCACCACGCCGTTCCAGGACATGGAGAGCCGGGGCGCCACGCCGATGCGCTCGCCGGGCCAGCAGCCGGAGATGGGCATGGTCCATCCCTACGCGCAAGAGATGCCCCATTCGCCCGTAGCGCCCCCGGTGCCCCATTCGCCCCCGATGGAACTCCCGGGTAAGTCGCGCTGCACAAGATCCCATACATACACATAGACAATCCATAGTAGCTGGTAAAAACTGACCTCGCACGCTCGCAGATACTTCCCTGCTCACCGAACTCGACGCCACGGGATTGAGCCACATTGACGTGATCAACAAGCACTCGAACCTGGGCTCGAACTTGGGGACGCCGCACTCGGTCTCGACGCCCACGAACCGGTCCCACTTCACGGGCGCCGCCTCGCGCGACCTCGCCTCGAGCATCAGCTCCCACCAGCCGCAGCCGTCCCACGACATCATCCCCGCGCCCGCCGCATCGGCCTCTCCCATCCCGCCACCGCCGCAGCAACAACAACAACACCGGCCGGACTCGCCCGCCCTGGGGCATCCGGCCGCGGCCCCCACTTCCAACGCCCCGATCAACGGTAGTAGCAGTGGTGGCAGCAACGACGCCCGCCCCCACGTCGTCAGCGGCGTGAGCAGCGTCAGCGAGCGCGAGGCGTCGCACCTGCGGCAGACGAGCGACACGACGATCAGCTCGGTGACGGCCCTGGGCAGCCGGGCGCACACGCCGACGGCGCAACAGCACGCGCAGGATGCCGTATACTCGCCGCTGAGCCCCGCGTTCGACACCCTCCTGGTCAGCCCGCCGAGCGTGTCGTCGGCGCACGAGGCCGCCGATTACCTCAGCGTGCAGCACGGGCAGCACGGTCAGGGGCAGGGGCAGCAGGGCGCTCCCTCTGGGGTAGCGGGTGGAAGTGGCAGCGGCGGTGGTGCTGGTGGTGCTGGTGGTGGTGCTGGGGGGACCAACAACGCGGCGAGTCGGTCGCGGACGAGCGTGTTCCTCGAGAGCGCGAATGACCTGGGGGACCACGATCATCGGAGGTGAGGGGTGGGACGGTGTCATCGGAGTCGGTTTTACCTGACTCGGCGTTGGGAGATAAGGTTCTTTTTGATCCATACACGTCGGGTGGGTGCGGAGAAAAGGGGAGGGGACACACACACACACAACAGAGAAGAGCGGGAGTTTCATTGCGAAAGGGGCCCAACGATCACGATTTCTACGATATAGCAATCCGTCTGTTCCGGTGTTTAATTAGTCTATTAGTCAGTCAGTCAGATAGAAGTTGGAAGTGTCTTACCATGGGTGGGAGTTGAGCGCGATATCTCGGTTGAACAGACGGGGATTAGGCGGGCAAAGCCAGCGTGAGAGTAAGGGGCGAGGGCAAGGGAATGGAAAAGAAAGGGAAATGGAAAGGGGAATCTTGTCCGTGACTTACTTTTTTTTAACCCTCTTTTTTCTCTTATAGAAAAGTCGAAGCTACCTCTCCCGCATATATCATCTCTCTTGGACAGGGGCATCATGATAAATTCATACTATCAATTAGATCAAGCATGTGAGCTCCTGCGGAAACACTCGTGACAGTGTCGCGTATTTTATTTTGTACCTAACGATGGATCGGTCATTAATTCTATGCTCGTCTGCCGAAACAACCTTGTATCCGCGTATGACAGATAAATAATATGATGAGGCGTCCAGTAAGATTGACTGATCCTCGTTAATTAAGCTGCAGAAACACGCTGTTCCTGTCTTGACAGGGTGCTTGCTTGCTCTTACCGAAGGCCTCATCCGTCCAAACATGACTATGTGCCTGGACTCCTGCCGTTGGAAAAAAAAAAGGGGGGGGNGGGGGGGGGGGGGTATCTCGGGATGCCATGGCTAGTCAGTCAATCAACCAATTCCCTTTGGTTTCTATCAGACACACTGGTGTGCTGAAACCCATATCGCCGTCGCTTTCTGAGGTTGTAGCTTGCAGGCTGCTCCACGTAATCTAAGGACCTGGGAATCTATCCCTTCTTCCGCCCTGCTTTGCCCCGACCCCGTCCGCGGCCTCTCCTCCTACCAGTACTCCCTCCTCTGGCGGATCTGGTCGCGGGGACCTCAGCCTCTTCGTGGTCGGACTCTTCCTCGTCTGCAGCTTCCTCCTCCTCCTCCTCCTCCCCGTCCCCGTTCCCGTCTTCGGCCTCCTCATCGTCGCCATCCTCGGTCTCGTCGCCGCCCTCCGGCTCCGCACTCTCGGCCTTGGCCTTGGCGGCCGCGCGCTTCTGGCTCCGTGCGCCTCTTGCGGTCTTGGTTACCGGACTGCTGGGGTAGGGGGTCTCCTGGTCGGTGTCCTCGACGGTGCTCGACCGCTGCGTCTTGGCCGTGCTGCTACCCGCGACGCTCGACGTGTCCGCGGCGGTCGTCGTGCCGCCGCGCTTGCGCTTTCTACCGGGGCCGGGGCCGCCCGCGGCAGAGGAGGCGGGCGCGGCGTCGGTTTCCGCGTCCGCCGCAGCAGGGGCGCTGGCGGCAGCAGGTGGTGGTGACGCCGCGGCGGCCTCCTCCTCGCCGGGCTCAGCCATGGCGCGAGCCCACATGAGGTCGTGGAAGTCGTCGGGCGGGAGATCGAAGTAGTTGTACTTGTTCTCGGGCGGCTCGTCCTGGTCCTGGCCCTTGACGTAGTCGAAGGAGTTGTCGCGCTCGTTGATGGCGTCCATATTATAGAACCGGCCCAGCTGCCGCCAGATGGACGGGATCCGCGTGTGCGTCTCGACATCCGGGTCGAAGCCGTGGTTGCGCAGGTGTTCGGAGATGGCGATCATGCGGAAGTGTTTGTGAATGCCTACGTACCGCACGCGATCAGCGACCAGGTTAGACTAGTGGTGAATAGGGCCTGCGCGGGGCGAGGGAGCTTATGTACCGGAGGGCTTCCATCTTATGATAGCTTTGAATAGAGACGCTGTCTGGTCGTCGGTCCACAGGTCGTTGAGGATTTCGGACGCGGGCGGCTGACTAGGCCGGGAAGCTGTAGGGGTATCGGCGGCTCGAGGAGTATCGGAGGCGTGCGGCGTGTCGACATCCATTGGGTCGTCGTCGCGTAGAGGAGTCGACGCCGCCTTGGGTGTTGAGACCTCGGCCAAGCTGGCCTTGGACTTGCGTTTTGGGGGCATATCGATGATTAATGTGACGCCAGAACTGGAATCGATGCAGAAGTAACACTGGATAGTATCCCAAAATACCTTGTAGAGTGTACTACTGAGAAATTGAGTAGTAGGACAGTTGTTGGGAGGTCATAACGGGGGTGGCCTAGAATGCTTGGAGGAAGCTTAGAGGAAGCTTTGTTGAGCTTGATGGTGAAATTGGAGCTCAGATCTAGATACCTAGCAGGGTCCCTGCAGCCCTGACGGCATGGGTTTTAGTGAACTGCAGGCTGTTGGCAGATCTGTGGCTTAGCAAATCGCGGGGCAGACGCGCCTTCACTAATTGCTGTGGCTTGATGGTACGGCCCGCGCGTTACGTACCTCCTTCATATCTTTGTCTACCTTAGGTAATGTTAGTCTTTCATCACTTCCAACCTATTACTCAATGAATCTGGACTACACAGATGGATCTCATAGAACCGAGAAGTCCCCTTAAATCTGGTCGCAAATGAAGTTCGTATATGATATTCTTGAGTCACTACAATGGCGGACGATGACGCTGCGGATGTCTTTGCCTTCCCGGACTTCGGCCTATCCTCAAAGTTACTCAACATATCACCCAGTCAAGACAACCAGTTTTTCAACTTAGACTTGACAGAACCTGAAATCCCAGAAGATCGACCGTTTAGCATCAAGCCCGCCGAAGCAGATGTTGATGGGTTCTTTAAGATACCTGGTCTTCTAATCCCTTCTGATCTCGATGAGACAAACGAGACAGATGCGCCTATTGCCAAACCACTCCATGATACTGAACTTCCTGACCTCGATGTCCTCGACGATGGGTGGTTTCAAAGGGATGAAACGCCAGCGGCTACTGCCGAATATAAGACTTGGGACGCTTTCCTCGTGCCAGATATCCCCCAAGCAGCACCATCATTCATCACCGAAGCTGGTTCAGGGGTATACGATGTTGCCATTGCCCAAGCTGAAGACCCCCTCCACATTGGAAATACAAATGCAAATGTTGTCCAGAGTAATCCGTACCTCGCAGCACTCCTTGCACTAGCGTTCGGTAGAGGCTCGGTCTTCTTCGTCTGGGATGAGAGAAAGGCGTGTTTCGCCCCTGATCTGGACAAGATGAGGATTCCCGGTTATACAACTGAAGTGCTTCAGGGTGTTCAGAAACTCTGTCTGGAGTGTGGAACTATAACTCGTTTCCTCTCAGCTTATGTGCAGGTCACGTTTAGAACACATCCAAGTGCGGTTAAGGTTGCACTTGCGAAAGCTGTTGACGTTGTTCTGCTAGCTATCCAAAGGAATTTGGGGGAGAGAACAAGAGAAGTCCGGTCTCTTTTGCAGCTGCAGGCAGTGGCGCAACCTATTAAAGACTTGCTGGGGTACTTCAAGTCCCTAATAGCCAGAGTCTCGCGGAGCAAAACCGATGAAAAGATGCTGTCCCTCATATTCGAAGAGACGCAGGCTCTAGAGCACGGCAACTCATTCCTCGGCGAAGTGATGCGAGAAGTACTATCGCGAGTAACGCATCCCTGGGCTGATTTCGCCGAGAAATGGATAGGCACCAAAGCTGAAGAGGGCATCCCGTTGACCAAGGAAGAACCAGGGAACAGCTTCGTCAAGGTCGAGAATATTGCCATCATGGACGACGCCGGATTTGAGGCTGAAGAGCCCGATTATGTACTCAATGAAAGCCGAATGCCAGACTTTGTCCCTGGCGAAGTCGCGTTGGTCATGTTTGAGACAGGCAAAACGCTGCGGCTCCTACGTAATCATCATCCAGAGCACCCGCTTTGTCAGATGCAGCTCGTTGCATCGAGTAAGCCTCCCATTCTCCGGTGGCAATTTGACTGGGATTCCATCAACTGTTTTCAAGGAGAGGTGAATGATTACGAACAACGTTTATCACATTGTATTCAACACCGCACGGCTAAACAAGGCCCATCGTCTCAAGCAATAAGTCCAAGTACTGAGAATTTGGATGATTATGATCTACATTTTTTTGGGCAGGATGAAGCTCAATTACGAGGACGGTTGCTGGCGTCGATACAGGCTTTAAACCAGCCACCAGCTCCTGTGGTTGAGGAAGATAGCCTCTCAAATCTGATGCATACCCGTCTCTTCGACAAGTGCACCGCCATAGAACAATCTGTTTCCGACTTCTCTCCGCACTGGTCGTTGATTCCTCTCCACTCCTTCGGACCGCTAGTTGCAGCTCAGGCGCGGGTAATCAACCGGGAGTACATGAAATTGCTCTTCAACGCGCACAAACTACGCGAGCATCTTTCACTACAGAAACAATTCCACTTATTGAGCAATGGCGTCTTCTGTAGCCGCCTCTCCCACGCACTATTTGACCCTGAACTCGACACGGCCGAACGGAAGAGGGGCGTAGCTCTCCACGGTGGTACCATGGGACTTCGACTTAGCGGCAGAGATAATTGGCCTCCAGCAAGCTCGGAACTTCGGCTTGCTCTAATGGGTGTTCTTGCGGAAAGCTATTTACCAGCACCGTCGTCAAAGTCATCGTCAAAGACAGCTCGCCCAACAGCAGAGACCCATGCCTTGCCAGGGGATATCAGTTTCGGTGTCCGAGATCTATCGGAAGAGGAAATCGAAAAATGCATAAACCCAAGCTCATTAGAGGCATTGGATTTCCTGCGGCTGTCTTACAAGCCTCCTGCGCCTCTTTCACCAGTCTTTCCTCCAGCTGTTCTAGTAAAATACGACAAGATTTTCAAGCTGCTGCTCCGCGTACTGCGAATGCTCTATGTTACCGAACAGCTATTTCGAGATACATCTACAAGGACTACAAGATGGCATGACGTCGACAACGTGGATTTGAGATTCCGATTTGAGGCCCAGCATTTCATTGCGAGTATCACCACTTACTTCTTTGATACGGGTATCGAATTTCCATGGCGGCATTTTGAAGCCTGGCTTGAGGAGATTCAGACGGATCTTAGGAAAGAGGATTTTGACCACAAGAAACGAGTCTTTAGTCCAGACGAGTTGCGTGAAGAACATGAGCGGATGCTAGACCGCATCATGCACTCATTGTGGTTACGGAAGCGGCAGCAAGCCGTGTTGAAGTTGCTTGAGGACATATTCACGTTGATACTCGAATTCTCGCAGTTAGCTCGAGTGGAAGCATCGGGAAAAGGAGGTAGCAAAGCTAAGGAAGCCTCATCTAAAAAACTCTACGATACGTTCAAAAAGAAGGTTGATGTGTTCATAACGGTATGTCGTGGTCTAAGTGAAAAGGGGGGATACAGTGGGAAGCCTATAAGGAACGATTTCACGATGGACGAGGGAAGGCATGGTGAAGGCGTCAAGGATGAGAATACTGTTGATAGACTCCTGATCAAGCTTGAGATGTCAGGCTACTATGCTCACTCCAGGGCTTGATGTATGAAATTTGAAGATACCCCAAAATTCAACGAACGAATCCCATAATTCTGCCTCGCTTCTGCTTATTGAGGTCATGCCTGGGGGTTGTAACCAACGGCCCCGGGGGTTGTCCCTGACCCCGCATCGCGTCGGTAACGCGACTGGAGCCCCGGGCCCAAGACCCCGCTACCCAATGCAGTAAATTGTTTCTTCCAGCACGAACTCGATTCAACCATCATCTTCCTACTCTCCACTCTAACGCACACATGCCACTGCGACAATGTCTCGACCTGGACCTGGATCCTCCTCAGGGAGGAATCTCACCTTGACCGAGGAGCTTGAGAAGCTTGAGCAATCAATCACTCTCACGCTACAAGGTACGAGCCATTCGCACAGCCCGCCCACCGGCTTATTTCGAGGACGAAGGCTAATAGCGAACAACAGAAATCGACCACAACTTTAGCAAGGCCCACCGGATCGTCACAAGTAGCATTTTACCCCTCGTCGAGCAGTATGGCGAGCATTCAAAGGCCGTGTGGGAAGCCTCGAAGGTCTGCTATGGCCCCTACTCCCAATTGAACGATGCGAGAATTAAGCTAACTTCGACGGTCTTCAAAAGTTCTGGAAACAATTCTTCGAGGCCTCCGCCAACGTCTCCCTCTCGGGCTACGAGGAGCTAGCAGGCGAGGGCGACGAGACCGCGACGGCCGAGGAGACGGCCCTGGACGAGACGACGTCGGACTACCACAACAACACGACGCAGGGCGGCGACGACGCCACCGCCGAGTCCTCGGGCTTGCAGCAGGACGACCAGCGGCGGCCGCCCCACCACGGCGGCGAGGACTCGCTCCTCCTCGACGACGCCGAGATGACGGGCAGCACGCCGCGCGCACCCGCCAGCAAGTCGAAGAAGAAGCCGCAGCCGAAGATCGCCGACTTCGGGTCGCCCTTCGAGAAGCTGCGGCGCGAGGTCAAGGGCGAGGGCGCCATCTATAAGGACGATCCGCCCCTCGCCGGCAGCGACTCCGACGCCGACGACGATGCCATCGAGCATCCCCTTCCGCTCAGCTACCGGGAGCAGCACGCGGCTAGTTCCCGCATCCGCCTCCCGGACATGTCGATGACGACGCCGCGCTCGTCGTCGTCGCTGCTCGACGAGCCGACGCTGCGGCTGAACGACACCCAGGATAACGGCAGGCAGCCCAACAAGGACCTCCTGCTGCACCGCGTGCTCGACAAGAACTACCGGCTGCAGGCGACGCCGCACAAGGGGCCCGAGGGCATCGTCGGCGGCGGCCTGGGCACGTTCCGGCGCGGGCGGTCGCCCGAGAAGAGAGGCGGACGCCATCGCGGCGGTCTCGGCATCGGCGACGGCGACGGCGATAACGGGGAAGAAGAGGAGGACGGGGACCGCTCGCGCCGCGCCCTGTGGGCCGAGAGCCCGATGAGCTCGCCCGAGATGGCGGTCCCGAAGCTGCGGAGCGACCTGTACATGTCGCCGATCCGGCTGCGGGGGCGCGGGCTAGGAGGGGCGCACCCGCCGCCGCCTAGCGCCGGCCCGAGGACGCCGGGGGTCAGCGTGCAGACGCCGGGCACGGCGAGGAAGACGCGCGACGTCTTTGCCGAGGAGCGCGAGAGGAAGGAGAGGAAGGAGAGGAGCGAGGGCAAGGGGAAGGGCAAGGGGAAGGACGAGATCACGTGGGAGAGCGACGAGGAGGGCGGGGACGAGGACTCCGCCCTGTTCGGCGGCATGAGCCCGCCTAAGACGATACAGTTTGCGCTGCCGCCGAGTAAACTTATGCAGACGCCCGGTATGTGCTTTTCCCTCTACTTCTACTCTTCGTTGGCTTTTGATTACACCCCCGTTGTCTTGGTCTTTCTCCTGTCGCAGTTAGATGGATATATATGCTAACGATGTTGTTGTCTCATAGCGCGGGAAGCGAGCAAGCGTATCGTCGACGACATCCTGCTCACGGCCGGCGCGGGCCCCGAGAGCTCGTCCGAGTACAGCCCTACCATGGTCAAGATGAACCAGGACATCCTGGACGACACGTTCTAGGCTCGCCATCACACGCCAAGTTGTCTCACTATATGGAGAACGGCAACACAAGAGAGTACTTAGTCCTAGAATGTACTATCCTAAGCAGGGAACTGGGACAGAACAAGGAAAGTTATTCTGTGTAGATGGATGTATGTCGTAAGTACCCAGGCAGCCAGGCAAAACATAATCGAGGATACCCCTGTTGCGGAAAACCGTGATCGGGCTTCGTTGCCCTATCTGTCTTCTCATGTATCATTGCATCGTTACCCTCATTCCTCGTGTGCGAAATTCGAAATCCGAAATCAGTCCCCGCCGATTTTATCCCACCCGAGGGCGCCCTACGCCGTGAAGATGACCGTTGCTGGTGTTGTTGCATCGGAGCGGTTAAACCGGCTCCCTAGATGCCCATCCTCACTTGGCTTTGCAGCGCCTGCCTCTGTAGCTTCTCGCGCTCCTCATCTTCGGTGGTGGTCTTACCGCCGGACCCGGACGCGGGATCGGACTTGGAGTCGGAACCGCGGCCGGGGGTCTTGTCCTTACCCTTGTCCTTGCTCTTGAACGGCGATTTCAGGAGCGCCTTGGCGCTGCTGAAGGTGCTGGTCGAGGCCACGGAGGCGGAGTCGGAGCTCGTCGTGTTGGTTTCTGGGACGAGGAGGGGGCGGGTGAGCGGCTGTTGTTGATGCGGAATAGGGGGAGTGCGTCGTTGGATCGGCTAGGGGTAGAGGGGAGAAGGGCTTACTGCCTTGGCGTTCTGCTGCCTGTTTCTGTGCCTCCTCGCCCGCTTGGATGGAGGATAGGAGGGACTGCGAGTGGGCTTTGTCCTGCGTGTGGCTCATGATAGGCGAAATAAGTCGGATTCGGTGCTGGGGCTAGGATGGTGTTGATCGAGAATCCTGTGTAAGGACTGAGAAGGATCGATCAAGTGGCACAAGTATGTTCTTCTATACACAGCCTCGTGATAGCTCGAGTCATATAGGATTATATGGCTATAAGACTGAAGTCAGGGCTGTCAAATTCGAGCAAAAAAAGACGATGGCGTTTTGGTTCAGTTGCCCGGTTTCTACAGATCCCTTTTCTTAGAACACGAGACAGTCAAATATATTTATAGTTACATAAACTATACTACAAGTTAAATACTGTAAAACAACGCCGACCCTCATACTGCCCATAGGAGTCACCGGCGGTCGTCGCAATCGCGGATACGGCATATTGCCGGATTGGGAATGGTAAGCTCGAATGCAAGGGTGTGTGAGCAATGAGCAACCGGCGGAATATTCCACGCACACTCGCAGCATGTGGTGTAGCGCAGCAGCAGCAGCAGCAGCATCTAATTCTGTCCAGCGTTGCAGATGAGTCAGATTCATATTCGTTTTGCATAGATCCTTCAGACGTACTGTCACGCCGGCAGTCGTTCCCATTGATAGAAAGCCGCGGCGTGGGAAGCTTTCCCCAAATGCACGTTAGCGGCCTACGTACTCACCGCCGCTAGAGATGACGAGGACCGTTCGTCTGTCGCAGTTATTAATGTCTGTGCTGCATAGGGACTCATACGTACGACATATATATTCGGATGCGTCATAGTGCTGTATCGGGCACATATCCGAAATCCGATGGCCTGGACTGCAGGGCAATCTTGGGTGTGTCATAGCCGCATGCATGTGAGAGCTCGGCGTAGGAGCAACACCCGCCAACCCCGTATCACCTACCTACATAGAAAGGTCGTAGTCGACGCAGGCTGTGGCTACGCCGCACGCGCACCTTGCGCCGACGGGAGATCGCATCGCTTCATAGCACTCGCTCGAGGTTTGTGATCATGCAGGTGACCCGCCGTGGATGGAAGATGATGGATTTGCCGTTCTGCGTGGAAAGCGGGGGATAATATCAAACAACGACGCTTCACGTCGGAGCGAAACTCTCTGCCAAGAAACAGACGACGACGTATTCAACTGCAACATGACGAGTCCCTTACCCTTCATATATTCTATCACTTGGCCCAGGTGCATCCTCACCGCTAAGCTATGCGTCTTGATACGGGACCATAGTTGAGAGATTTGAGGGGTTCGTGCAGTCACAAGACGTTATGACACGCGTATACCAAGCGGCATTCGAGGATGGTGCACTGGAAACTCGAGACAGCCATGCCAGTGTAATAATTCAGAAAGGTTAGCTTTAACAGGACAGCTGTATAGGAAACACTGGAACTGTACTGAGAACGGCCCCATTATCACGAGCGAAAGGCCACACGCACGGGACCCCTGTGACTCGTGGCGGCTGCGATAACTACCTATACGAGGCTATCAAGACCATCAAAGTCTATGGGGGCAATGTCCATGGTGTATGTGTGTGTGTGTGTGTGTAAGAGAGAGAGAGAGAATGAGTGAGTGAGAAGGTCGAGGGGGTGCTAGTCACAGGGGTAGTTTCCCTTGCTATAACATGCAGATGGTAAGGATACACATCAACCATGTAAACTACACGGGCTACGCCGCTGGCAATTTCCATTGTTCTGTTAAGTACGGGTTCAAGGTTGCTCGGGGATGTTCCGTTCACGTCTTAGCTGTACTCCAGAATCTACTTGGTCATCTAGAAGGTATGCTGCAATCAGGTATTCAGGGGCCTACATTGGAAGTGGATAGGGGTAGGCGCGTGTTGGCGGGGGAATGTTGAGAGGAATATTCCACTACCTAACTACCTCCTAATTACGTCTAGGCATGAACTAGATGCGATAAAGCCAAGTGAATGGCGCGTCTCAGCTTCATTGTACATGTAGTGAAGGAATACAGTCATAAGTACCTCGTCCAGCTAAATGTTGACTCCTCAACCAGAAGCTCCCCCTAGCGACAAGCTGGTAGATACCTTGGATACCAAAGTCACAACCACGCCTCGTTTCCCAGCAGCAGTTCTTTACCTCTTTATATATTGAACCTCCAACCCTCCGATGCTCTTCACTCCCTTTTCTACAGGCACCTCCGATGAAACGTCAACTTCATCTGGCCGGGATCTACCAACCTTTCCACCCGTAACTCCCCCCAAACCGCCATTACTTCCACTCGCCGCATAATCTCTGGGCAGCTGCCTAGCAGTAAACGCGACAATGAGCAACGCGATCTCCATGATCATGGAGGGGCCGACCCAGCCTCGTGAGTGCCGGTTCCTCCAACTCCCTCGCGAAATACGTGACGAAATATACGAATACACGTTCTATTCGACTCGGCTGGCCTCCGGTATGCCGGGCCCCCTCCCTGAATGTCACAGGCTCCAGATACAGAGAGTCCCCAAGCGGCACTCGCTAGCGCTCCTCCGCACCTGTCGACAGGTTCACGAGGAGATAGGCACGTCATGGATGGGTTAGGTAGTTTTCAGCTTCGGGGAGTCCCACGACCTCATAGCCAAGCTAGGTAGTGTGCCGCTCGAAAGGTCGGCAGGATCCGCTACGTGAACGTTGGGTGCTTACCTCTGCGGGTCGACAATGACATATTATACGGTTCGCGTCCCTACGACCTATCAGCCTACAGTTCGTGCCGCTGCTACCTAGCAGAGGGCCTACCGCTTCTTCATAATTTGCGTATCGAGCGACTCACAGTATCAGCAGCTGGAGCCGGGTCTGTAGGGGATGTACTAAGCGACACGCTACTGAGAGACCTTATCATGGACTGCAAGGGTTGGAGCGAACTGAATTTCATCATAACTCGGCCGCTCGGGGGTCCCGAATTCGCCCTGTCGGGCCTATCTTTACTTAAACGGGCTCTCATGAATCGGGATGGAAAAAGACCTGTTACCTCGATGACCTTTTACCGGGGCATAGACCCGGGGCCTGGTAAGATCCTTGATCCAGCATTCCGTTCTGAGGTCGAAGATGTCAAAGAGGTCGAAGAGCAAGCCGCTTCGGGGGGGCGGGGTCTGAAGATATTCCGCCCGCAGGAGAAGAGGTGATGAACAAAGAAATACTCGTCGTAGCTACGAGAAGCCGAGATGTTAATCAAGAGGAGCCTCCCCAGCTTCATCGACATCGTAAGCGTGGGAATACCCTTTTCGAGTCTCTCGAGTATATGGGAAAGCAACGGGAGCTTTGCCGGATGCAACGAGGCGAAGACAACGGAGGTAAAGGAGACAGCGGAGTCAAGGCAGACTAGGAATGCCATGGCTGTTGTAGTCGCAGGGCTGCGCCTCATCTCTACTCGCCCCATATTCCGGTGGTTTTCGACGAGTATAAGAATCCTGATGATCACATGCCTTCTGGCGAGGCACCCTGTAGCGCAGCCGCCAAGATGGTCATATTCAGGGAATAGTAGAGGCACTGGTTGGGTTTCGCCGAACATAGCGAAGCAGCATAGATATCGCTCAGCTAGGATAGTCGCTCGTTTATCAGCGTCGACGACGAGAGGAGGCAGTAGGTAATCTAGGGCACTTCGGTTCCCGCCAGAAGTGGGCGTCATCCCCAAACACCGGTTTTCATGTGCATGTGTTTCCCTGTGAAAATTAGGATGGTCTATACTTATATCCTAAGGCTTATGATATGCCAACTGCAGTGATTGAGTGCCATCAACGATTGCTACTGCAGGTGTAGTCGTCTCCCCCTTTCTCTCACCTGCCGAGAAACATCAAGAGCCCTCCCATCTTCGTCCTTAGACACGTACCCATGGTTGTGTTCTGCCTACCTACGGCCATTCGAAATACGCACCTATTGCGTATCCAGAAATAATCGATTGTATAGACTGACAACCAGGAAGGAGTGTTAGTTTTTATAAATGGTATCGTATTCTACTGTCGAATAGCTGAGCTAAGATGCGGCAACTTTCACAGCGAGAAGCTCTTTAGAGGGATTTCTGTGACTGAAATCCTACTCTTATTGTGAGATAGAGAAGCCTCCTCTTCGTATATATCTAGTTAGTGGTTAAGATACCAAGTCTAGTGGCAGCACAAGGTATGTATTGATGACGAGGCGACGAAGTGGTTGGGTGCTCAACTTGGTTCTAGACGACTTTTAAATACCAAGGATCCATAATTCTGATCGAGTCGTGTATCTCGAAGGGCCTGTAACTCTCCTGTCATTTTACAAGATGAACGCTAGACAGTGAATGGAGACTATCTGGAGTTGTTCAGCCGCCAATGTAATCACGACCTTCCTCATCCAGAATTCAACTATGTAGGTACGTGGTGTGGTGCCTTAGACAAACGGGAGTGCACAGTAGGTATATCGAAAGAGTCTGTGACTTTCGGAAACGATATACGGTCACAAGTTCGGGCAGGTGGATATACGCGTATAAGAGAACATAACAGTACATTGCCTCCTTGATTACCTATTTACTTATTTGATCTCCGCAACTCGGGTAGAACTCGACTCCGAATAGCGAAATCCAGATCCAGATAACAGGCTACAAGCGAATCGGAAACGGCTCACGCTAATTCACTCTCCTCGATGGACGCAGGACCCTTGTCTCGCTTGGCTCATCGGGTTAGGCCGGATTTCAGCCGTCGTATTCGTATTGAGGGTGTTCGCGAGTTGGCCAAGCAGCCAAGCAGGCCAAGCTGGGGGGTGCCCTCCACACGACAGGCGGTGAATGGCGGGATGAAGGTACCGAGCTCCAGCGATTGGCCAATTCGAGCTGACATGGGGAGGAGCTCGGGCGAGGTGACTTGCATTGCATCACCTCCAAGGCATTGGAGGCCGGTCCATGACAAGGGACCTCCAAGGTACCGTGCCGCCATGAAGCTTCATTCTTTCGCGCTCTCTTCATCACATCCACCCGCGATGCACGTTGCCTGGGAAATGCACCGTTGGATCTCGACCCCGCGCGCGCGCACGAAGGAAGCGGACCAGGCCAGGGGATGGTGATGAAGGATGACCGAGTTGCTGCCTGTATCATTGGTTCTCCAGGAATCTTATTAATCCAGCGGCTTGCGCTCATTCACGACGGTTCCTAGTAGGACTCCTATCTCCGCGTTTCGTAGCTGCATGCCTACATATCTAGGTACTACGCATGTACATCCATTCGTAGGCCGTATGGAGTATTCGTACATGCGTCAATGGCTCACTAGCTGACTAGTAGCCGGCGTGAGCAGCCTTCAACGAAATTGCTGGGACGATACAGGTCTTCTAACGAATGACCATCGGCTGTTTTAAAATGTCGAAAGTGATCTGCTACTTGGACTTTCCGGAGTCAGGACGCGCCGGGCCCAGGCGCTTTTTTTTTTTTTTTTTTTTTTTTTTTTTNTTTTTTTTTTTTTCATCAATGAACCGGGCCATCGCAAATCAAAACTGCTCCTCCGTCCCCGTTGTCGACATGTGGGGATAGGCTTAAACAGGCTAGGTAGGCAAGGGTCCAAGTATGTACCTACAGTAGCAGGGTATGAAACACTTTTGCTGTCTTCGATAAACCCTTCCATACCCCTTCCTTTCCTTCCCCTCCGCCTAGACGTTATTATTTATAAGGTACATTGCACATAGGGGTCGAAGAAAAGTGATGATACAACATATGCGTGAGTCAATAGCATGCGTCAGGAATTGCTGCTGACAACGTGGACATGAGCAAGCCGATGTAAAGACAGAGCAAATGCCTAGGTTATCTGTGGATTAGATGATGCTTGTTAGGTTGGCATACCCAGCTGAAGATGAGGCAGACACGCAGATGTAGCTAGCAGCTTCAATGCATCCGTGCTTAATAGAGTTTGCCCGCTCCCTGTACTTGTCTGGTACCTCCAAATGACAGCGGGTGGATACCCGAAAAAGGGTTCTCTGATAGTCGCAATCAACGATCAATAATAATAATAATCTACAAATTTCACCGGCATCCTTTCCCATTCCCACCTCTTTACCCTCTTCACCCTCCCTTTCCCTCCTTCACGCGCCGACTATACGCTCCTTAATCCCCAAGGGGTCGTACTCTCTCTACCTTCCTCGCTTCTCGTGCGGCGGACCTCGTAGATTCTCAAGAGAATCTACCCTTCTCCCCATCTCTCCCGGCCGGCTTGTTTTTCACGCGACAATTTCCCTACCGGCCTCTTGGCAACATATCAACATACTATCCGCCACCATGGCTTCAAACGCCACGACCTTTACGTCGACATTGGCCGACGCGAAGGTCCTAGTCGGCAGCCTGCCACCCCATGCTGATTACTTGGTCGACGCGATTTCTGGTGCCGGTATCGTGACATGGTTCTTCACCATCATTGCCCTGGCCGTCGCATACGACCAAAGTACGTCTTTGGACATTCTCCAAGAGATTGTGATGCTTGAATTGAGTCAGGTTGGCTAATCGAAATCTTGAAATCCAGTTAGCTATCTGATGCAAAAGGGCTCTATTGTTGGACCTATGTTCAAGGAACCCTTCATGGGCCCCTTTCTGCAATCTCTGAACCCCAAATTCGAGGAATACATGGCCAAATGGAAGAGCGGTCCCCTCAGCTGTGTATCCGTCTTCCACAAGTAGGTATCCGCGCCAATGGTTACTCTTGTGTTGAAACTAACCCGAGAGGTTTCAGGTTCGTCGTTATTGCCTCGACTCGGGACATGGCCCGAAAGATCTTCAACTCCCCCACGTTCGTGAAGCCGTGCGTCGTTGATATTGCCACCAAGATCCTCGGAGAGGACAGCTGGGTGTTCTTGGACGGAAAGGCCCACGTCGACTACCGCAAGGGCCTGAACGGCCTCTTCACGCGCAAGGCCCTCGAGTGCTATCTGCCTGGTCAGGAGGAGGTCTATAAGCAGTACTTCGCCAGGTTCCTTAAGATCACCAAGGGTGCTGGAGGCAAGCCTGTCCCGTTCATGCACGAATTCCGCGAGCTCATGTGCGCCGTTTCGCTCCGCACTTTCGCCGGCTACTATATGTCCGACTCTGCCATCAAGAAGATTTCCGACGACTACTACCTCGTCACCGCTGCTCTCGATCTCGTCAACTTCCCCATCATCATTCCCTACACCCGCACCTGGTACGGCAAGCAGGCTGCTAACATGGTCATGGACGAGTTCGCCAAGTGCGCTGCGAAGTCGAAGGCTCGTATGGGTGCTGGCGGCGAAATTACCTGCATCATGGACGCCTGGATCTTGGATATGATCGACTCGAAGAGATGGCGTGAGGCATCCGAGAAGGGTCTTTCGACTGAAGGGCTGAGGAAACCGACCCCGATGTTGCGCGACTTCACCGATATGGAAATCTCTCGAACCCTCTTCACCTTCCTTTTCGCTTCCCAGGACGCCACCTCCAGCGCTGCCACCAACTTGTTCCAGGTGATGGCTCAGCGGCCCGACGTCTTGGATCGTGTGCGCGAGGAGAACTACCGGACTCGTAATGGGAACATCCACGCCCCGGTGAACTTGGAACAGCTCGAGTCGATGACCTACACCCGCGCGGTTGTGCGAGAGCTTCTTCGATGGCGGCCCCCGGTCATCATGGTTCCCTACAAGGCCAAGAAGCCCTTCCCCATCACCGAGAACTACACCGTCCCCAAGGGCGCCATGATCATCCCGACGACCTACGTCGCCCTCCGTGACCCCGACGTGTACGAGAACCCTGACGAGTTCGACCCCGAGCGGTACTACACGGGAGACGCCGAGGAGAAGGGTTCCAAGAACTATCTCGTTTTCGGTACCGGTCCTCACTACTGCCTCGGTCAGCATTACGCCCAGCTCAACCTGGCCCTCCTTATCGGAAAGGCCTCGATTACGCTGGACTGGCAGCACCACGCCACCCCCGAGTCTGAGGAGATCAAGGTCTTTGCCACCATTTTCCCCAAGGTGAGTAGTCTTTTGTATAGTCGACTAGTGACGAAGACATTGCAAACTAACGATTTTATTAGGACGACTGCCCCCTGACATTTCAGGAGAGGAAGTGGTGAGGGGTATTTGCCGAGTTGAATCTAGGCGCAAACGAGGCTGAGCCGTCCCAAACGGTTGGGACGGGTTGTCTCTAGGCGTATTATCGAGTTTGGAAGTCATGCTCTGGACGCAAAGGGAGGGTGAGGGGGTTTTAGACGTCACGTTAGCGTTGATGGCTCGATAGAAAGACGAAGAGAGGTATAGAAATAATTTTAATGACGGTCTTTGTATATAGATAATTGATGGGACGACCAAAGTCAAGATTTCAAGAACAAGGGAAAGGGTTTACGTAAGTAGGCAGAGCGCGCCGGGTCACAAGTGACCGAAGTAGCGCAGAGCAGAGCAGAGCAGAGACTTGGGCAGCGGCCTGATCGAATTTTATCAGCGTTTGAACAACAGTACAGATGGGGATTTGCGGCATCTGATGTGACTTGTGCGTATCAAGGGAGCCAAAAAGCCGTTGTCTTATAATCAGGGAAGATTCGGGCGATAGCAGAACAAGTTGAACGTGAAATGATGGCGAGGCTGTGAATCAGGATAGAATTACACGAGTAGTATATGTACCCAAGCTTAAATATGGATTTTTTTTTCTAACCTTCTTCACCGTCATATGATGTAGTAGTATACGTGCGTTGAAGACCTTCCATTGAATAGGCTTTCAGAGCTGCAGGTTCTTTCTGCATTGCAGCTGGGCTGCTTTTTTCCCTTGGCTTAGGTACTTGGGCACGTGGCTGACTGGTTGCTCGAGGTGCATTACTATGGACATTATGTATGTCGGGTCGGGTATGTATGGCGGGGAGGTTAAGTAGGTAGGTGAATGTTGTGGTTAGTGCGAGATCCCCGACTCCGGGTGCCGTGACATCACAACGGGGGAGGTGGGGGGGGGAGGGATCTCGGCAATTCTGCGAGCTGTGTTCATCATTTTCTACCTCTCCCTATCCTCCCCCCCCCCTTTCTTTTTTCGAATTGCGCGCCCATCTAACCCAATACTCTCCCGTCCACAGATCCGAGCGCTCTCGAAGACCAACTCGTCCCTGGCGCCGGGCGCCAAGCCGCGCGTGACGCTGATCGACGTGCGGGAGCCGGGCGAGGTCGCGCAGACGGGGCGGATCCCGGGGTCCGTCAACGTGCCGATCACGAGCGCGCCCGAGAGCTTCCACGCGCCCGCCGACGAGTTCGCCGACCGCCACGGCTTCGAGCGGCCCGAGCCCGGCGAGGAGGGGGAGGGCAACGAGCTCGTCTTCTACTGCAAGGCCGGCGTCCGCAGCCGCGCCGCCGCCGCCATCGCCCGCGAGGCCGGCTGGAAGAACGTCGGCGAATACCCCGGCAGCTGGGTCGACTGGGCGGCCCGGGGCGGCAAGGTCGAGCGGTGAGAGAGAGAGAGAGAGAGAGAGGGGAGGAGGAGGCTTGTGTGCAGAGCTACCATGTATGAGGAATAGGGGAGCTTTACGTAGGGTTGCTGGTCATCTTTGGGTGCATGTATGGATAGAAGATGGGTTTGGGAGAGCAAGTCAGAGGCTAGCAAGACGGGGGTGAGCATGTTACCGCTCTGGTACCTGCTGGTTGTTAAGGAGCAAGGACGCCAGTTGATGATGGGAGGTCTCACCAACGTGTATGAAGCCCAACAGCTTAGATTGACCGTGTGGATGCGATGATTCGTGCCTAGAGATATGGGAGACAAATCCGTGAAAGAGTGAGCGGATATGCATTGCAACAAAAAGATGTTCATAGTTCATTATATTGGTCCAAATGGCATCACCTAGTATACATTACTCGACACAATACATCGAACATCTGCCAGGCAGACAAATCACGAGGCGCAATGGCAGCGAGCTCACGCATATCCTCCACACGATCTTCAATCTTCAAGATCCTCATCTCAGATATAACACCCCCTTCTCTTCTACTCCTCCCCGTTTACAAGAACCTGGGCGGGTCGGCCGGCGCATCGCCGCCGCCGCCGCCACCGGCTGGCGGGGGCGGCGACGTCGCGTCCTTGGCGGGGCTGCCGGCGGCGAAGAAGAGGACCTTGATGGCGACGGCGAGGCCGAGCTGGAGGGCGACGACGAGGACGAGCAGGACCTTGCTGGTCTGGCGGTCGGTGGCGCTGAGGACGGGGTAGAGGTTGCGCAGGAGGAAGGCGACCGAGAGGCCGAAGCCGACGCCGACGAAGACCCAGTTGAGGATGGCGATGGGCGACCAGCTGATCAGCGCCACGGGGATCCAGATCAGGTTCGAGTACCCGTACAGCGCCCAGCACTCGAGCAGGTTCGCCGACTCCGAACCGAAGTACCGCAGCGCCCCGAACAGCAGCACCGGTATCACCAGCGTGTAGCCGTAGATGAGGCCCGCGGCGCCTGTGGAAGCGGGAATAGGTTAGCAAAGCACAACTTCGATATATATATATATACGTCCTAGCCCAAATTTCCTTCCTAGACGGGTCCAACTATGTAGCCAGCGACCGCACCAGGTCTATACGTACCGCTCAGGAGCTTGAAGTCGTAGGCGAAGGGGGCGTCGCCCTCGACGGCGAGGTACTGGCTGATGGTGCCGCCGAGGAAGAGGATGAGGATGACGGTGGTGGCGATCCAGAAGGGCCCGTAGAGGTCGGGGTTGCCCTCGAGCACGTCGAGGAAGTTGGCGCGCGGCCAGAGCGCCGCCCAGCAGCGCGACAGCACCGACGACGTGTCCACGTCGAAGAACTGCGCGTAGAACGCCAGCGACCACAGGTACCGCTTCGACGACGACGACGCCGCCGACGCCGTCGCCGGCGGCGGCAGGCCCGGCCCGGCCCCAGCGACGCCTCCCTTCCGCGTACCGCCGGCGCCCCGCTGGCCCTCGTTGAAGTTCGAGTTGTGGAATTCGAGGTCCTCCTGTAGGTCGGTGTGTCCGAGGTCGCCCTGTGTGACGAGGCAGGTCGCGTTAGCTAGAAGATCTGAATCGAGCCGGCGGTGATCCCGGCGACCACGTAGATGCCATGTATAATATCATATCGTTTCATTTTCTTGTAGCTTGGGGTTTCCCTGGTAGAGAGGACAGGAAGCGTACCTCGTCGTCGACGTCTACGACGGCGTCGTAGCCTGCGCCTGACATTTTCCCAGGACCTAGACGCAAGCTGGTTTATACTAAGAAGGTACCGTAGATTCGTGAAAGTCGGGACGGGGGCTGTGGTGGATGCTCTGCAGAGTTCCTGAAGGCTGTTTCGTCGAAGGTGTCAGGTCGCGGAAAGTGACCTTCGTAGAGATGCGTTTGAGGCCACGGAAGCATGCCGAGCTTTACCCAATTGATTTAGCACAAGCTGGGGCCGTGGGGTACTTGACTAACCAGGTTACGTATGGCGCGTCTACGGCTTTTGCTTACCTAAGGCCTGGCGCACCAGCCACATGACTGAGCTACCTATTGCATTTATGAACTCCCACGAAGGGTTATGTACAGAAACCAGACATTGCGAGAACTGGATATACAGTCTAGATCAATGTAGACTGCTTATGATTTTTGGCCTCCCTAGGAATCTGAGAGGGAAGTTAACAAATATCACAAGGTACGAGGGGGGATTGGATAGGTGTTAATGCCTGGCCCCCTTTTCACAGGACTCCCCCCCCTTTCCACTTATAACATACTACTAAATCATCATTACACCACTGAGTCTCTACCTCAAGCTCCAAAATTCCCTGCTGGCACATTCGTCCCTGATTTAAGGGATGTGTATCCCATTATCTCTAAATATGAGAGACTTCATACGTCTTGCCGTACCGTTTCAAGCGAGACCTACCTTGCATTATCTCCAGCTTCTTTTCCTGGTACAGTCCTCTCTTTGAAAACTTTAGTTCTACCTACTGCAGGGCGCTGATGAATAGTTTTGGCCTAAGTCTAGTAGGGGTTTCTGTTGTTCGATAGAGATTCAAATAGGCGATTCAGGTGCTAGGGCCTAATTGCATCTATTGTGGTAGCGAAGTACAAGATGGAGAGAAAGCAGGACGGCGTGGGGGGTTGATAGGCGAGAACTTACAGCACAAGCCACATGAGAGGGAGGCTTGATGGCATTGACCCACGTACCAAGTCTTGCACTTACAGAGTAAAAGCTGCTAGAATTTTGCCCTTTAAACACATCGGCCTAGTCACGTTTCAAGCCTCGTTCTAAACGACTGGGTAAATCTAGAGCCATACGAGAGAATCTGATGAGCATTGGGAGAGGGTTGCCTGACACATGTAAAAACTGATAGAATATGTCACCTGTCACGAACTCGCATGTGTTTGGTCACCATTCTTGGTACGAATTCATCAAATTACATAGGGTCTAGGACCCGTCATGTGTATCTCAGCTTGATGGCCACTGGACTAGAGCATGCTATTTCCGCGCAGGGAAAAGAAAACCATGAGCCCACCAAGCGCTTGCATTCGTCCACAGAATTGCTCCCAACCCCATCCGAGCGTTTTTCGCAATGCCCAAACCAGACGCCGAGGAGACGGAAGAGTTGAACGAGTCGTTCACTTCAGCTTCTTCTTGGGTCGGAGCTGGTTGGTGTGGCCGCACTTCTTCTTGCGGCAGTTGGTGGCACGGGGAGGTAGACGGGCCTGATGGGAATCGTCAAGTCAGCAAAGGCAGGGCGGGAAGAGAGGAAATGCCACGATCGTTCGTAACGAGCGGAAAACTCACGTAGCACTTGCGGCAGATCATCTTGTCGCAGTTGAACTTGGAGGCGAGGGCCTTGAGCGAGGGCTCGATGATACCACCACGCAGACGGAGGACTAGATGGAGGGTGGACTCCTGTAATGCGCCGATTGTCAGTTTCCTTCAACCCAAAGTCGGTCTGTCATAGACAGCGATAGACCATAGATCTATCGCGATCTTTGGCGTCCGGCGTATCGCGACACTGCGTACCTTCTGGATGTTGTAGTCGGAGAGGGTTCGGCCATCCTCGAGCTGCTTGCCGGCGAAAATCAGACGCTGCTGGTCCGGAGGGATGCCCTCCTTGTCCTGAATCTTCGACTTGACATTGTCGATGGTGTCGGACGACTCCACCTCGAGGGTGATGGTCTTGCCCGTCAGGGTCTTCACGAAACTATTTGCGCACAATTTTGTCAGTCGCTATTTTATTCGGCACGGTCGAAATTCGGTGCATCGGGCCCGGGACGGGGATGGAGGCGGCTTACATCTGCACTGTAGACGCATTAGAGTCAGTATGAATTATTATCTGGTGGCGGGCGGCATCTCGACTTACTTTTGGCTGGCTTTCCGTGAATTGTGAGGTGATGGTGTTTTTGGTGGGATGTTGTGCGATTCTTCTAATTTGTGGCAGCTTTGCGAACAAAAACCCTCTAGCCAGCTGAGACCAGCTGGTGCTAGTTTTCGCCCCCCGCGACAGCCGAAATTTTCAGATTACCGAGAATGAATGACCTAATGCGCAAAACGACTAGATCGGATAGGTGCATTTTTAACTTCCGATCTCTTATATAACAATGTCGAACCTCCTTTAACCTGTAGGACTTGGCAGTATCTATACAGATATAGGTATGAGTAGTTCATAGTTGAAAATTTATTTGAGTATCTTATTGAAATGAGTTCTACCAAAATCTTAATCTTAGCCGTCTGAACTATTACCTGTCCAAACTGCTTTGCCCTTCCCCTTATCCCGTTCCCTCTTCGTTTTTTCGATACACCAGATTTCCAGCCGCCTTTCGACCTGTACAGCACCCCGTATCAGAGTACTTAAAGGAATAGCCGCAAGGTCTGCGGCTCTACTATATAAAACTTTTGCAGCTTCTGGAAGGTCTTCTTCACTTCGCCACACAGGGCAGAAGTCCCTTTCCTCTTCTTCCTCATTCTCTGGTTCCTCGTTGACTGGCTCAACTTCGATCATCGAGTCTTTCAAGGCCTTATACCTCTTCTTAGTCTGCCTGATATGATTGCTGTCGTCCAATTCCTGATCTCTGGCATCAGAAAGTCGCTTCTGTCCTTCAAATGGCTCTCGAATTCGTTCATCGGCTAGATTATAGTAAATTGTTTAGTGTCCAGCGGCCCGTTGCATAGTTTGAACTATTAAGTGGTGGTCATAACTTACTCTTTGGATCACCGTCACCTATCCACATCTTCTCAAACCAGTCCATGAAATCGTCCAGTTTCGTCTTGTCCATAGTCAGCACATCCTCAGATGTGACTTTGTATTCTTCGCCGGCCTGAAGGTTGGGCGGCTCCCCAGCTGCCTTCCGGTCTATACTCTTCTGCCACCTTGCCCAGTCCACCTTCGTGCTTCGAGGATCCTGGGTACTACTTGGAGGTCGTTCAATGCCGTCAAGTGGATACAGTAACTTCGTAGATACCACAACTAGAGTAACCAGGAGGACTTCTGGATTGTCCATCGTGCGAATTTTTCTACCTCCCGTAGGATACGAGAAATCCGTCCCCAGGATCTCAGCAATGCATTTGACTGTGAGATAGACCTCAACTAGAATACAGTTAGCATAATGCATGTCCCATTCCCATTTCTGCGCCTGGGAGACTAACTAGGCAGAACCAACTCCGTGATAAAGCGTACAACCACAGGCACGTAGTTCAGCGGCGGAAATACCGTCTCGAAATTTGTCTTGAACGACAGCACGAGCTCCTGCACCGCAGCCTGCAAGCGGCCGGGCCGGATATGGTCCCTGACCTGCAAGGCGCGGTGGTACTCGGCGGGAAGGCGGTCGCGCACGTTGCGCGGGATGTCGTTGAACTATACACGTTACGGATGTGAAACCGTCAGCAACAAAACTAGCGTAATATTACCCGCGGGTATATTCTCAGAGGGAGAAGAAAAAAAGAGACTACTACGTACCGCCGCGAGATAACCGATCTCCCCGCGCTGGGCCCAGCCGCAGAAATCCGCCGTGGTGACGGGAAGCCGTCGCACGAGGCAGCCCAGGTAGCACAGCGCCAGCGTGTCGACCAGGCGCGGCAGCTTCCACCGCCTGCGGGCGTCCGGGGCCCACGTCGTCGTCGCGGCGTCCGAGAGGTCGGGATCCGACGAAGACCCGGCGCCCGTCTCGCTCAGGGAGCCGAACCCGGACGAGGCGGACGCGGACGCGGACGCGCCCCCGTCACCGTCACCGTCACCATCTCTGTCCTCATCGCCGCCGCCGCCGCCGCCGCCGCCGCCGCGCGCCGGCGCGCCGCGTTCCCTGAGCGGCAGGTCGCGCACGCGCAGGGCCCAGAGGGCGCGGACGAGGTCCGCGAGGTCGCCGGGCAGGCGCCTTTCGCGCACGAGCCAGCGGGCCTGGCGGGCGAGGACGAGCTGGAGCGTCTCGAGGTAGAGCTCGCGGGCGTCGTCGCCGGCGAGCTTGACGGCGGCCCTCCTGCGGGGCTCCCTGCGCCTGCGCGCGACCCTCCCCTGCGTGCCGAAGTCGTCCTCGTCCGCCGCGTGCTCGGCGAACCCCTCGAGCCGGTGCCCGTTGCGGCAGTACCGCAGCGCGTCCTGCGCGTACCACTGCCGCGCCCCGCACTCCTCGCACCGCTCGCCGTGCCGGAACCGGTGGTACTTGGTCGGCGGCGCCATCGTATGTCCGGGCCTCTCCTGGACTCGCTCTGCCGTAGGTCGCGTGAGACGAGTTGGTTGGGGATGGATCTAACTACGGCGTGCGGATAGGTCCCGTTTTAGAGTTTTAAGGAGTTTTCCCGATTTGATCCCGAAGAATCGGCCATAACACGAAGCCCGTTGGCATTACCTGCTCAAGTTATCTCAAGACATAAGTTAGATACAGTGGACCAGCGTCATCCATCCAGAATTGAGTTGAGGTATGGTGCCACTTTGCGTTTATCATCCCAGTTCGTTGTAGACGTTTTACCTATTCAAAGCTTTCCGTTTGGAACAATGAGATTCTCTGCGAAATAATCGAAGGCCTCCAATTCGTCAGCTATGATCATATACTCGGCGTTTCCTTATCTCTACAATTGTATTCTAAGGGTTGTCCGAGCGTTACAAAAGGACAAGAACATCGCGAATGCAACGATTCAACCTATCAACATAATTTGAGGCTCACATAGGGTTACAAAAATTATCGGTTATCACGGAAGGTACTGTTTCTTTTTGTAGCGTCATATAGATTGATACTCCCGAGTTGCTGTCCAGAGACAGCAGAATTGTCACAAAAGACGATACTCAAAGGATGCGAAAATCTGTCGATTCCTCGGGACAAATGTCACTCTCAGCAGGGTGTCACCTTTGCCAAGATTCTCCGATCACGCACGTTTCAGAACGGGGGCAAATTATAGGAAAAAGACAGTGCTCCAACAAATGCCCGATTGTGGTAAATGCCATAATTGCAGTGTTTCCATAGCAGGAACGGCATGTCCAGAGATATAACACCCAGCCGAACAGACCACCAATGCCATCCTCTTGAATGAAATGGCTCAAGTAGTGTGCGATTCTAACATCCAGTTCAGGTGGCTGTCAGATCGTGAGGGCTCATTGGTCGATGTCGTACGTATTTAATCGGAGATGGAGAGTTTTAATCCTTGTTGGTGATCTCATCGGCCTTGCTGGCCGTCTCCTCGCCCATAGCCTTCAGGATAGTAACGCCTGGGGACAGGCTTGTTAGTGTCATGCTTATGCAAGGCCAGGATTTGCCACAACTTACTGAGCTCGCGCTCCTCGTCGTTGGCGTCTCTGAACTTCTGACCCAAATCACCCTCCGGCACTCTGACATCGCGCTTCTCGTCACCGGCGTTGTTGTACAGGACCAAGACATCGTCATCGATATAGGTCTAGATGCCGAAAAAATGTCAGAAAAAATACCACGTCTCCAATCCGCAAAATATGGGATAGGGTACTTACGAAGGTCCAGTTCTCGGTCTCGACCTTGGGAACCATCATGTTGTGGGTGGAAGGGCAAAGTTCCTCGAGCTTCTTGCCGGTGAAGATGTCGATTCCAACCAGATGGACCTTGGCGTGACCGTGCTTGCCGGTCTTGGAGGTGGACATTTCGACAATCTTGCAAGGGCGGCCCTTGATGACGACATGGTTGTTCTTTCTCAATGCAGAGCACTGCATCGGAAACACCTTGTCGGCGCCGGCATCGCCCTGGGCATCGACCTCAAACTGTGCAAGAAAAAAACGGACATCAGCTTCAGGCCCGTATCGCTCTCACGCAGCATCGTCGATGACAGTTGCAAAGTGCACAGCGGAGGAAAATATGCGAGGGCGACGATGGCGTCGGTGTCGCGGGGCTGGGATTGGCGATATGTGGGTGGGTGCGGGGTGACTGGGCATCTTCACGAGGGGTCGCGTTTCTTTGCGGGTTGGACTTACGTTGTTCTCAGCAGACATCTTGAATAGTTGACCGTAGTAGATGTTTGGTGTTTAGAGGAGAGGAGAAGGTGCGAATATGGCCCAACCGATGTCCAAGACCTATGTAGATAGACTGATGGTGGAGTTGTAGAGGGAAAAGGTGGAAGAATGAAAAGTTGCCCAGAGGGGGAGGGGATATGAAATAGAGAAAAAGAGGCAAGGACCTACTTGGGACTGTGGACTGGGGAATATTTTTTTTCTGAGCTTTTTAATTCGACGGCGGATAAGACTGGATTGGCTAGGTCGCGGCGGTCATTGTGAAAAAGTCCCAGCGCTGAATTGGCGGGGGGGCAGCTGGGCCAGTTTGTGCGCAGTTTGTGCGCTTCAGGCATCTAGATCACTCGCTACAGCGACCTTGATCAGTGCCGTGCCCCAGCTCTTGGGGGGGTTTGTGTGCTAAGCTTTTCAGCGAGGGCACGTAGCGTGTAGGTGGCTGGGCTGGTACGCCTAGGAAGTAGGTACCTAGAGGTAGATTTGAGATGGAGGATGCTTGGCTGCTTGGGTAGGTACTTGAGATACTTGAGGTACCTAGCATGAACTTACCTTAGGTACCAGGTAGCTCTAGGTACATAGCCGCTCCACATCTGCCCTGGCCCAGGCCGACCCTGGAGTGCTTGGATCCGACTCTTGTACCTAACCATAGTACGTGGCTAGAGCTTGAGCCAATCATCGTCCTCAAAGGAGACGGGAGGCTGGTGCATTGCCTTGTCCATCGTCCATTGCTTGACCATCCTGTCTTCATCCACGAAGTCCCATATCAACGCGGCGAAACAGTCATGACACGGTTCAGACCCTCCTACCGACCTCTGCCACTCTCCTAGAACTATGTGGCTCGATCGCCTGGCTGGACAATCCGCGTCCCCTTCCTCTTCGCAGCCGGGTAGTCGCTCATACTCCCCTGCGCCTCTTCGAAGATCCGCGAGCGGCCTGGGACCGTATATCACATCGCAACAGCGGCCCGGATTCACCCCGAGAACATCGTCGCTCTCGCTCGCATCCAACGACTCCTCCACATCCTCCCTGTTAGCGTCCTCTCGAAGAGCCAATGCCTCGACGTTAAAAGAATCAACCACGATATACGTCGGGCCAGACCCGGTCGAAGTCCTCACTGGTATCCTAGGGGATGCGGCGCAAGCCACAACACCAGACAGCGAATCGACGAGTTCAATATCACTGGGAGATCTTGAGCTCGATTTTAATTTTGCCGGGCTGTCTCTCCGAGAGCTGGCACTGTCGGAAGACCCCGAGCCAAGCGATACGCATGTATTTAGGCCACAGGCAGCGGAAGAATGTATGTTCCTGCATATCTCGAGCCCCTTTGGCCCCGTGCTGACGTGTCAACTAGACGAACATGACAGAACCAAATTCGAGGACCTACATCGGTCAATACAGGCATGTGATGAGGTGCTAAGCTCGGTCGAGACACATTTGACCAGTTTCCGCAATGACCTTGTTACCGTATCTGCAGATATCGAGACTTTGCAGGCGAGGTCGACAGCCCTCAATGTGCGATTAGAAAACAGAAAAGCTGTCGAGAAGGGGTTGGGGCCCGTGGTTGAGGAAATCAGTGTATCGCCGTTGGTGGTATCGAAGATCGCGGACGGCCACATCGACGAGGCCTGGGTCAAGACCCTTGCTGAGATCGACAAGAGGGCTACAGCCTATAAGAAAGGCACAGATTCGGAACGTAGTAGGGGTTTGCAAGACCTTGGGCCTCTACTAGAAAAGCTGGTGCTCAAGGCCATCGAGCGAATACGGGATTTCCTCGTTGCTCAGATCAAGGCTCTCCGATCACCACATATCAACGCCCAGATTATACAACAGCAGAATTTCCTGAAGTTCAAGGATCTATACTCCTTTCTCCACAAACACCATGCGGCGCTAGCCGATGAGATATGCTTGGCGTACATGAATACTATGCGATGGTATTACGCCAATCAGTTCTCACGCTACGAAAACGCACTTAAGAAGATCAAGCTCCATACCTTGGACAAGAATGATGTCTTGGGAAATGAGGATACTTCTCGTAAGGGCACTGTTCTTTCGAGCTCCAAGATTGCCGGGCCGCCGCACGATGCCTTCAATCTCGGTCGCCGCATCGACCTTTTGCGCACTAGCAACCAGGCTGCATTGTCTTCGTACCTCGCCGAAGAAGATCAGTCTACTCATTATCTCGAGGTTCCTTTTCGTAACTTTAACCTTGCTCTCATCGACAACGCGACCGCTGAATACACGTTCCTGGCGTCATTCTTCTCTCCCGCCCTGAGTTACGCTACGATTTCCCGCCATTTTACATACATATTTGACACAACCTTCCAACTGGGCCAGACGTTGACCAAGACGCTCGTTACCGATACCTACGACGTCATAGGGATTCTTCTCGCCATCCGTTTAAACCAACATTTCCAATTCGAACTGCAACGGCGCAAGGTCCCTGCCGCAGACGGATACATCAACGGAACAGCTATGATCCTCTGGCCGCGCCTCCAATTTATTATGAGTGCGCATTGTGATTCCGTTCGCGCACTCACCACAGCTTTGCCAACGCGCACACCATCCAAGGCAGAGCAAGCTAAACTGTCTGCTGCGCCACATGTCGCTACCCAGAGGTTCGGGCAGTTAGTCCATGGAATTCTGGCTTTGAGCACGGAGGCGGGGGATGATGAGCCCGTAGTGACTAGTTTGAGGAGGCTGAGAAGCGAAATGGAAGCGTTCCTAACCAAGTACAGCGCCTCTTTCGGAACCGACAAGAGGAAACGGGAAAGGTTCTTGTATAACAATTACAGCTTGATCTTGACGATTATAAGCGACGCGGGTGGCAAGCTGGCTGTCGAAGAGCAGACACATTTCGAAGGACTGAAAGCAGCTTTCCAAGACGCCGCGTAAACAGTACGCCGGTCAAGTTTACAAGAGGGCCAAATCAAACTCGCGAGCTCACGGTACTTGCGCTGACATGACGGAGCCGACGGGCGAAAATCATAAACGATCCCAAATTGGGACTGAGCACTGAGTTGTCTTATTTTAAAGTAAAATGTTGTCAGGCTAGCAAGGCGTTCAATGTTGTATATCGCTATACCATCGAAGGTGGTGGGCACGGAGCAAATTTTTATATATATATACAGAAGAAACGAATTCAAGCGTAGTTATCCATTTTGGTTACACAGTACTCCCATCCGAGCATAATACAAATGCCGCTCAATCACGCTTCTTACAGTGATGCTTTTATCCGTTCTAGTACCAGTTCGCCCTCCACCCAAAGGTTACCTAGATCTCGACCATACGACGAGATTCGCCCAGATAGGTGCCTTCCGGAGACATACAGCGCCCACGCCGACCAGGACGGCAAATATGACCCTCCTGTTCGACCAGATCACCTGGAACGCCTTCTCCCGCGTCTCGGCCCACTGGAGCTCTCTCAGCTGCTTCTCGAAGTAGCGCTGGCCGTCCTGGAGCGTCTGGGCGGCGCAGGCCCGGCCGTCGCGCGCCGTCTTGAGCACGCTGGCGTCGGAGATGGACGGCCAGGAGCGCAGGGACTCGGGCGGGTGCGCCTCGACGAGGGCGGCGGCGTCGCGGACGACGGCCTCGAGGTCGAGGTCCTGCGGCAGCTTGGACAGGGCGAAGTGGAGCATGTCGGGCTCGTCGTGGGCGAGCAGCTCGGCGCGGCGGCCCCGCACGATGCGCGCGAAGACGTAGAGGCCGAAGGCGGGCTCGCGCGCCAGCAGCGCGTCGAACAGGCGCGCGATGTCGCGGTACCGCCGCACGTTGTGCGCGAACATGGTCAGCGTGTCCGCCAGCGCGAAGTACGGCTCCGGGCCCGCGCGCGCCAGGTGCGCGCACAGCCCCGGGTCCGCCGCGAGCAGCACGTCCGGGATCAGCCGCAGCTGCGCCACCGCCGGCCCCAGCCCCGGCAGCATGAAGTCCCGGATCCGCAGCGCCGAGAGCCGCGCCGCGGCCGCCGCGCGCGCCGGGCCCGGCAGCACGAGCAGGAAGACCTGGCAGATGTCGTGGTAGCCCTGGAAGTAGCACAGGTACGGCTGCCGCCGCAGCACCTCGGTGATGAGGTCCGAGAGCTCGGCCTTCTTCTGGTCGAGCTCCGCCTGCGAGTCGTCTAGATACACGGCGGCGCGCTCAGCTCTATACAGGTGCAGGCGACGTTAAAGGGGAAGGGGGTTGGGGGGGGGGTGGGTTCACATTCGTACCGTTTGGGTAATAGACGAAGCTGCGGTTGACGTCTAGCTTAACCTGTTCTTCATCCCGATGCTGCGGCATGAGCTTCCACGAGTCCTCTTCTTCGTCTTCTTCGTCACTTTCTTTAGTGGACTTATCACTCTCAAAGCCGAGCAGTATTGGCCCTTTTCAAAGCGTCAGCATCATGGTCTTGGCCAGCCGTATGTCAAATAGGGGCAACTTACATGCTTGGCGACGGAGGTCATCGGATATGAATCCTCCCTTCGATATGGCTATCTCCTGGAGCTCTTCGATATCTCCCTGCTCGCACGCACGCAAAATGCGTTCTTTCTCGCGGCCTAACGTAGTTGTGTTATGGTCCTCGCTTTTGTCTTGACCATCAACGTCCGCGGGCGTAGCTTCTGAAGCCATGAGATCCACTCGGCCTCCGATCTGCAACTCGTCTGGCTCCCTCACTAATCGTCTCGTTGCAAGCAATCAGCCGCCGCCACTATTGTCCAGTTTGCACTCAGTATAGGCTTGTGGCATCGAACCGAAGAACCACCGGATTTACTGGATGAGGGGGGTCACCAACCATTGAACACACGTCTTATATTTGGTGTAAGGCAGGTATTATAGCATTCACGGAGAACAGGTTGTAGTGGACAGGTATATGCTGGTGCATGCAGCGATTCTGAGTTCGCCTTTTCTTAGTGATGGACGTTCAACGCTGTAAGAAAGAGCACAGTTCCCTAACAAATAAGTAATTACCTACCTAGCGTTGAGAGGCTGACAGGGCGAGGCTGTCTAATGTCGTGGATACACGTGGATTAAGGTTGTCGCCAGCGATGTTCAGAGGTTCTCAACCGGAGGCCACAGTTTCAGGAGGTACATACGTACCTAACCTACATGCAGCGTAGGTACAGCGTGTGCATCGAGGAAATACAGATACTGAAGGTATCTATCTGCCCTGAGGGATGCCACTATGCCTATGTATACCAGAGATAGCGTACCTGTTTAGGGAGTACGTGGGTTAGCACTTACCTCCATGCAAGTACCGATGGGAGCTATCCGATGTACTGCTCCTAGTGCCCGGCATTGGCTTAATTTAGTGCGTTTAAGCATTGCAATGCAGCGCATCCATGGATGGAAACTGCCCAGGTGCCCTTACGTACCGCATAAGAAGGTGCGTGCGCATGTACATGAGTAGGTACCTATTCAATGCATGTACTTTGTAGGTACGCTAGGTACCTAGGTAACCTTCTGTAGGCAAATTCGTGGATAATCCCCATTGAAGCAAACATCGAATTCCCCCGCATCATGAGGCCTTCTCACATCAATTGGGTCTCAACAACCACCTACCTAGCCACGCATCGGATGTACCTTCAACCAGCCAGCCCGACAACCGAAGGTCCCGAACTGGCTCCAAGGCTATCCGTTCGTTCGAACAACACCACGACTGGCGAACACGTAGGTTTCCTGCGCCGATACGTATCTCGAGGAACAGCGGGGGGCCATCTCCCGCTTACGCCCCTCGCCTGATTAGTTAACCCAAGTATCGACCCCTCGGGCTTGTGAAGGTCTCTAAGGGTCTGACGCCACCACCATCCAACCCGGCCTGCTCGAGTGCTCGTAAAACATACCTGGTTGAGACGAGGCGATGGGACTGTCTCTGCTGGCACTGCTTCCTTCCGGGTCTCTCCAAGACATTGGACCTTGCTGAGACCTTTTCATGCAGAGTTGGAAATTGGGGGGTTTTATTTCCTTTCCCAAGTTGTGATCACTGCCTACCTACTACTCTACCTGCTTCATCTCAGCTGCACATCAATAAACTTGTGACAAACAACCTCGTCACGAAAATACAATCGGTCTCCACCCGCATTGCCGCATGCTTGATTCCACTCCTACGACCTATGGTCTTCTACCTCTAGACATACCAGCCCTGCCGCCGAAGCCTGTCGACTCTTGCAATGCGCAACGACAATGTCTTCGCTCCAGACTTACGTTCTTGAGAATGACCAGTGGGTGGCGCGTACCATCTCCGCTGATGAGCTCATGCGAGAGAAAACCTCGTCTTCTCGTCAGCGAATAGGAAGGCAGCCGTCATCAAAGCCGCCGACGTGCGGTTTACTCACCAAGACAGTTGTCGAGAGTCCGGTCGTAAGATGGGTTCTGCCCGTACAGCTTCGGTCTGCTCGCTATAATGATGTTGCCTTGATTAGTGTAGGTTCCTTCCTGTTTCATCCTCCACTTGCCTCGTTTGTCTTGTCCTCTCGTCTCTACAGGGGTTTGTGGTCTACACACTTGCGAATGGATCCCCCCTTAGATGGTCAAGTTTCTAGAGAATTATTTCCGAGAAAGCAGGATGGGAATTAGGCGGCCATCTGACATTACAACGATACCCTTGATCATGCAAGACTCTACGTCGTATGCTGACATAATGTTAACATATGAACAGGATAATGGCATTCAGATATGCCAACTTGGTCATGATGGACAACTCCAGGACGTAGCCAGGAAGAGCGATTTTGGGTCCAGAATACGCAATGCCCTAGTCATGGGTGCTCCTGAGTATAGCCGCAGGGGTGCTGATGGTACCGAAGATGGCATCCACGTCAAGAGCGAGGACAGTGATTTGGAGATGGGTGACTTGGATACTCCAGCGCCCTGGGCCCTGGATCGGAATGCGCCGTTGCCTCCTCAGTTGTTGGTCTTGATGCTTGAACGTGGCCATTTGGTATTCCTATTTCTACGACAAGCTCCCACAGGTACCTGGAATTTTGTGCCAACAGATCACAAAGTACCCGGGCAGCGCCTCATGCGACCGGGAGTTCATATGGCGATAGACCCGTCCTGGAATTATTTGACGCTGGCATGTTCGGAAGATCTATTCATCATGTACCGGCTCGAGTCTATGGAGACGTTGCGTGCTCAATATGCTCAGGGAAACCGCCTCGAGCCGATAAAGGACACATATGCTCGGGCTGTTAAAGGCGTTATCCAGAAAATCGAATTCCTTCATCCCCTCCACGGAAACGGCGAGCAGATAATATTGCTAATAATCATTGTCCAGCCTGAAACTTCCCGGTTAGCTGTCTATGAATGGGAGCGCGGGTGCCCATTGCAAGAAGTCTTTTCTGAAGAGAAAAGTGGCTATAGGTTGGACGATGCTTATCGTATGCCATTGCTGGTTGTGCCTCTCAAGGTCCGTAGTGCTTTTCTTATCATCACTGAGAGAATAACGGCTAGTTGTTCCGATATCCTGAGCGGGCCACCTACATTTACTCCGTTCGAATTGGAAAACGGGGCAGACACTGAGTTGCATTACGGCACGCACGAGCCGATATGGACGGCCTGGACGAGGCCCATACGACACCATCCGTTTCACGCAAACAAGGACGTTATTTACCTAGCGAGAGAAGACGGCCTCATAAACTTCCTTGAAATCGGGGACGAGTCGGGAATCGAAACGAGTGTTGGCATATGCTCGGTGGACTGCAATATTGACTCGGCTTTCGCCTGTCTGTTCCAACCCCTTGGGGATGTCCTAGTGACTGGTGGATGCTCCGGACCCGGTGCGGTTTGGAATGTGAGTTGACATGGTTCATCCCATATTTAACTGCTCCCGCTAAGTAGATAATCAACTACAGGTTGAAGCAAGACAACACCCACAACGAATTGGGTGGATCCCAAACTGGTCTCCGACAGTGGACTTCGTCGTAGCTAGCAGTTCGATGAGAGGGACCACTGACGACAACGACAGAAGCCCTGGGCCAATAGCCGCCACCGCCGAACCTATTTCCCCTTTACAACCAGATCGGGTTTTTGCCTGTAGTGGCAGAGGCATTATGGGCGCTGTTACCGAGTTTCGTTATGGCATGCAGGCTAAAATTGGCTTAGATCTTACATACTCGTCGCACATCAGACAGTGTTGGGCAATTCCTACTCTGGACGAGAGCACGGACGATGGATTCTACTTGCTCCTAGCCCTTCCTCACAGGACCGCTGTCTTGCACCTAACGGAAGGCCTTACTGAAGTGTCAGAGAAAGATTCTGATACGATACCGTACGACCTCTTGGCAACGACGCTGGCGGCTGAGGACGCCGACGACAGGGTGGTGCAAATCACAACGACACACATCGTAGTGGTGACGCCGACCAAATGGTAGGTTGATATAGCCTTGGGCATTCGACGAAAGCTAATAGGCTTGGCACGCAGTTCTCGGCACTTGATAAGCGAAATAATACGGGAATCTTCTGTTTCTGTGGCAGATGCGGCTGTTCGAGGTGCCAATATTGCCTTAGCAGTATATTCAGGGTCAACGTTCAAGGTCATGGCACTGAACATCGACGACAACGGTGTCTCCCTGCAACAAGTGTTCGACGTAGAAGGCGAAGTCACATGTCTTTCTCTGGGAAATTACGCCAGCAACCCCTCTATCATGGCTGGTGTCTGGAATGAGAGAGGCCCAATTCTTGGGATTTATTCTACCTTGTGCCAAGGCTCCGCAAAGCCCGTCGTATTAGAGCTACAACGAAGTAAGCCAAATGCCATGCCTTTTCAGATTTCGCGTACTAAAATTATTATATAGCTCCTATAATTATTGATCACACCGATGAGCACTTGGAAGATGATGGTGCTTTCGGAGCCCTGACGAGTATCGCTCAACCAGAAGAGCCGACGGTGAAAACAACCGTCATAGCCGGAACCAAAAATGGAGATGTGCTCACTATTCAACTCGACGCCGTGCCGCCCGGAATTTACAAAGTGACTAGGGATAAATTTGGCATGTCGCCGTCAACCGTTTTTTCTGGAATCATGATCGAAGGATCCAGCTCAGTCTTCGTCTGTGGCGATGCTGAGATGGCCATGATGTCGAAGTATGTAGCCGACCAGCAGGGCCACCATTTTGAGGAGATACACCACGTTTGGCCGACGGATGTGCACGACCCTGGAATGCCTTCACCATCGATTAATTCGATGACGACGCTACACCGACAACTCCCTGAATACGGCGAGTCAACGTTGGTGATGATTGCCGGGCCACGAATATTCATCACTGAGCTGCAACGCAGGCCAAAACCGGTTCCACGTTCGTTACCTGTTGGCGGCACCCCGATCAAAATCCTATATTCTCAAAGGCTTGAGGCCCTTGTCACCGTCATCTCAAAGAACGGGTTAACTTCTTTACACTTCCTTGACCCGACGACAGGACAAGATCTATCCCATCCCCTCAAAATACAGCGAGATAAGGGGAAGACGACTACTGGCTACCAGGATATTAACTATATTGATGGTTTAGGGGTGGCAAGCAGTACGGTCGTCTCTCTTGCGCACTGGAGATACAAAAGCACTAGTGGCTACCATCCAGGCTGGATTGTCCTCTCTGTGAAAAAGGAAACCGACAAAGGTCTTTTGCTTATTATCTCGGCCGAACCTGAAAATATGCCGTCAAAGGCGGGAGCACCTCGCCGAATACGTTTTTGGACTAAGTTTAAATCGTCATATAACGCCCCTATTCGTTCGGTTGCGACAACCGAACAGGGCCTTTTCCTATGCATTGGGAACTTCCTTCAATACAACGTTGTCGAACAGGAGAAGTTTAAGATCACCAAAAAGTATGAATTACCATCCCCGGCTACGTGGATGCAAGTGGTAGATGGAAGACTACATGTCCTTACTACCAGGCATTCGCTCATAATCCTCGACTACAAAAGCGAGCCTGCCCTCGAAAGCGATCAGATGGTCCAGCTGCATACAGACCGTGATTGCCGGGCATGTTTACATTCCATCGAGGTTGGGTCATTCCTGAGTGCGGAGCGGCGCCAATCGATCACCATGTTGTCCGATCCCATGTGTGGGATTCACGGCTTATGGTCAGCTTCGGAAGATGAGCGGCCACTTAAGTTGGTGTTCCGCGCCGAGCTGCAAGCATCGGTCAAGAAATTTACCCGAGGGTGCACCCGGAGCCCCTGGAACTTGATTAAGACCATGCCGCGTTACGGGTGCATTCAGAGCGGACCGCCTGGGTCAGATATCCTAGGTCTCAGTATTAACGGATCACTCCAATGCTTTACGATTCTCAGCGAGGATGCATGGCGGCTGCTCAGGTTCATCCAGAATCTTGCGATGACTTCTGAAGCAATCTGTCCTTATGCTTCTTTCCAAGATTCCACTGACAATGGTGACCTTGAGCCTGAGTCCAATGTCAAGTTGAACATGCACGTCAATGGAGATATCCTGCAGAAATGCCTCGAAAGGCATGCCTTACAGGAAATCATCACAGAACGGCAACAACTACAGCGATTCCAAGAGCTGGTTGAAGCCCTCGACGAGGATCAAGTTTTGTCCATGGTTCAGGTTGTCGACCGCGATGCTAACTGCTTCGAACTCTGTTACGACATCCTCAGGTACTATCTTGCACCCGTACTATAGGCCTGGGTTCTGAGTTACAGCCCGCGATACCCACGGAACCCCTAGTACAGTATAAAGCAAAGCCACGCTTCTCGCATACACGGCGTCCGCCAGGAAAGGTCGGCATTTCCACGGTCCATACCAGCATTGGATTCCAGTACGGCCCTGTGACCAGCAATATCGATAGCCGTAGGCGAAAGAAGAAATGCAGGGAGTATGTATAAATAGAATAGGAGAGACTACCTAGGTATAGTACCTATGTTGAAGGAAGTGGGAGAATTGGACTAAGGTAGCTAGCATGTGTTAATATACCAAGTCTTAGCCAAGGGCTTCAAAGTAACAGACGTATCAATCTGCCCTACTATTATGTATGTACTGCGTATCGAAATAAGTCGGGAACGCCAAGTTGGTGGCCCAGGCAGAGGCATGGGCTTTTGGCTGTTGCCTGTGATGGTGTCTCCATAATCCGTACACCCATGTCGAACAGCAAAAGGCGTTGGGTGGTAGCCTCTTAGGCACCCTTATATTCAACGGTGTAGGCTGGGGTGTTGGGAAATGAGTTTATGCCTGGGTAAGAGGAGTTGCACAATGCGCGATACGGCGGTCTTATTTATGTCAGTGGGCCCCGTTGTGACGGCTGTTGATATATATATGTAGCCTCTTGCCAGGTCATTGTCCTATCCCATCGCCTCCCCCCGAATCTCCCACGCGCAAAACCGACCAACGATAAAAGTCCATACCCTCCGACTTCGAAACATATTTTTTTCTCCACCTCCAGAGTCAGTACAAACTCGGGTTTCCAAGATGAAGCTTTGCACGATTCTTCTATTTGCCGCGCAAACGCCCGGTATCCTCGCCTCGCCCCACCACCAGGGGGGAGGCCTTCAACATCGGAACGTATTCGAGGAGCACCCACTCTCCACACGGAGTAGATGCGCCAAAAGAGAAGATGGCGACCATGCCTGCAGCTCCGATAATAGATGTTGGAAGCTATGCGGCTCAAACGATGGATGGCCCTTGTATTGGTGCTGGAAAAAGGGGGACGCTGCGGGTGGCTATCGCCCTTGCAAAGAGAACAAGGACTGTCAGGGAGGACTCGATGAATGCAATGGCGAGTGCGGCTGTTGATATCGTCAGGGAATATCCGAACTTGATCGCGGTGGCGCGCACATGAAGACAGACAGCAGGGCATTAAAGCTGCGTGTATGCGACTGCTAGGAGACCATCGCGTTTTTGCAGAGAAGGCAGCCCAGATTCAGCAGAAGGGGGAGTTACCTATTGTGCCATGCGCCTTAAATATACTAATACGCTAATTAATACTGTAAACTTGAAGCTACCTAGTCCGTTTGGTGACTGGGAATCAGCTACATAGTCTCTTTGACATTCAAGTGGAAAGGGGTAGCTGCGCACTAACAGACGGTGGCGCCAAGCTTGCCAGCAGAAAACGAAGTCAAGTATATTGCTCCTCCTGGGAACCAAGGCCTGTTGAATAAGACGCCGACGGCGAGTGCAGTAACCTAGTTGTATCAGCGAGTTATCATCAGTCAACGCGGAACGGACGTCATGAGGAATGAGTTATTTGTAAAGTGTAAGATACTATTAAGGGGGGAAGGCTTCAAGATTATCAGTTTTGGGGTCCCGTCTGAACTACCTACTTATATAACCCATCACCGAACCGTACCTTTAGAAGCCTAGATGCTACTTAACTCCAACAGTTCTAACGTGCAATCAGTCCAATATCGTAACCCACTTCTGTTACTGGGGTAAGTAGCTAGGTAATATTTGGCTTACCTACAAGCTTCGTACCTAAGCTACCTGATCTAGGTAGGTAGGTATACTGCCAGCACACACGTCCATGATGTAGTTGTACGTTGCTGTGTACCTACCTACTCGTGTAGGATGTAGGTATGTAGGTATGTGGTTGTGTGGTTGTGTGGTTGTGTAAGTGTAGGTACATAGTTGTGGTGTGTATGGCTCTCCTTATCGATAAGAGATGGGCTGCCTCGCTCGCTTAGGCTAGATTTTCGCATTGTCTGAAAGGTCACAAGAAATTCAGCGTCATCGGTTGATTGATTTTGGCGACCCCACCACGACTCCCCAAGGCCCTAACCCTTCCAGACAGGCCATCCAGCTTGCCAGTCTTTGTCCGGTCGAATGCACGCCTGAGCTGTTGGGGACCTCAGCTGAGAAATAATTTGTCTCTTCGATCTCGGCTACGTGTAGAGCGGATTTGCCGACAGATGCAATTATCCGCGTCTTTACCAACCAAAAAGTCACGTACTAACGTCCTCCGACCCACGAAGGAATAACGAGCGGACTTAAGACTTTCGACTTCGCCCCTCGCTGTGGTCCTTACCTATTAGACGCCACCCCACCTTACTTTTCTTCACTTCTCACCACCACCACCCGCACAGGCGCGCTACACCCCGTAAGCCTGTCGATTCCGAAGGCCATTTAGACATTGCCTTCAGCATACTACGGCCAGGTTCAGCATCTTACGTACCACCCGACAACACCACTCACGATGCCGCCCAAGAAGAAGGGAAACAAGAAGGCGGCCGACGACTGGGAGGCCGAACTAGGCGAGTCGATCGCGCCTGCCGCGCCCGCAAACGATGACGCTGCACCGGCCGACGATGCGGAAAACAAGGAGGACGAAGAAGCCCCGGTGGGTGGCCTCATGGCCATGATGAAAAAGGCGAAAGAAAAGCGAAAGAAGAAGGGTCTATCGGAGAACTTTGAGGGCGAGGGCACCCCTGACGCCGCGCCGGAGCCTGAAATAGCAGCCAAAGCTCCCGACGAGGCAACAATGGATGATGAGTTTGCGTTACCGGAGAAAAAGGGCAAGGGAGGAAAACAAAACAAGCAGCAGCAGCAAGCCGCCAAAGCCACCACAGCTGCTGCCGACGAGGAGCTTGGCGAAGGGGGAAGGGTCTTAACGAAAGCTGAGAAGGAGAAGTTAAAGAAGGAGAGAGAAAAGCAAAGGAAAAAGGAGCAGGTGAGAAGAACTACGAGCCTCGTTTACCCTAGAGAGAGTCGTCAACTAATCTGGTCTTCTCATTCTAGGCGAAAAAGAAGGCTCCTCCTCCGGCGGCAAAGGCTGCTGAACCCGCCCCTAAACCTGTGGCCGAAGAGAAGAAGGAGTCCCCAGCCCCGGAGCCGGCCGCCGAGGCTGGAGGCAAGAAGGGAAAAAAGGTCCCAGCACATCTAGCAGCCATCCAGAAACAGCAAGAAGAATTGCGACGGAAGCGAGAGGCCACCGAGAAAGCTGCCGAAGAAGAAAAGAGGCGGCTCGCCGAGATAGAGCGCATGGAAGCCGAAGACTATCAACGAAAAGAAGAAGAGAAAGCTCGCAAGAAGCAGAAGGAAAGGGAGAAGATCGAGCAGCTCAAGAAGGAAGGCAAGTTCCTGACAAAGGCGCAAAAGGAAGAAAAGGCCCGAAACGAGAGGAAACTTCAGCAGATGATCGCTGCTGGCATCAAGGTGGGCCCTTCGGACGAGGCCGAGAAAAAGAAGAAGGCGGTTTATGACAACAAGAAACGGGGTGGCAAGAAGAACGACCAAAAAGTATGCCCCTTTCCTGTTCCGTTCTTCGTCTCAAGAACCCTTACTAATGTTGTCTTAGGTTGACGAGGAGAAAGCCCTGGCTGAAGCTGCTGAGCGGGCGCGAGTCCAAGCAGAAGCCGCAGCGAAGGAGGCCGAAGAGAAAGCCGCCAAGGAGGCCGCTGAAGCCGAGGCAGCTGCCAAAGCTGCCAAGGAGGCACAGGCAGAGGGTGATGTCGAGGACGATTGGGAGGCTGCCGCCGCCGCTGAGGACGATGTCAAAGATAGCTGGGACGCCGATTCGGATGAAGAACAGGAAGGAAAAGAGAAGACCAAGGGGAAGGAGTCCGCTAATGGCAAGGCCCTTCCCACGAGGAACAAAGCTGAATCTGATGAGTCTGAGTCGGAAGAGGAATCCTCCGAAGATGAAGAACAGACAGCTGCCCAAATAGCCGAAGCTCAACGGAAGAAGGAAGCTGCCGAGAGACGAGAGAAGGCCCATCAAGCCGCTCTCGCCGCCAGGTCGAAAGATAACCTTCGCTCGCCCATCTGCTGTATTCTGGGACACGTCGATACTGGAAAGACGAAGCTGCTAGACAAGATCAGGCAGACAAACGTCCAAGAAGGCGAAGCGGGTGGTATCACCCAGCAGATTGGTGCGACGTACTTCCCGGTAGACGCCATCAAGCAGAAGACGGCAGTGATCAACCCGGATGGGAAGTTCGAGTTCAAAGTTCCGGGCTTGTTGATCATTGACACGCCGGGTCACGAGTCCTTCTCCAACCTGAGATCGAGAGGTTCGTCGCTCTGCAACATCGCCATCTTGGTTGTCGATATTATGCACGGACTCGAGCCTCAGACGCTAGAATCGATGAAGCTTCTCCGGGATCGGAAAACGCCTTTTATCGTCGCCCTCAACAAGATCGATCGTCTGTATGGCTGGAAGAAGGTCGACAACAACGGCTTCCAGGAAAGTCTGGCTCTGCAGAACAGAGGAGTCCAGAACGAGTTCAGGAACCGTCTAGAGCAGACCAAGGTCGCGTTTGCCGAACAGGGTTTCAACGCTGAGCTTTACTACGAGAACAAGTCGATGGCTAGATACGTCTCGCTATGTCCTACCTCAGCTCACACCGGCGAGGGTATTCCGGATATGCTGAAGCTGATCATCCAGTTGACCCAAGAGAGGATGGTGGGCTCTCTGATGTATCTCTCCGAGGTCCAGGCTACTGTCCTCGAAGTCAAGGCGATCGAGGGTTTCGGCATGACCATCGACGTCATCCTGTCCAATGGCATCCTGCGGGAAGGCGACCGGATAGTGGTCTGCGGTGTAGAAGGGGCCATAACTACAAACATCCGTGCACTTCTCACACCGGCCATCATGAAAGAACTGCGTGTCAAGTCTCAGTATGTGCATAACAAGGAAGTCAAGGCCGCCATGGGTGTCAAGATTAGCGCACCCGGCCTCGAAGGCGCCATTGCCGGATCCCGACTGCTCGTGGTCGGGCCCGACGATGACGAGGAGGACCTCGAGGAAGAGGTCGAGGCAGACCTTCATAAACTATTCAGCCGTGTTGCCACTAGTGGTCGTGGTGTTAGTGTCCAAGCCTCGACGCTGGGTTCGCTCGAGGCTCTGCTTGATTTCTTGAAGGACTGTAAGATTCCCGTGGCGAATGTCGGCATCGGGCCCGTGTTCAAGCGAGACGTATTGCAATGCGCGACCATGCTCGAGAAGTCGCCCGACTACGCCGTCATGCTTTGCTTCGATGTCAAGATCGACAAGGAGGCACAAGCTTACGCCGACGAGCACGGCATCAAGGTCTTCACTGCGGATATTATTTACCATCTGTTCGATGCGTTCACGAAGCACATGGAGGAGCAGCTTGAGAAGAAGAAGGAGGAGTCCAAGATGCTGGCCGTCTTCCCCTGTGTGCTCAAGACCGTCGCCGTCTTCAACAAGACGAGCCCCATCGTGGTGGGTGTTGACGTGGTAGATGGCAACCTGAAGGTCAACACGCCCATCGCGGCTATCAAGCAGAACCCGACGACCGGTGCCAAGGAGATCGTCAGTTTAGGCAGAGTGTAAGTTCACCACCGTTGAAACCGGTTCCCCCTCCCCTCCCCCCCCTCGATCCTAACTAACAAACGACGCAACAGAACTTCGATTGAGCGGGACCACAAACAAATCCCGGTGTGCAAGAAGGGCCAGCCCTCGGTGGCCGTCAAGATCGAGATGGGCGGCCACCAGCCCACGTACGGCCGCCAGCTCGAGGAGAAGGACACGCTCTACAGCCTGATATCCCGGGCCAGCATCGACACGCTGAAGGAGTTCTACCGGAAGGACGTCTCGAACGACGAGTGGCAGCTCATCATCAAATTGAAGCCGATGTTCGATATCAACTAGGAGAAGCCGGGGGAAACAAAAAAAAGGAGAGAACGAACTTCATGTGCGTCTACGAGGAATAAGGTGGAAGAAGGAAGGGGGGCAATGAATCATCTTATCACATATGTATTAATGAGGCTACTCTTCTGACGACGAGGAGGCGATGAAGACGACGATGACCTCCCAAAAAGGGGGGCGTGGAGCGTGTATTCTCTCCGTTTGTATTTTGATACTACTGACTGGCACGGCACGACTTCACGGGAGTTTGCAAAAAAGAAAAAGGGAAAATTTGGACGCGTTGCTTATCAAGTTTGCCTCTCTGATGACAGGACGACCTTATAACGCATATGCGGCCAACGTCTTCCTACCTACCTACCTAGTCTCCGCGGAATACCAGTTGAGATTGCCTCATGCTTTGCCACTGTCGTAGACGAATACCATTTCATTTTATTCTATTTATTTCTTACATCGCGACATTCTAACACACAGTCTACCAGCAAGCACGTAAATTTGATACATTCCACACACATATTTGTTTGCTTGTGGTTAGCTAGTGCCCGCTGGCCCCTTGATTGACATTGACAATCCCATTTCCGCGGGTTCGGATTTCCCCATATCTCCGCCGGAGGGCGGCGACCGACCTGATCGAATTGACGCCTGGATGCGACTCAATCGATCTAACTACATCAATGTATGTAAACCCGAAAAACGGATGGATCTCTGATGACGGACACATCCATATGACGTGGGAATCCGGATACGCTGCTGCGACGTGCATGTATGTACCGTAATATGTTTGGGACCTAACGTACGTAGGGTACTCACACAACGCGTACCAACGTACATGTAACAGGGCTATGTCCGTCTGTCCTCAACGGTTTCTCCGACAGCGCGGCTCTGGGTAATTTCCAGGGTTGATTGCGCTCACTCGCCCTCTCAACAACGGGTTTCTTGTACATACACACGTATAACCCCAGGTCTCCCTATGATTTGTTTGTTACTCTGCTCCTACGTTTCATCATGATAACTCCGATAGGCAGATCTTCCTTTCGCGACTTTCTTTACCACCGTCTTCCCTTCCATCCATCCATCCTTTCCTTCATTCCTTCGTAGCCTCATAGAACGTACCTACGTATCCGCATACCTAAGCACGTTGGCATAGACCTAAGGTTACGTACACTCGGAGTTTGGTCAGGTTAGGTTAGGGAGCCTGCCAGTCAGACCGGGCACCCGCCCGTTTTCCGTCCGCCCAGTACGTGTAGGTCATCGCCATGATCTCGCCCGCCCTCCGCGCCGCGTCCTGGCGCTACTACCACCACCTCCACCACCACGACTACCTCCTCGGACCGCACCCGCCGCACCCGCGCGCCGCACCCCGCTTCTCCTCCCGCCCGCGACCTCGACTGCCCGCGCGCGGCCACCGTCACCAGTCCACGGACGCCGCGACAACCAAGAAACCGAGCCAGGCAAAGACAGAGGCAGAGGCCGCGCAGACAACCCCTACCGAAATACAAGAAGGGAAAGCAACAGTAACGGCAACATCGGCGGCGGGGGCGGCGGCAGCGGCAGCAGCAGCGACAACAGGGGCAGGCGCGGCCTCGCTGCCGCCGTGGCAGCGCCTGCTGAGCCCGGCGACCCGCGCCGGCGCGGCGTACGCGCGGGCCCAGTTACTACTACTACTACCACCCAGGTATCTACTCCGCTGGCACGACCCTGACAACTAACGGGTTACCTATCCAGGTTCCTCCGGCTCTCGCACGCGTTCGCGTACCTGCGCCCCCTGCCGTCGCTGGCGGCCAAGGTGGTGTTCAACCAGCTGACGTTCACGCCGGCCTTCAACGCCTACTTCTTCGGGGCGCAGGCGCTCCTCGCGGGCGAGGGCACGGCGCGCGCCTGGCGCCGCGTCCGCGCCGCCGTGCCCCGCAGCTTCGTCGACAGCTGGAAGCTCTGGCCCGCCGTCACCGCCGTCAGCTTCGCCTTCGTGCCCCTCGAGTACCGCAGCGTCTTCGCCGGCGTCGTCGCCGTCGGGTGGCAGACGGTATGTGGTCTGGTCTTCTTGCTGTTCTCTCCGGCTTCTCCTTGATTCTCCCTTGCTCTGCTGCATCTGTCCATTTTGCGTGTTTGTGTGTGTGTGTGAATCTAGAGAACTATGCCGGAGCTTTGGGCCTCGGTGGCGGGATCTACCGATTCAAGATATCGGGTTCCGTGTGTAGGGAGAAATTTCGATTTGCTGACTGTGGATGCTGCAGTATTTGAGTTACCTAAACAGGCAAGCTGAGGTAGCGGAGGTCGCGCAGACCGGGGCAACAACGACGCCTCTGCCTGCTGCTGAGTTGGCTGCTGTTGCGGTGGTCAGCAAGGAACGCCAGATAGCAGCATGAACGTGGCATCTCTTATCAGCTTGAGAACGAGCGGTATAAAAAAAATAGGTCTCGATAGATTTCACGGCATAGACTTGGACGTGCTAGTTCTGTTTAACACGGCGGCGTCGACAGAGGGCACCGGCATATGTGCTACGAAGGAGGCATTTGTTAGATTTCCGCTAAAGGTTCCATACACCGTCAACCTCTTATTTCTTGGGCTCGCGCGCGTCCAAGAATATAGATTTCTATTAGATTCACATGGTCATATGGGCGTTTGGTAAAGTGTTTCGGTTATGATCAGCTTGGAATAAGGTTTGCGGGCTTCGGGGTATATGACAAGAGTTTTCGCCCTATGAGACAGTCACAGGCGTGTATTATTGACGAGTCTGTATCCGGTAAAATATATACACATGAATCTTAACATGAGACATGATAACCTCATACACACTGACCATAAACGTCAGGGGTGGAAAAAACTCCTTTCAGAGCGAGAATATGTGTGGAATGTACAAGTGCACGGCATCGTATACCGAGAGCCGCTAAGCCCACTTCGATCCGCCACCCCGCGCGCTTTAGGCCGCGAGAGCGTCCAGGGCCAGTATCCTCGCGGCCGCGTGCTCGGCGGCGACGACGATGTAGGCCGAGGGGTTGGTGGTGATCTGGCCGGGGAAGATGCTCGCGTCGACGACGAACAGGTTGTCCGTGCCGTATACTTTCGTGTCCAGGTCGACGACGGCGGAGCCGCCGTCCTCGCGCCCGTCGTCGGTGCCGAGCCGCGCGGTGCCGATCCAGTGGTTGGACCCCCGCGTCGAGGGGTCGACGAGCAGGCCGTTGACGAAGTCGGCGGCGGTCGTGTTGGCGGGGGGCACCAGCCACTCGAGCCCCTCGACGCCCGCCAGCGCCGCCTGCAGGTTCTCGATGCCGCGGATGACGGCCGCGACGTCGGCCTCGTCCTGCAGGTAGGGCGCCGTCGAGACCACCGTCGTCAGCGACGCGGTGATGGTCATGCGGCCCTTGGAGGCGCCCCCGCGCCCCAGGTACTGGCTCATGGTTATGGCCTTGTCGTTGTCGGTGACGCCGGCGCTGCCCTCGACCCGCGCCGTCCACTGCAGCTGCCGCACCACGCCGTCATCGCCCGCGACCTCCTCCCAGAACATGGGGCCGATGTTCGGCGCCGCCTGGGCGAGGATGCCCGAGCGCGCGTCGAGGTACAGGTCCCTGTCGGCGGCGACCGGGTCGTCGTAGGCGCCGTAGAAGTCGTAGAACACGACGTCGGGGTGCGCGACGACCAGGTCGGTGTTGGTGTGGTCGTCCAGGTTGTAGCCGACGGGCAGGAGGATCCACGAGTCGTTGGAGACCATCGTCGGGCCGTCGTCCGAGCCCTGGACCACGGCCAGCTGGTCCTCCGGCCCGATGCCACTCCGCATCAGGATCTTGGCCGACCCGAACGCACCGGCAGACAGGATTACCCGGCCGGTGGCGGAGGTGACGTTGACAACTCCAGCATACCCACCCTCCAGGAAGGCCTCAACTTCGACGCCGGTGATGTGGCCACCATCCCGGACCACCCTCTTCACCGCTGTATTCGTCCACAACTCAAAGTTGTCCCTCTCGCTAGCAGAGACCAGATAGGTAGCCAAGGGCCCGCCTCGCTCGCCATTAGAATACATAAATGCAGTGTGGGCGAAGGTACGGTTTTTACGATCAGGCTCGTCATTAGCGGTAATCGAAGTCCATCCGCCAGACTCGAGTCCGCCGGTGAGTACGTCGAATCCTTGTTGGAGGTACCGCTGGCCGTCCATTGAGGGAAGGTCGGTGCCAGGAATTCGAGAGAAGACTCTATCGGTAGCGTCAACCATGTCAGCTGATTTCCAGCCATCGGGGAAGTTGAAGTCCCAGTCCAGAGCGTACGGCTAAATTCCGCGTTAGTCTTCTCCTTTAAAGAAGGTCATCCCATAGAAGAGAGCAATAGCCTACCTTCCACCATAGGCCCGAGTTGACGGCCGTCCCTCCACCAAGCACACAACCGGCCATCTGGTCGGTGTCAGTGCAGGAAATTCCATCCGAGTCCTTCCAAAACTGGTTAACCAGGCCCGGAACGTCGAATCGAGTCAGGTTGGTGTCGGCCAGCCAATCAGGGCGCAGTGTTCCTCCCCATCTTCCGGAGGATGGTGGCCCCTTTTCGATGAGCAACACGCTTTTCCCTGCTTCGCTTAGTTTGTCTGCTATAGGAATACCTCCCGCACCGGCACCGACCACGATATAGTCGTATGTAGCAGTGGGTACTGGGACACCAGTCGCAGTCGCAGTAGGCGCAGTAGTGGTCGTCGCAGTTGGTGTTCCGTCGCAGCTCCCGGTGACTGTGGCGGTGGCGAGCGCAGCCCATTCCTATATAAAGGTTACTATCTACTCCCCGCATACGAACCCGGAATTTTCAAATCTAGAAGCACCAAAATAGGCAGACAAGACAGACCAGGAAGTAGTAGGTCCAGAATACTCACTGAATAGGACGGGTTGGCAGCGTTCTCGTCTAAAGTAGCGGCCCAGAGAGCCTGGCCGTTATCATGCTCGCTGAAATCGATTTCAGTTGGGCATTGTGCGTTTTCAGGAGCCGGAAATGCATTGGCCCACCCCAATGTCATGGATCCGCTACTTGTCGATGCATTGCCTGATGTCCCATCTTGGTCCCATGTCAGGCAGTTCTGACACCTGAAAATCAAGGTGTAACTAATTAAGAAACTTGGTCAGTACATCTCTTGTACATGTAGTTGGAGGAACAGGCTGAGATAGAAACCGGGAACGTACTGGGTCTCGTTGATGGTGGAAGAAACTTGAGTCAATGTGGCATCGCCAGTGTAAACGTCCGGCTTGACATATCCGCTAGCAAAGCGGAAGGACGTTAGAATCTGGTCTTGGTAGGGCCAGGCCATAACAAGAAGGCTATTCGGCATCAGCCCTCCCAGAGAGATACCACACCACCCCGTAGCAGTTGTGCTATTAGAACTACATTGCTACTTCAGGCATTAGCGGATGGATGATAGATGTTGTCCAGACATGCTGACTAACCAAAAACCCGAGGAACTCGTTGGCATCGACTGATAAGGCATCCTCCGGCAAAGCAAGACCAAACTGTAGGCCTCCCCAAGTTGAAGCGCCACCAGCACCTTCCCCTGAGTCCGGCACAGTCCACGTATCGAAGATAATGCCAGTATCAGGGTCCGTGTAGGCGGACGGAGTGCTGCTTTGACCCAGGCACTGTTGAATATCTAGGGCATATAAGTAAGATCGTTATGGCACCAGTATGGGAGAATAGCTTACTGAAGCCAGCCGCGAGAAGCAGCGTTGAAAGAAAACCAAGACGGCCCATGGTGGAGGTGAGATGCTGGCAGCTTGGCACAGCTAAGGCGTAAGTGACAGAAAGAGGCCCCGGCCGCTATAAGTCGGTTGTCCAAAGGACGAACCACACATATAATATGTCCGCATTGTAGCCAAGAGGGTGACTGAGCCGGGGGACAGAGGCCAGTGTCTGGCATGCAGGCCAGTGGGTCCTATCAGTCCTGTCCAAGATGCCGTACCTAATAGGAGGGATTATTTCGGTCGGTATAACTGATGATTAGGGCCTATTATGCGGCGTGAGCCGACTAGCTGGGTCATATCAGAGCAATTATTGACCGTGGGCGGCGTGGAGGAGGCGGACTTGGGTGTACTACGATATCAGGCCTAACATAGTATAATGTGAAAGGGGAGCAAGGGGGTAGAAGCCTAGGAGCTGGACACGGGTTTAATTACCAGGACCAGATGTCCCAGGACCCCCTTGGAGGGGTCTGGAACTTCGGCGTAACGCACAGGACCAACAACGTGGGTATCCGTCGAAGGTTGTTCACTTGCATGCTGACCAACTGAAAAGGAACAAAGCCGTATGGGCGGCATTGTGGGAGAATCTGCAAGCCACTCCCGTTCACGATCCTAGGGAATGGAGTAAGTCAGATCGAGGAGCCCCTGGACCTGCCCTTTCTGTCGACAGAACGCGAGCACGGTGACGCACGCGTAGGCCTCATGTACTATGAGGATGTCCAACTAGGTAGTATGCGAGGTAGACAACCTGCTTGACGGACCGAAATACCACTGCATCACGCATGAAAAGCTGGAGAGCATCCCCGCGTAAAGCTACCCTACGAGCAGGTACCGCCAGTAGGAGCATGGGGCGCCCGGAGTGTAGCAGGCGGTTTTAAGTCAGGGATTTACCTATGTGGATTACGATTATATCGGATGTGGCTTATAGATACGTAATCATCCGTGCATATTGTCTGTGCTGAGGTCGTTGAGCACCCCAGCCACATTCAGCTTAGCATAGCCACAGTTTGCTGCATGTAAGCCAGCACACCACCTGGTTGATTGAAAGAATAGCTGTAAGCTGCCTCATGTCCTCCACACACTCTGAAGACTTACACAGGCAGTCATTGAACTGGCCAACAGGGCTATAAATCTGAAGCTTTCACGATAGATGATGCTATCAAGCTATCGGGTTTCATAGTCGGGCTCTATTCTGAACGAAAAGGTTCGGCTTGGGCTCCTCCACAACCAACCCAATCATTACCTACCTACAACATGACTTCATACTACCCCCTCAATGGCATCGACCTGGACTTCAGTCGGTACGAACACCGAACCCTCGGTCCCCGCGATGTCTTGGTCAATAGAATAATGGAGGACTACATGTTCCCGCGGAAGGTTAAGCCGGGGATTTACTTGAATACGGTCGACGTGAACGTTATCTTCGACCCCATCAAAGCCCAGAATCCCAACCTGGGTCGAGACCTAGAAGTCATGTGGATGTTGCTTAATACCAACACGCGTATGGTTGAGCGGGAGTGGTGCCCGTTATACCACACGGTGAGAAAGAGAGCGACAGAGATATCGATGACTGAGGTAGCCCCCGCTTGGTTTACCCTTGAAAGATTGATCCTAAGAATTGTTCGACGGCATTTTCTTGAAGCTGATCCTTCAATACGAATGTGGCTCAAGGAAGTCAGCTATTACTCTTCCGAATCAAGGGTGAAGCCAAGATGGGAGCGAGACTTGAAAGAACATCTGAAGAAGCTTCAATCGAATACGGCGACCCAATATTGCAATTTCTTGTTTTCCGGTGGCCATTGGCTACCAATTGGATGGCCAACTAATAACTTACATCTCTCTATTGACCCGTATTTTCTAAGCATGTCGCATGATAACATGGTAGAGCATCTCCCCAAGGCTGCCCATAAGTGCAAGTCGCAAGGGAAACGAACTTCGTCTGTTCAACTCAACAGCTTTAGATGCATACACCGTGGTAGACCGCGCCGGTCTCGTAGTACACCTCCCCCTAGGTCGTGGAGCACGGCAGCCATCCCCCACGCCATATACTCAGAATATGATGATGACGATCAGTTCGACGCCCTGTTCTTCCCCCGCCGTCCTCTGTCCGAGTTAGACAAGCTGTCCCGGCGGAGGAGCTTGAGTCGGACGCACATCCGAGCCATGTTCACCGACAAGCCAAGACGGGTTCTTGTTGAGGACACTCCCGTCGCGGGCCAGAAGCCATCACCTCGATTCGAGAAACCGTCGACTCGGTTCAAGCACCCATGTGCCAACTGCGCCCAGTATACCCATCTCACGAAACGGTGTCCCGCGACGTGCGGGTACTGCAACTCGATCTATCACAAGGCGAGCGCTTGCACGATCAAGGCGACCAACAGGTGCAAATGCCGGCCGTTTCCCCAGTACCACACGGCCGCCCAGTGCTTCGTCCGCTGTAGCCGGAAATGCGGCTCGCCTTACCCCCCTGGCCACTTCAAACACCACAACGCGATCCTGTGCGGCCACCGCTGCTGCATGTGTGGCGCCAAGGGCCACACGGGCAAGAAATGCTCACTGAAGAGGTGTCCCTGCGGCCAGCAACATCTCGGCCAGGACTGCCGGTGGAAGGTGGAGTGCTCTGTCCGGAAGTGCGACTTCTACAACTGCCATCTCCACTGTAGAGAGTGTGGGAAGAAGAAATCCAGGGACACCAAGGAACAGTTCGTCGGTGGCACATGCCAGGATTGCCTGAAGAACGGCAAGACAACCTCAGCCGGGGCCACGTGAATTCGCCGGGGGCTTTCTCGGTTAGCCGACTATTGGCTAGGGGTCTTGAAGATCCTATAAGCTTAAATGTGACGGTTGGATGCAATATCTAAATCTATATAAGCTACTGTGATCACGGACCCATCGTCTACCGGTTACCCCAGCTATCACAGTTCTAGGATGATGATCACTATATCGAAATTCCGGGGATAACTGGTGGAGAACCTAGAACATTTCAGTGAGCAAATATACCCCGGGCAGGTTGTCGAGATGATCACGGCATATTCCAGATCCGTTTCTCAGCCCTTTGGCGGACGTTCTAGGCCACGACTTGGCTACCCCAGAAAGCAATCCCTAGACCGGGGGAGGAGTAGCACCCCACGATGCCGATTCCTATCTAGAGCGTCACATCATCAACAACCGTCAACAACTGACCTGGGTTCTCGTGCCATCACAATGTACATCAACTTTAGCGAGCCAGTCGGCGGTTATCAATTTACAACGTCCTCGTTTAAGACTAGTGGTAACGCTATCTCAACTTCCAATCGAAGCCACCGGCGACTTCGTAGCTTATTACACAACTAGACCGTTAACACTCTAGTCAGAGTTTCGAAATAGGTGACTTGATATTCGCCTAGGATATCGGAGTTCTCGCAGCGCCAAAGGCGGTTGTACCTACCTACCTCACAGTTGATCGTGTGTGTTTGAAAGCGGGCATCTTTTGTAGGCAGACCAACACGAACAACGGGATTAATCATTAGCAAGCATCGAACAAACCCCTTTTTGCGTGATTGTTTTGAGGTATAGATCCGATGTGGGCCTAAAGCTAGGTACTTTATGGGGGAAGGCATCGTACGACGGCCCGGGCCGGCACAATTGGAGTGCGGAGTTTGGCGGAGTGTCTGTATACATGACGTCGGAGGAGCGTCATCGAAGGGCGGAGTCTCCGCCGTCTGCCATCGCGAAGGCACGAGGAAGCACGCTACGCGAACCTCAACCCAACCGATCTCCGACTCATCCTGGCGTCTAAAGCTGGCCTACAAGGTACCCAGCCTAGCTCACCAAGTATTCACCGAAACAGAGGGTGGGAAGGGCTAAGAAAAAATGACACCGCTGCCCGGCGGCTGCTACTGCGGCGCGGTCCGCTACACCATCACGCTGGAGGACCCGGAGGCGGAGGCGCGCACGAGCCTCTGCCACTGCGGCAACTGCAAGCGGTTCACGGGGGGCAATTACGGCATCACGACCAAGGTGCCGCGGTCGTCGTTCGCCGTCGACGACGCGCGGGGCAGCCGCGAGCACATCCGCGTGCACGAGGCCGACAACGGCGGCGGCGTCGTGCTGCACCGCGAGTTCTGCGGCACGTGCGGCGGCCCCTTGCTGGAGTACGGGGTGCGTTCTTTCTTTGCTCTCCTTCCCTCTCCTCTCCTCTCCTCTTCTATCCTATCCTAGCTCCTAGAAACGCGGCGGGGATAGTTGTGTCGTGCCCTGCGGTTGGTTTGCCGGGTGGGCGGCCTTGCTGACGCGCGGTTTGCTAGGCCAACGCGGGAGACTACATATACGTCTTCTACGGCACGCTGGACGACCACGCGAGGGGCCAGGTCGAGCCGAAGGGGGAGTTCTTCTGCAAGCTGCGGGACCCGTGGATGCCGGAGATCCAGGTCAGTTCTCTTCCCCGCCTGTTATAGCTAGACGATCGCATCACCGGAGGCGTGCGTTTCTCACCGCGGGTACAGGGGCTGTTTCAGAAGCAGGAAATCAAGCAGTGAGGGGCTGGTAGGTATAAATGAGTAAGGAGGGGTTTCCTTGGTGATGTTAAAAAGGCGTCCAGATAAGCAGCGGGTTGAAAAGTTTCATGGGCTTTGGAAGGGTTAATACTCCCCACGGGAGTTATAATTGTAAACTATATCTGTATATTATTACTTTGAGATTGTGTCTCAAGCTTCTAAGAAGCGAGGAAATAGCCTAGTCGCATGAATAGTTAAGCATATTATTACTCTGCCATCAAAGCTAGAGTAGAGCATCAGCCAAGAGGAGCGTGGCATAATACATCAATGCGTACTTACACGTAAGTTTCAGTGCATGCCTGGACTACAACTGCATAATACAAGCCTCTCACTGGCAGAGCTGTCTGATGGTGATACTGTAAGTAAAGAAATGACACATGCGTATTCGGCACTGAATATATATGCCCAACCTGTTCTCTGGTGTGTTTCTGATCTTACTGTCAGGTCCATGTATCTCATATGGTCGCCATCTCTTCTTGGGATGAATATAGACTCTGGGCCATTGTCAACACGAGCCTCTTTAAGCATGAACTTGATGTGGATCGGCAGTTCCTTTTCAACACATACAATATAGCCAGAAGTGGTATTCTAGTCTAAGGCGAGTACTCTTGTTCGACAATAGGCCTTGAGTTGAAGCCGACGTGAATCTGGCAGTCCGTGGAGTGCGTTATAGAAACGGTTCAGATACATAATATTGTCTGCTCCTACCTTGCATGTCCACCCAACATTCAGTGTGCAGCTTACAGTTCTACCCTAAGGTAGGTATCGAATCTTGTAATGCGTGACGAGGCCATTTCTCTTCTCGACATAGACCTACCATTCATACCCGTTTACTTCCCGGCTGTCCGTGTCCAGAATAAGATATACAAATGAGCTCTAGTGAGAAATATAGAACAGCATGCTCTCATACGCAGATATAAGACACCTGGTCAGGTAGCCGGTGGAACATATCTCTAACGATACCTGAGTGGCTAATACCTACTAATAAGAGCTAAAAGTGAAGCAGGATCACGCTGCCGCAACTCCCAGGCAAACTGTGACAAGGGTTTACAATGTTGATGAACTAAAATGCAAGACATTCAAACATATTCAATAGTTGTCGGTGGAATTATGCTGCTACTGGAAGAGAAATAAATCTATTCAAACAAGCTGACAGGCAACTGGAAGCGACTAAATACCCTGCACCGGCCCAAGAGGCGGCGATAAGATAAGAAATATCATCAACTCTACCTACGGAATCCCACCTCCCGCCAGGTACGGTATGGGTATGCAGACCAATCCCAGCACCTGTCTCTCTCTCCCCAGATTTGGTAGCTAGCAAACACCTTGATGAGCACACGATGCCTCCTCACACCGCGGCCGCGCGGCCCAATTTCAGCGCAAGGTAGCCTTCGCGCAGCAGCAGCAGCCCCCCATCTCCTCCTCCGACCCCATCACGCAACGGGATGGAGGGCGCCGCCGCCCGGCAGCCGCCGACACCTCCTCACGCTCGCCATCGAGTCCTCCTGCGACGACACGTGCGTGGCGGTGCTCGAGACGAAGAAGAAGAAGCCCGGCCCGGGCTCGGGCGCCGCGACCACGGCCGCGCGCCTGCTCTTCAACCGCAAGGTCACGTCCGACAACCGCGCCTTCGGCGGCGTGCACCCGCTGGCGGCCGTCGTCTCGCACACGGCGCACCTGGCGCCGCTGGTGCGGGAGGCGCTGCGGGCCCTCCCGCCTGCTGCTGCTGCTGCTGCTGCTGCTGCTGCTGCTGCTCCTACCTCCGGTTCGGCCAATGACGAAGGACAGGAGAAGGGAGAGAAGGAGGAGGCGAGGAACGGGAATAGTGATGGTGNCCGCCGGCGGCCCTGTGCACCGACAACGCGGCCATGATCGCCTGGGCCGGCGCCGAGATGTACGAGGCCGGCTGGCGCAGCGCCCTCGACGTCCTGGCCGTCCGCCGGTGGCCGCTGGACCCCGCCGCCGAGGGCGGCGGCATCCTGGGGGCCGGGGGGTGGGAGAACGTGAATGATACCCGGGCAGATGCCGTCGTAGGTACCGAGTAGGGGGTAACTGGTGGTGACATGTACAATTACGGTGTTTACTCATTCATGTTCATAGAGCGTGTGCATTTAGATACGGATGACTAAGTGGTAGATGGAAGGGCAGTGCGGACTGGTAGAAATATCTCTCGACGCCTTGGTTGTTGTACATTTACACCAGGGTTCTATGCTGATGATTGATCCTCCGGACCCAATGCAGATCGATACGTCCAGTGTCATGACTTATCGTGACCGTCTTGAAGAGTTCTGCTATGCTTCCCTATAGCCACCCTGTTCCCCCCCCCCCATTTCAAGCCCCAGTCAATGCAAACCACCGAGAGCACATTCCGTGTGTCCTACCTTCTTGACTAGATATATGACACCCCCTCAATCCAGCGCGCTGGTGACGTTGGTGAACTCGCCCTTCTCCAGCTTCGTCTTCCAGAATATGGGGTTCGTGTCGCTGAAGCCGTGCTTGACCCAGCCCTCCTCCTTGACGTGGTAGAGGTTGATGTAGCCGCCCGAGTAGGCGTCGCGGTGGGTGGCGGCGAGGATGCTGCGGCGGCCGAGCTCGAGGGCGTCCTCCTCGGACAGGTCGTAGCGGTACTCGGCGTCGAGGACGCCGTAGGCGAAGGTCTGGCCCGAGCCGACGCAGAACAGGTTCCCGGCGAGGCGGGTGCCGTCCGAGTCGATGTAGTAGAGCGCGGGGCCCTCCTCCTTGGTGACGCCGGCGCACATGGTGCCCATGGACAGGCCCATGCCCTTGTACTGGTAGACGAGGTTGGCGAGGATCTTGGAGGCGGCGGCGACGCTGATGCGGCGCTTGTGCCGCAGCTCGTGCAGCCGGCACTGCATGCCCAGCCACGCGAGCCAGTACTGGCAGTCGGCGGCGCCGCCCGCCATGGTGCCCAGCAGGCAGCTGTTGATCTCGATCACCTTCTTGACGGTCTGCGAGGCGATCCAGTTGCCCGCCGTCGCGCGCGAGTCCGTCGCCACGATGATGCCGCCCTGGAACCGGAAGGCGAGCGTCGTCGTGCCGTGCGCGATCTTGATCGGGCAGTGCGGGTTCGAGCGGTCGTCGGTGGCGGCGCGGAGCCAGGCCGAGGGCTGCGTTAGAGGAGGGATGGGTTAGCTTGGACTACGTTTACGTTCGACGGAAGATACAGGTGGGGGGGAGGGGGTTAATGCAGTGGGACAGGTGGTCGGAGCCGTAGAGAAGACGCACCTGTGCTACGGGAGGCATGGCGAACTTGAGGGATAAGCTGGGGCTCATGTCGTTCTGAAGGTCATCTTGCTGGTCCTCCGCATACGTCTCGGCGTGTGCAGCAGCCGGGCGGCTGTATCGGGCCACGAGAGCATCCATATCGGAAAGAAATTATGGGAAGGCGACGACGAATCGAATGTGCAGGTCCTCCGAATGGTCGTGAGAATAAATCGGCCTAGTTATCGGTCGGCAGGTGGTGGTATAAGTTGGATGCAATCGAAAGAGCAGAGACGGAGGGACGGTTGACGTTCGTCTGGCATACAAGGCTTTGATGGGGAGCTCAAGGCAGCTGGCCTCACGCGTCAGGTCCCCAGAGCTTGGGCCTGGTTTGCTAGAGCTTCCATTGTGGCTGCAGCTTCGCTAACTAAATATTACATAATTCTGGGCTGACCGGACCGGATAGTGACATAGCCCCGCTTCGGATATTGTAAGCGTATCTAATTCATACGATACTTTCATATCAGCACTCTGGAATAGTGTCATTGAACAAACTCGGTTCATACGACACTTGTTTCTTATCTGTCTTATACTGACCCTGAACTTTACAGACATATACTCATCAAGAGTTTCGCAGACTCACCCGTAGAGCGTAGCCTTTCAGACCTGCATATACCAAGATGATGTAAATTCTATATCCTCTCATCACACGTGAATAGGCCGGCTCTAGAACTTAAGCTAGGTATATAACCTGAAGGCTGCCGAAGGTAATAATGGAAAATTAGAATAAGTTCTCTACGCAAGTTGCCTGCCTTAGTGAGAATTGAGACTCAGAATTGGAGGTTTAGATGAACCCGGGTGGCGTGGGGAGGAGTTTCGAAGTCTTGAGGGTTTGGGATATATTGCAACTCTATCTTAGCATAGAATAGGTATATATACCATGATGTGAAAAGGGAAGGTCAACCAGTTTACGTTAGTGGATAGATATGTGTCATTTTTTCTGCTAAAAGACAGTCTCTCCTATTAGAACTTAAGGACCTTCCTGACGGATACTATGCTATCGTTTCGCCGAAAACCACGAAAACAGGAAGACGACTATACTGAATCCGAGAAACCTCTCGAGTGATGCGAGGTAATGTAGCTGGTGGAGACCAAGACACCGCCATGATTCACACTTAACTCGCCCTACTGGAGACTTCAGCATTTCAAAAGGCTACCGTTGTAGCTGACTGACTATACTATCACTGCCACGACCAATCACAAAGGCCAAGGGGAAAAGCTTATTTTCATCTTTCTCGATTGGGTGTCCATCCATATCCCATAACAACGCGTTTGAAAATCTATCGGGGTGGTAGGGGTTTGGTTGAGGAAATTATATATAGGCGGCCGTAGTTTTACTACAAATTGACTAACAGGGGGGAGGGTTGGGATTTCAGTTATATACTAGAGAAGGGAGGGACGGCCGCGTCCAGCTATAAAACGTATTGGTGGTAGTGGTGGCGGTAGTGGTATATAGTACCTAGTAATAGTAGTAGTAGTGGATGTGGTAGTAGTGGTAGTAGTATGTCTGCAGTGAGTCTTATTTGTGTTTGTATTTTTCTCCTTTTCTCCCGTTTCCCTTTACCCATTTCTCTTTCTTTTTTATTCTTCCGTTTCTGCTCTGCCAACTGCTCGCGGTAGTAGCGACAACAGCGGGCAGCGGGCAGTAACAGAAGGGCGTCATCTTTATACAAGCGTTCGTGGCCACGTTATGGTAAATGGTGCAACCAATTCAGTCCTGCATCGACTCCTATATGCACGTGATAGGGATCCCCCCGACATCCCATCATCACCCTTCCTCTGCTTTACGTTCGTTCTGTTTTCGGTACTACGGCCCCGCGATAAACTCAGTGACCCCGGTACCCGCTATTGGAATATCCGAACGGTGCGGCGTGGTCCATAAGCGAGCTCCGGCCCGAGTCTCCCCCCACAGGTGTCGACGAGCGGTCGTATGCTGCGGCGTAGGGGTTAGGAGACGGGGCTCGTGTGTCATGGAACTGCTTCGTCTCCGTGAAGGTGGGGAGCGGGCTGATGTCGTCGTTCTTGCGGTCAAGCATGAGCAGGGAGTTGCGTGCATCTAGAGGCGTTAGGGCATCTATGTCACGCGTTTTCTCTGCAGGTTTCACTTATTAGTACGGCGTACAGGCTTAACGATAATGGGCTAGGGAAAGACGAGACCGCTACTTACCTAATTCCTTTCTGCGCTTGCGGTGCGGGTTCTCCTTGTAACAATGCACGATGGCGTTCCATGCGATAAGGATAGCGAGAACACCGGCCAGCGTCGACTGCAAGACGATGAGGATGACGCCGGTAACGGTTTGCATTGTCTGCTTGACGCCAAACTCCTCGATGAATACGAAAACACAGACCACGGACAGGAAGCGGACGGTCTGGATGCCGATGTTGATGACGTTGCCGGACTTTCGCTCAAAAGGCTTGCTCCATACCAACAGGCCTAACATGGCTCCCTCGACGATCAGCAGGCAGACCGACTGGGCCATGCCATGGCCGTCGGTGGCGGCCATAACGGCGCCCTTGACAAACAGGTAGGAAATGGCCGGAATGAAGAGCCACCAATACTCTTTCTTGTACGATTCGTAAAACAACGAGTATTTGACCCAAGTCTCCTTGTCTTCGTACAGGCCTTGGACACCACGCTCGGTGTTCTTAAGGTTCTGTACCGTACTGTAGATCTTCCAGGAGAAGAAGGCGAGGACGCCGGTGAAGATGGCGAGGGAGAAGGCGGCAAGCAACTTAGCCGCCCACGAGTCGCCGTTCGTGAACTGGTACACGCAAAAAAGGACCCAGATGCCGTACAGGAGAAGGATGAGAGAGGTTATGGTACGGGTAATCGAACCCCAGTAGTGCTTGCGGAATCCAGTCAGAGACTCGGGAAAGCTTCCATACAGGGCCCAAACCTCGAGAACGACCTTTACCAACAAGATTCCGACGACGATGACGGCGATGACGATGGCGATGATCAGCAGCGCAGTCATGAACGTGTTGGACCTTGGCACTGTCATCTGCTGAACAAATCCTTGGATACCGGAAACAGCTTGTCGGAAGGACGTCTCGGTAGCTGAAGCACCGTCTCCACTGGTGCTGGTGGCTTCGGCTTCGCGGCGGGCGAGGTTTGCAACGTCTTCGAAGGCACGCTTGGCCATGGTGTTGCTGCCGCTTGTGATCGAGCCATCGGGGTAGACCATTGTGGCCTTTCGGAGAAACTCGACGCTGTCATTCGTTAGGTTTCCACCGGTCGCCGCGCGGAAGTTGTCGATGGAAATCTCCAATTGTTGCCACGGGATGAGGCCCGTCGAGAAGGCGAAGTTCTTAGAAAAACTCCGGTAGACCTGGGGCAGCTGGACAGACATCATGCCGGTCATGGCGAAACCCTGGAATACGCCGAACACCTCGCCGAAACTGGGACTGATGTGGCCCATTGCTCCGCCTGCACTGGAAGCTGCGCCGCCGGCGCTGGCACTTCCGGTGAACGCAGCTCCGACCGCCCCAGCACCTCCGACCACCATGGCTGTGCCGGCTACACCAGCAGCAAGATACGAGACCGCGGGTGCGCTGGCGGTCTTTTCGTTCGTCACCTGGGCGTTGACACAGCCGAGGTTGCTCGAGCCGTCCAAAGTGTTGAGTTCTAACTTTGCCATTGCTGCTATGTCGGGGACCTGGAACGCAACCGAAGGGATTGATCCGGCATACTTAGCAGGTACAGCCTGCGATCCCTTGGCAATGAATGGCCCTTTCACCACTATATGGTTGTTAACATTTTTACATCGCCGCAAGATCGATTAATGATTGGCAACATACCAGGACATAGATCCGCGATCAATGTCTTCTCTTCACATGGGTTGAAGGTGTTTGTGTATACGTCCTCGCCATACGCCGTGACGGACAGTTTCGCAGTCACGTTCTGCTGCTTGTCACTCGTGCCTTGTATGTCGAAGCTCACCGTCTGCGCAGTGCCATCGTATTGAATCTCAACGTTTTGGATCGTGATAGGGCCATCATCTTCGCAATTGGTAAAGCCTCCCGTGGTTAGGACTTGGTTACTCAGAACTCCTGTGACGAATACCGACGCCCATATCGCCGCCAACCGGACACCCCACCTCAAATTCGATCCCACCATCTTGGTAGGTCTCCTCCGCCGTGATTCTAATTACGGAAATTCAGTGGGATAGATCGTTATGGAGCTGCCCCCAAACTGTCGGAAAATCAATCGCTGATACTGCTTGAGAAAAATGCCCCTTGCGGGAGGTCTATATGACTGTATCGATTTGGAAAATGCTCGAAATAAAAACTGGATCGTCTCGAATTCGTCGGGCCACGGCAAATCTAGAGGGATAACCGATTCGGGAACTCGGACGACATAGAAGTCATGAGACAAAGGAAGACGCGGGCAAAGAAGATGGTTCTGGTTTTCCCGAAAGACTGGTGTGTGTTTACGGGTCAAAGATGGCCAAGGATCAACCTGTGGTGAGAATTGAAAAGGCAACAGGCTACCCTCTTGCAGAAGAAGGGCTATGGAAAAGACGACAAATGTATAAAGCACCCCCGAGCGTTCTATTCGTGCGTATGTGCGTGCGTGCTTGCTGGCGTGTTAGCTTAAGGGGCGAGAGGCGTCAACGGTAACGATACGCTGCGAGATGGAGAGAGTGATACGAAGAGAGCTTAAAGTCAGCGCCTATGTGAAATGAGAGAATACGTCGAATCGGTCAAGGCAACTCCGGCGGAAAACGAGTGAGGGCGGGAGAAGACGACTTAGACGACGCGAAGCAAAAAAAGAGAGAGGGTTGGTTGTTTGTGATGAAGGAGTGTGAGGGTCGAAAGCAGGCAAATTGGTTGGAGGAACGCGATGACCAGAGGTTGATCCGCGAGCAAGAGGACCCCCTGACAAGATCTCTTCACTCGAAGAAGAAAAGGCGGTTGTTGTTTGACTGGCCGACTGGCAGTGTGGACCCGCTTGCCCGCGGATGAACCACTTCGAGCCCTTCGAGGCCCTGATACCCCAGTCGGGCTGCCCCTGGCGGTGCCGTCGCCGTGGAGCAACTAATGTCGACGGTTGGCTGAGCTAGAGCTAGGCGAAACCGCAAACCCCTGGTCGATCATTTGGGCCGCCGTCAGCCTCCAGCACTGGCAGCGGACTGGGTACTACTACACTGGACCCCCCCCCCCCAGCGTGCCCGTTATGAGCAAGCGTGACCCAGCTATTTTTGAAACATCGTGGAAATGGCCGGTGGAGGACGCGCAAATGAGCGTTGATATGAATTTGCAATGCTTTCCGTCCGCCGACGGCTATCACAACCTCCTAGACACGGCGAGTCGTCATTCAACGAGCTTCCGTCGCTCATCTACGCAGGTACGTAGAGAACACATCTATGCATTCCAGACCTGCATACGGGGTATGCATTGTGCTGCATTATGATGTATTGTGTATGTAAACAAGTGGGACAAACCCGACGCGTGACGGGGAGAGAAAGCGGCTCGCTGACGGATCACACCCAAGAAGTTCGTCTTCGTGGTTTTGGATGATGAGTTGTTGTAGGTTAGTTAGTGGAGCGGCTGTCTAGCTTGCCTGCTTGCGCGGTACCTACATTAGGTGCCCGACTGCCCGCTATTGCACCTACAGCTGACCTATTGTTAAGGGGCATTAGCGCGCTACAAACACTGGCGGAGATCGAACCCCAATTTGCCCGACAGACAGTTGCGCCTCAGGTCCAGTGTCCCCCCTTGCATCACCATCCCCTTAACATGCGCTCCCCCCGAGGTATCGGAAGATTTGTCCCAATTCGTCTCATTTGCTGGCAGCAAAGCAGGCCATACCCGTACGCAAACTCGTCCTATGTCATCTGTAAAACCTGAAGGCCGCCGCCGCAGAATCGTGCGTCAGGCCGTCACATCGTTCCTGATACCTACTTAACCTAAGCCACAGCGGAAACAGGGGAACAGATCGTTACTCGATACAATGCCAACACACGGGGGCCGAAACGGACTCGCTTCCGGGATAACAGGATACACCCCGTTCGGCCTGATGAGAGAGATCCAGCCCAGATGGATTTTCGATGGCGTTACATACTTGATCCCCTTCTCCTGTTGGGGCCTTTCAGGTCGCAGATGCTTCTAGTAGCATACTATTCATAGTAGTAACTAGAATGTTGCTAGCCTGGATGTTACCTCGCCTTTCGAGGGCGGCCCCATAGATCTGTGTAATATGAGATACGAACCGGCATCCCGGACTCTGCTAGCTCGCCCTGCCTGCTTGCGCGCACGTCCTCTGCCTCTCTAGTTGGTTAGTTACTCGGTATTAATCTCTTGTTGATGCTCATGCTCCCTACATAGTGCTGTTACGCACATAGCATGTACATAGCATGGATGTCTATGTCTGTGGTATGTGACCGTATTGCACAAACGTCACATCCCTCCAATGGCATCGCGTCCATTCCGCTAGACACAATTTGGACTCTGATGATTGATGTGCTGATTGCTGATCATTTGGGACGGGCCGGGCTTCTAAAGACGTCCGTCACACAGTCCGATCCACCCGAAAGAAAGATGCGGTAGGTCGTTGCGAAGCCATCAGGTACTTACTTAACTTAGATAAAGCCAACCTATTGTAGCGGTGACTATCTACGAGTAGTGTATATGTCACTCGGGCACCTTCATAACCGATGGGACGCTAGAAGGTTGACGGGTTGAACCAACAGGCTCTAGGGGTCTCACTAGCTATCGTGACTAATACGGGGATATCAACGCCGCAAGTAACCCGACTCCAGCGCATCCAAGGCTCTCTGCCTCATACATACACACGCACACTGACAGTGAGATCCCAATGATATCATCATATCATGTGGCTAGAATAGAGTGATGACCTTTTTTGGCTGCCAACGTGCCAACCCGGCACATACCTATCTACCTATCTACCGCGCGCGGCATAAACCGACTCCTCTAGTACGAGGTACGCGTGTACGTATGGACTGCCGTGTGGCTGAGCCCCCCTTGTCGCTGCGCCCAAACCAAGCTTCGACTTCATGCGTGCAAGAACTATTACCACCTTACCTACCTATTATGTAGTAACCGCCGTGGACGATAATTCCAACTACGGTTGATCTGCCCGCCATGGCAGCGTGGTTAGTAATAGTAGTAGGAGTTGGACCTATCGTCTTTTCTCTTTCTATTGTAAGTAAGCGAACTCCCACGTCACTTCCGGGGGAGATGGGGCATCTTGGCCTCGCTCCCTTCCAAGAAAACCGTGGTACACAGGTAGGTATGGTATAGTAAATACGAGATGGCACGGCAAGAACTTGCGCGCGTCGACCCATCGACCCGAGCAGACGGAGGCCTCTCGAAGGTACTAGGTGGGTATTTAAACATCGGACAGGATGGGCCAGTGCTGGGTCAATGCAGGATATTTTTCGCAATCAAGAGGTCTATCTGAGAGTTAAGGAATGCATCCCAAATCAAACTTCGGTCGTCGCCATAACTCTAGAAAAAAAGACAGAAACACCTCCCGAATAATAACCCAACTCCGATGGATGTGCTCGTTTCCAGCATTCAACTCGTCCCGCGGTCCATCATTTCGTGTCGGCAGGTATTTTTCAATGCCATTTGTCATCCATCAGACATAAAGAGAGAAACCAGAGGCCGGCCGACTATGTCGGAAAGACATATATAAAGTACAATGGGATCCAGGGTAGCCCGGACCAGGAAACAGATAGCGGTTGATTGGGAAAAACATCCCGCCGCCCGTCTATACGAATATCCAGAACATACACTCAACGGGGAATATGTAAAGCTCGTCTAAGCAACGCCAGGGATATATCGAAAGGGCCAGATGTGCATTTGAAATAAATTCGACAGGGGGAATGACAGCCCCGGCCAACTAACAATGTTACTAGCTAGCTATCCTCGGGGGGAAACCTGCAAACTCCGACTCTAGGGTATCTGGTAATATAAAGAGGAAGTGGAACGTAGAGATCGCGATAGTAGAAAGAATAATTTTTTTTTCGTCATTTACGGGTTGTAGAAGTTCCCGCCGTGGCCCGGATTCGGCGAGTGGTGGTAGGGCGAGACCGATCCCGGGTGGCTGCCGTACTGCTCGACGGGCTGCATCCCGGGGTTCGCCAGGTTGTCGTAGCCTAAAGGCCCAGTAGTATCCTGGATTCCCAGAGGATTGAACGCGGGGAACGGCTCAAGGTCTTGGGTTGGCAAATTCATATAGGCATTTGCAGAGGGGTCAAAAGACGGTCCCGTAGTAACAGGCAGATACTGTGTCTGCGGGTTATAGATAGGCGCCATCATCATGTTAGACCCTTGGGCACTAGACATCTCGGTATAAGGCTGTGCCGTCTGGGGCTGGCCGTAGTAGGAAGTTGGAAGTGGCATCTGGCTCAATTTGTACATGGAAGTGTCTTGCGGCCCGTACCCCATTGGGTTTTGGTTTGCACTCGACATTGTATGAGCGCCTTGCGGGCTGAATGGCTGAGGCTCCTGTTTCATCGTAGATAGAGGGGGGCCGAAGGTTTGGGGCGGAGGATCGTGCACGGGGCTGATGATCGTATCGGCATCGATCTCTTTTGCGGCGGCCAGCTTCAACACTGGAAGGCTGATGAACTCCATGTGTTTTGCTAGGTGGACGGTAAGCTTCTTCCACGACGGGAATGTCTTTCGACAGAAGCGGCACGGTTCTTCGGATGGTTTAACCTGTGTCTCGCAATGGCACTGCTCGACTTTCTGCCATGTAGGGTCGACGCCACCGGCCTTTTTGATCGCTGCTTTGGTCTTAACTTTGGGCTCCGTGAACTTGTGCTCGCGGACGAGATGCTGCAGGAAGTTATCACGTCTATAGCACACGTGTCGGCAGTCCTCGACGTCGCAGGTCCACCACTCGAGGTGACGATGGCCCTCATTCTCATGTCGGACCCAGTCTGCCTTTCTTTTAAACATCTTAGCATCGCGGCACTTGTCCCAGGTGCAGGTAAAAGGCTGGATGTCTTCGTGGACGTGTTTGGTCCAGTCAGACGGCTTCTGGAACTTCTTGCTGCTGAAGCACAGCTGGCATTCGAATTCGGCCGGAAGACACATGGTTGGAGGCATGGGGATACCTGGCGGAAAGCTCTCCGAGTTAATGCCGCCCTCGAGGGGGGTACTGTCACCATCCGACGAATCTGCTCGAGCCGATAAGGGGTCAAAACCGCGTTCGCCGCCTCGGCTATCGAGAGGAACGGCCGATCCACCTTGCACAATACACATGGATCCACAGGAACATTTTCCCTGTCTAACTAGGTTGAGATGCTGAATCTTGGCTTTCTGGAGTGTCTTGTAACGTATGGTTTGCTGATGCGCGATGCGATCAGCCAACCAACCATTTTCGTTTTGAAGTACGGGGTTTAGCTCCAAGATTTTGGCACGGAAGCCTGCAAACGTCGGCTCACTGGAATCAGACTTATTGGATCCTGTCTTCACTTCAGCTTCGTCAAAGCCCTCCTCCTCGTCGTCATCATCGTCGTCGTCATCCTCCGGCTCCGGCGCCGGTTGGGATCTTACCAACGAAGCAACGGGTGGGCCTCCTTGTTTCCTCAACATTCCAACAAGGTTGGGGTGCGAGAGACCATCGGTATTATCAGTCTTACTCCTAGGCCTAGAGCGTTTGAGGGGGAGAGGTGGTACGCTAAGAGAGCCCAATTGACTCTTGGGCGAGGCCAGCGACGATGCGCTGATCGAGCCACTCCGAGCATGAGTGGTCCCAATGGCAGCAGCGCCTGTTGCCATTCCAACTAAAGCAGTGTTCAAGCTAGGTGTCGGCTTTTTACTAATACCCCAGCTAGAGGTACGTGCTGGTGGCGCCAAAGTGTCCTTAGACTCGCGCCGGTCCGAGTCCTCGAGATCCTCCGGTGGTATCTCACTAGCGTTACTTCCCTTGCGCTTCAGGATCTGGCTGGCACTGGGTCTTCGCACAAGGCTAGGAATCTTTTTGATGAAACTAGGTCGACGGGAATGGCTGATCGACAGTTTCTTGAGAAAGTTGCCGCTGACAACGCCCTCTATATCCACAACACTAGGGAGGCTCCGTCGGCGTGTACCCCAAGTAGCCGCCCTCGAGACAATAGAATCGTTGTCTTGGCATTGCCGGTTAAACTTATCCATGGCAAGTTGTGACGTTGGGGGCTGGTATTGCTGGCCCGACTGGATGGCATGGATGGCAGGCGCATCGCCCCATGTCCGGAGTTGTCGCATTATATCAATGTCAGTCTGGGTGATAGGCCCACCCTGTCCATCCATGTGTAAGTATGCCTGGTCGGAGATGTGCTTGTTCTCGGTCGTGTCCCCCAGAGCTATTTCACCCGTAGGTATGTTGTCATCTTCCCCGCGTTGTCCTCCTGTGACACTGTTGGAAGAGGCTCCTGTACCTCTGGAGAGGCTTTCGTTTGAGTTGCCGACTGATTTTGAAACCCATTCAAAAACTTCCTTATTTTTCTCCTGGCGTTCGCGTCGGGAGGCCTGCTGGTTAGGACTGGGCACTTCCTCGGAAGGCCGATTTCCCGGAGCCAGGCCGCGTTGGCCGGTCATGAAGTTGGGTAACCAGTTACCACGCGTATCTCGTGGTATGCTGGGCAGGCTTTCACAAGAAGGTTCACGGGCAAGGTCACCGGCAATGTTATGAGGGGTACGCATAGTCCGGGAGTTTTCGGTTTCAGTGCCTGTGGTGAAAGATCTCTCAACGCCCTGGACAGGGACTTCCTCATCCCTATTCCACATAGAAACGGTGACGCGTGGACTCTGGGTGGCCATGGCCAATGTACTAGGTGCCAGGCAATCCGCGCTTGAGAAGCTACCGCCGTTGGTATCTGGGGTTAACTGGGGAGCAGGCTGGTTCGAACCAACAGAGTTTGTTAGAGGCTGAGGCTGAGGCTGGGTTGGGAAGGACTGGGCCATAAAGGATGTCTGATGATCGACACAGGGCCCCTTGTTGTCGCCAAATGCCGACGTTGTTGGCATGGATGGCGTCTGGTGAGGGCTTAGAGGATACCCAAGCTCGGCGCCATTGACTTGGCCCTGAGTATAATAGTTCATAGATTGCTGTGTGCCGTCGAGGCCCTCAAGAAACTGGGGCGTTCCGGTCTCGACTTCGTTAAAGTTGACACCAAAAAAGGAGTCGTCGGCGTAGTCGCTGCTAAAGTCACTTGCCTGATATAGGTCGGTACTGGAGATGGAGTCTGCGGGAGTGTTGAAGTTACCCGTAGGGGATGCCGAGTTGCTTGGGATGTGAGAAGAAAAGGGCGACAGCAGATTAGATTCGGCAGGCGTGATGGGGCCTTTGTGGTTGTGGCCGTGACAGGCGCCGGTATGGAGTGTTTGTTGCATTCGATCCCGCGGATGTTCGCGAGGGTGGTGAAGCGACGCGGGGGAGACGGTATATAGTGAATTCATAGTTATGGCTGGGACTCAGGGTGGGTGAGTCAGGGTTAGTATATATCGACTTTATGGCACAACAACCATATACTAAGTAGTTCCAGGTAGATGTCGTCAGAAGGCGATCATGTTCCTGGTCGAGAAGACCGGGACGACAGTCGAAGAGGATAGACCGAGCCGGAGCCTTGCGAGCTGACTCCAGCGCAAGCTCTAGAAGGATGTGTAAGATGCTCTTGAACGAAGGCACGCGACAGCAGACGAGTCGCAACGGTCGTAACAACTTGTGATTTCAACAAGAATAACAGATTTCGTTCGCTCGCTCCCGATTGATTGTCAGAAGATTTTGTTTGAACGAGCAGAGAAACAGATAATCCTCTTGTTCAAGATGGGGGCGGCGCTGGTACCCTTCTGTAAGGCGGCGCGGGCGCTTAGGAAAGTGGAGTCGAGACGGGCGTCGGCACGAAAATGGAAATGCGCAGTACTATTTTGTTGTGCTATACCCAGGTTAGGTAGTATAAAGGTCCAGGTGGGTAATGCGATCTTCCCCTCTCTCTCGACGACCATCAGATCGAAACCTGTGCCGATGGATCGCAACGAGGCCGTGCAAAGATGCCGGGGGGGGGAGCGTGAGGATGCAATTGAACGCCTAGCTGGACAAAACAGCGTGTCTGTGGAGGGGGAGGGGGATTGGCAAGACGGATCAATGGCTATGGATATGTAGAAGTGGCAGAGACGGGGGACATGACGGAGGGACGGCTCGACGAGGGCTGGCTGGGTCGTGGGCTCGGCGGGCTGGATGTGGTGACCCCAAAAGGCGGAACACTAGGCGAAATGGGCGGAAGCGATGCATAGGATACATGAGCTCACACAGTAACGCGGCTCTTTCCCAAAGTACCTTGCATCATGTCATTGGGTCGCGGGCCGCGGTTTTCCATCATCGCCAGGCCAGCAAGGCGTTCGCGAACAGGGGTGATACACAGCAAGGCATTCTTCGCTTCACTGCTCAGCCCCAGCCGTCCAGGCCTCTCCACTTATAAGCCCACCTTGCGATCGCAAGACATTTCAGATGACAGAAGTCTAAAAAGACATGAATGATGGCATCTGCCGACCTGTGATGCCGCTCGTCCTACCACGAACATCGAATATCGTATGGATTCGCAGCACCGACGGTCGTAGGAGCGCCGCATGCTATACACCGAGGTCCAAAGCGTCCACCGTTAAGTTCAGCACGCCGGCGCCTCTTCTCTAGCGAACACGGCCGAATGCCGTGTGATACATAATCCTACCCTTTCCTGGTTCCAGCTGTAGCATACCTACCTAGGTAGGCTTGGAAAGCTTCTGGTTGTACGAAACTGGATATGCTCCGAATTGGTTTCTTGGTGCTCTCATTGGGCGGTAGTCAAATTGACAGATGCACCTGTTGCACGGGCTGAGGCAATGGCCGCGAGCTGAAGCAACAGCCGCCAACAACGGGGTTATGGGTTACGGTAATTCCCTCATTCATCTGGCTTCTGCCATCTTTAAGGCCACTTGGTGGGATAGTGAAGAACATATTTGACTCGAGTTTTCGAATTTTGGATGTGTCGACACGAGCATTCCACAGACTACCTACAGCAGAAGCGTTGCAAGCGTCCAATTTCCGTACACCATGCTGGTAAGCTGGGAGGAGCAGCCCGCATAGCCATGCTTTCTAAGCAAAGTTGAAGGGCTATGAGTGAAGTCGTGTAACGGGGTCAGGCAGATAGAGCCGGGCCCGGATGTCAAGAATTGGCGGTATGTGGTACAGTAGTATTCCGCAGGTCAAGCCTGTATTAAAGCGGGTGATCCAGATTTCACCACCCTCGACGCCGGGACAGCGGGATAGGACTCTCTGCGTCAGGAATTGCGCCCAGGTCGCTACCTGCAACCGGGTAAGAAACAAGCGCCAGAAACCCCCGGCCGCTACGCGAAGGCTCTCGTCTAATCTGTACCCTTCCCAGCCGAAAGGATTTAACCGCGCGGCGCGATGCAACGTCGAACCCACCCGACCTGCCGACTTACATCGCTTTGTAGAGGCGCTGCCAGCATCTGCCGTCACGTGGAGCGAGACGCTCCCGAATATCGCTGTGCCGCACACGATGCCTCATCAAAGTGTCATAATGGGTCTCGAGGCATCGGACCCGTTCGAATCCTGGTTGAAGGCGGTTTCTTGCCGGCGATATGTATAGTAATCATGTGAGCAGCAATGATGGATAATCTCGGTGACATGGGACTTGAACTTGTCGGTCTTGGTTCCGTGTTAGTCCTCAGCCTTATCCGCATGTGTGAAGCAGATATAGGCAGGTACCTGTCAGTCAGATGACACATTGAGTGTGATGGATGACAGACAATCTGACATAACTTCCAGGTATATCCATGACCACCAGTGACAGACTCACGTCCATGTTTCTTGGTCCCGGTAGATCCATACCCACAGCGTACATACTTACCGGCACCACTTATGTAACTTGCTACTTTTAGATCCCCATGGCGCTCGGGATCTGTCTTCCTAGCCCATATCACAAAACCCCAAGAGGTTTGGTGAACGAAGGAAGAAAAGCTGAGAAGTTGGCAAGATCGTAGCGATCAGCGTGGACTAAGCTCATTAGCAGATGCAGCCATCGCAAGTACGCAGGAGAAGGATTCGCTCGTATGATGTACTAGGTATCGCGGCTACGCGGTGGGTAATCTAGGCGCATAATCTAATAAAGCGGGGGTTTTGGGCGATGTACCTGATAATAGGTACGTACCGTCGGTAGGTAAGCCAGCGCTCTCCACATTTGCGTCTACAGGTATCCCCTCCACCCACCGCGAGCACCGCCCGCCTTATGATCCATTCCCGGACAGTAAGCCCCTGCCATGTTCTTTTTTTGTTTTGCCAGCCCTGCCTTTCATCATCAACGTCACTATCACGATAAACCACATATTCCTTCCATCTACTATACGTATTTCGGATAATTCGACTGCCGTTGGACCTTCTATATTAACTCCCCAGCGGAAGTCCAGAAGCTATGTTTCAGGTCCGTCTCTTTCTGCCTTGCATATGCCAGACATCCACCCGTGGACCTCTGTTGCTATAAACACGTCCCTGATGTAACCCCCTTTGCCCGGCAGCGGGACCGACACGACGGGACCGTTCGGCTGACTTCCAGCCTCTAGCCGCACCCCGAAGATCGCCTTCACCTGCGCCTTCACCGTGCCCGCTCAGTAGTCCTCACGAGTCAAGAGTAAGGCCGTATTCGCCCAACGTCTGGTTCACACCCCTGACTTGAGGCTCAACCCCCGTCCACGTACGACACTGGGTGGAGTACCTATGGCTTCTGCAGCCGTTAGTGGTCCATGTCGGCGGCCCGGTTCGTGGGGATGAGCCTCAAAAAAAAAAAAAAAAAAAAAAAAAAAAAAAAANAAAAAAAAAAAAAAAAAAAAAAAAAAAAAAAAAAAAAAAAAAAAAAAAAAAAAAAAAAACAATGCCCGCAAATGTTCTAGAGCCTTGTTAGCTAACGCAGTGCATCTCTCGCGCGCGTAGACTGGTGGAGATCCGTGCCGCACAGCGTACGTTCGAGGGCGCTTATATGCGGACGGCGCTCTCGCAGTTCAGCTTTGCCTTAATCGTGCTGAAGATCTTCACCTCCGAGTTCTATGCCATAGGCGCGCTCTTTGCCGTGTACGGGGCGGCGGTGTTGCTCTGCGCCATATACCGGCGGTACCAGGGCAATAGGCAGTTCTTCACCACGACTGGTAACGATGGCGAGACCAAGGACAAGTTTCGTACCAGTGGCAATAGCGTGCTCTGTACGTATATCTTAGAGTTGTTACCTACCCTATTTCGTCCTCGAACCGTACCCTGAGTTCCCTGAGCCTTTAAGCCAACTTGGCCCCGGTATGGCAAAGGTCTGACTAAATAACTTTGTAGTTCTCTCCGTTTTAAGCGTCGGGGCTTATATTGGATTAATCGTCTTGACTTGGCAATTGGAGGCTTGATATCGTCAGTAAGGCAACGGAACTAGTCTTCAGTCGAGAACTGTGGGCTGTGTTACGCTTCACAAGCCAAGCCTCTTACTATCCTCACAACTTGACGAAAAAGCATGTGATGATTGAGTCAACCCTGTATAGCTTCCCGAAACATGCAGAGCCACTTACGTTTCAAGGGCCCTGTGCCTCACGCGGAGTTTATCAGGCAAAAGCACAGCCAGGATTACCTAAGCGCATAATGTCTAAGTCCAGGTCTGAGGCTATACAGCACCTAACCCCACATAGTAAGCCGATTATAAATAGTCGATGGTTAGAAGGAGCAACTATCAAGAGACTAAAACGACACGGGGAAATAGAGTTAGCGGAGGCTAGGAAATTCGTCGACTCAGACCCTGCTATATAGTATAGGATCACACTAATCATGTACGACGACACCTGATACGAACGGATCTAGATACTTCCTAATATACCTATCATGGCAACGATCAATATAGTAAAAATAATATGGACAGTCCATCTTGAATAATGATGGCGGCAAGATCATACATACAGTGTCAGGAGGATCTTTCTTCCTCCATGCCTAGTGTAAACACACACAGGACTTAGGGGGATTAAAAAACAGACAGACTTTTACCACCAGAAAAGAAGCGCACATGCCCCCCGTCAATCCCTTTTCCCTTTCCTTCCAGAAGCCCGTCCCATTGACAAACCCGTTTCCTATAGCCCATAAAACAAGTCGAACAAAAGGGAGTAAGTAGCAGGCGAACAACAAAAGAGAGGAGAAAACGCTCAGAAGAGGAGGGTCAAAGCGCACCAGATACCTAGGAAACAACCCATTACGTCCCGTCATCGTACATGCACACTTAACCAACCACAACCAACCATAACCAGCCATCCAGCTGACGAACACGTTCCCTTAACTAGGTAGACCGCCCAGGTATCATGTACGCGCCGCACGCCTAAACTAGCCCCGTTCCCCATCCACCCCATCCATCCATCCACCTACCCATCCACGATCCCGTGCCGAGACCCGCCCGCTTGGCCCGCGGGACGCGGCATTGATGGCGGGAAGCGGGAAGCGGGAAGCTAGGTTCAGTGCCCTACCCACCTAACCTAGAGACGGCACGGGAAGGCACATTTGCCCGTGAGGCGGGATGGCGGGATGGAGGCGGACGAGACCAACTGCCGAGAGCGTCCGAGCGGCGCTGTTGTATGTATATATGTCTGTGTGTGTGTGTGTGTGTGTGTGGATGGGGTGTATAAATATCCACTTTTCCCTCTCGCGCGTCTGCCGCGCGAACTTGTGGATAGATAGAGGTCGGCAGCTCGTTGATTGATTTACTGTTCTGTTCTGCTCTATTGTTGTGCGGTGCTCGCCCTCTCTGCGATTTCTGCCGGGGAGGGTGGGTACTGGGTGTTTTCTCCTCGGCCTACCCCCCCTGCGGTACCTCGACTCGGGGAAGTTATTTTGTGGTATTCCGCACTCTTAGATTCGATGGTGTTGAAGACGGAACTCTCCGTGTTCAAGAGACTAACAAGTTCTGCTATGTTTCGCTCCCGATTCGCCTGCAACCGTTCGTTCTCGCCTCCCCGGTCTAAGTAGGTAGGTATTAGAGATAGGTACGTCCTCTTCCCCAAGGGGGGTCGGAACGGTGATCAGGGGCAAGTGAGGCTGAGTCCCCTAGGTAGGAAAAAGAGACAGGTAAAATATTGGAATGATTAACCCGCCGTCATCGTCGTATCGCGAGCCCGTCCATGGGCGCGAGGTCCCTGTCGTCGATCCCCCACGTTTCGCATCGCAAATCCTTTTGCCGTGCGCTCGGGCGTCGCCGTGCTCAATCCATCCATCCATCCATCCATCGCTGAGCCCCCCTCCCCCTTTCCATTCCCCCCCGCGATTTTCTCACAACGTTCCTTGCGCTAAGGCTCCCCCCTCTCCCCCTTTTTATAATATGAGTGGGTCTGTCTTGTTTCTTTTGTTCCTTCTGTTTTCCGTTATACCCTAACCTACTTACCGAGGTCGTGCACCACACGCGCCCATCAGACAGTTCGTACATGTTATATGTACTAGAAAAAAAAGGTATGACCGCGCGAATATCCTATTCGAAGATCGTTCTCTCGGTGAGTAAGCACCTGGCGCCCTCCTTTTCGCGCTTACCATATAAACCAACGCCCGATTTCTAACTAATCCCCCAACTCTCTCTCTCTCTCTCTTCCCCTCCCCTCCCCAGCCATACCGGGTGCCTAGCCCTGCCGTCCACCACCACCACCACCCGCATAGTACATCCCCGCCGCCGCCTGGGCGCCCTCGTCCGCGGCGGCCCCGTGATGGTGTTGTTGCACGCCGTCTTCGGCGTACCAGCCCGCGTACGCCGCCTCGGCGGGCTTGGCCTGGTGGTGGTGATACGGGTACGCCGACTGGGGCTGGGTGGGGGCCCAGGACCCGTACCCGGGGGGCGCCGCGGTACCGGCCGAGAGTGTCGTCGGATGGTGGGGGTCCATCCCGTCATACGCCCGCGCCGCCGAGCCGTAGTGGTGCTCGTTGCCGTAGGACAGGCTGCGCGAGGGCGGCGGGTAGACGGCCCACGGCTGGTGGTGCTGGTGATGGGAGGGGTCGGTCGGACGGGTGCTTCCGGTGCCCAGCCTGCTCGGGGGCACGAGTGGGGCCGGTGCCGCGGCCGTCGGCCACGTCGTCGAGGTCGTCGCATAGGGCGAGTACCCCGCCGTCGGCGACTCGTGGGAATAGTTCCGCCACGAAGCGGCGCCGCCACCGCCGCTCATGTCGCCCGTAGTCGTTGTCGTCGTCCCGGGTCCGTAGTCGAAGGACCTGGCGCTGCTGGAGGATGCGCTGGAGGGGACTTTTGTGGGGGGGAAGGGAAGAACCTCTTTTTTAGTCGGTCTGTTCCGCAATACCAAGGGGGAGGAGGGGGAGGAGGAGGAGGGAGGGGAAAAGGCTTCAAAAACCTACTTCTCGGATCTTGCGCGTAGGTCTCGCTCCCCACGTCCAGCGGTTTTATCGACGACGACGGCACGATGGCCTGGAGGGACGGCCGCGCACTGAGTTGGGGGTGTTGGTGATGGTGGTGGTGGTACGCGGCGTCGGCTCGTGCGGCTTCTGAGAGGTGTCCGCTCGCCATCGCCGGCGAGGTGCCCGCGGACGCGAGCCGGGTGCCCGAGGACGACCGCCCATCCGATCTGTGGGGCGGTGGGGGCGTCTGGTCTACCGGGTAGTAGATGCACTCCTTCTTGAGCCTTATGCAGGTCACGCATCGCCCGTGGGTGTCGTCCTTCTGCGCCTCGCATCTGATCTTTCTTCGCCTACAGTTCCCTGTGCCGGGAGAGCAGGTTCTCGTTAGTCTCGGTGCATACCGCTGGTGTGGCAAGCGAATCGCTGTCCGAGTGCCAGTAAATACTCACCGCAGGCCATGGGCGTCCTGGGGTAGCCGAGCTTGTTGCGTTTCTTCTCCGCGGAGAGACTGGCGGCAGTCTGTTGGTTCGGATCGCTCATCCCCTGTGGTCTCACGTTAGGGGTCGAGAAGGATCTTTTCAGCTTGAAAGCTCGGGTTAAGGATGGTCGTCGCTCGACTTGGGGTATTTGGATGTCCTGGACTGTATGGACGGGGAGAGGAGGAAGAAGTGGTAGTAGTAGCAATGGAGGCTGATGTTGGGCTTTCCGGGCTGGTCTTACCTCCATGGAAGGAGTCGTTGACGGCGAGTAGTTGGCCATGTAACCCGCTTCTATCTCGGGGGTGCTTTGCGGCGGCAAGTACTGATAAGACATGATGTCTACCGCAGATTCGGTAGACAAAGGAGGATACGCGTTCCGGTTACTAAGCCCCCACAAGGCCTGGTTGGTCCAGTTATGGGCGGGGATGGCCATCGACGGAATTGCCAGATGCGAGGGCCAAGGAAGACCGGAGAACAAGTCGCTTTCCCAGCCTGCGTCTCCAAACGGAAGCTGACCGGGTACTACGTTGTGCTTCACCGGCTGGGGGATCCGATGGGTGGGTAGGAGGAGGTGACGACTCAGTTCGCTTTCGATTTGAGCTTGAAGTCCGCCTCTCCTGAGCGATCAGAAGCCAAGTTCTGAAGACTTGTTCCAGGGGAGGTATGGTGGGAGAGGGAGCCGGAATGGACCAATCGAGTCTGTATATGGCATGCGTCACTGGGACAAAAACTTGCAGACCGGCCACGCAACCTGGTTCTCATTCGAGAACCTGTAAGTGTTAGGGGGTAGTTGATAGGGCGGAGCAGGTCCCTTGATAGGACAGCGCATGCAACAGCCCACACCTGATCGTTTTTCAGTGCCTGACGTGCTTCTCCAGTGGAAAGCAAGGGTCCGGTGACTGCCTAGATCGGGAAGCTTGTACACCACTCTCCGGGAGCGGGTATCTGGGATTCTGTAGTATGGGTTGGCTCGGCGGCAAGTGAAATGCAGGTTGCAGCACGTCGAGTCCTAACGCCCTGACTTAGCTCGAGTGATGAAAGGGAGACTGACAGCGGATGTGATCCGCGGCGTGAGGGTTCTGTTTCAACGCACCCTTTGCTGTCCTAGTGTGGATTGGCGAGTGTCGAAGACCTGGCCGTGCCGCTAGCGAATGACGGGTATGAGAACGTGGGAGAGACTATAACTCGACGCCACTCTGAAGCTAGGACTGAGGACGAGCACGGTCCACGGAACTAGAGAGGATCAACGGTGTTGGGGGCAAGGAAGCGAATGACGCGTTGCGTGTATCCCTCTCGGCGGGCCACGGATAGATCTGGGGGAGAGAAAGGTTCCTTGGATCGAGCACGGGAAGTAGCCGCGGATGGTTCGCTATCGGGGGACAGACCCTGAGTATATATCGAGAGATATGAGACCACCGGTGAGCAGCGCAGGCACAAGGTGATCTGCAGATGGAAGAAGCACGACCCCTGGATTTCCGGGGGCAGAGGCGAGCTAGAGGTTTTTCTTTTTTTTTCCCCACCGTGAAGAAGTAGGAGTTAATGGCATGTGTGAAGAGCCGCCGGGCCAACAATGTCAACAGCAGCAAAAAGTAAGATGGGAAAATAGCACGTCAATCTCGGCTGAGGCGCAATTAAAAAGGAATTAGGAATTTTAGTTCTGATATATTGGCAAAATGGTCCTGCTGTTTGGAATTTAGCTTTTCCATCCCTTCACCTCGATATCGAAATAGATAACACCCACTAGATGTCTTGGCCCAGCTTGCCTCCTCCGCTTCCATTCACGAGTCTCTTGACTTGACCCGAATACCATAGTGTCCATGAGACTTAACCGGTTTGTTATGTTCGGAAGCGTCTCCAGGGGTTCATGGATAGGACTTGGGAAGTTTCTCGCAGTGGGTTGGATCTTGATTCTCTGACATCAATTCTTCCCGTAATAGCCAGTAGCAAGTAACTACACAGGCTGGGTTGATAATGACAAGGGGTAACATAATGCAAGTGCAAGAGATGCTAGAGCGTGAATGATCGAGTATACAGCAGCACCATAGAGATTCGGCGCTGTAGTTGGCCGGATTCAGGCACCGCCTGCATCATCTTTGGTCACCCGATCCCACGACGTCAGCGCGGCGCGGGTCTCCGCATAGGATCTGAGGCTTCTGAGGCTTCTGAGGCTGCTCGACCGACTTTCTGGGTCTATCCTCAAGAGTAGAATCTCCGACGCCACCAGGCGGTACTGCATTCGAGTATCCTGTGGTGACATGGATTGGGGTGGAACCGTTGCTGTCTGATCGCTTGGCACACCTATTCTGTGCTGTTTCTCTTTAGCTTTCCTAATAGATACGATGTATAGTTGTTAGGTATTCTCTGCGGAAGTTCGGCTAGACCCGTTCTATTATGGCTAGGTATTTAGACCGAAGTTGGTCGGCGCCCCCACCTCCCGTTTCTCGTCGTTATCTGCAGCCCATCCTTGATGGATAGCCTGTCATGTCTGCTGATCCCGACGACAGAAGAGCGTCAAAGCACGTACATTGGATAGAGGCTTGAGAAGAGCTACGGATCCCTGTCGAGAGAAATAATGCTGTTATTGGTGAATGCTCGTTTCCATTTTTGCCAGACAGTTGCCCACTCCACCTTTTTATCCAACAGAGCGAGCTGGAGACCCAAGCCGCTTTGGGCGGTTCGGATCATGCAGAGAACGAGGCTGCGGAGTGGCCAAAGGCCCGCGGACATGTTAGCAAGCCTGTCCTTGAATCACTAACCCACACCTATGTTAGGTCTCGTTTCTAATCATATTTACTGTCTCAACTCGTGTGAGTGCTATCAAAGTATACGAAATATGTCGTTCAAAGGCAACGTTGTAAATAAGCTCGTGGAGGTAAGCTAAAACGTGCATGGTTGTACCTGAACGGGGAAGTGGGCGGGCGCTAGGATGGCACGTCCATCCGTGATAGCTCACATTGGCGTCGATAAGACATGGGACGGTGAACGCTCACACCCACACCCACCCACACCACCCCCGGCCCTCGTTCTCTCTATGCCTCAGAGACATCGTGTCAAACCGGTGGCTTATCAACCATCTACGCACTGACATGTGCGTTGATGCAAGAAGGCAATAGGGCGGGAGATCGGATTTTTGAGAATCGTCATAGTTCTAGAGCTCTCCTGAAGCAACACTTGTGCTTCCGTTTGCCTCGATGATGAACGTGGAAATTGAGTTGGTGTTTGAGCATAAAAATAGTGACCCGAAAGCCGCTACAATTGTTTTACCCCTGGTAGCTTATCAGCACCGCCAAAATGAAAAGGCAAATGAAAAAAGTCCGAACATCCTGGAGAGCCGAGAGGGCCCCGTGGAGGGTTGTCTCAATACCGCATTGCTTTTTTTCCCTTCTCGAAGTCCTTCGCACGGGTAAGAATGGCTAGGGTCCTGCACAGATCCAGCAGGTTGGTAAATGGCTGGCGAAGACGGGTAAGCAAGGGGCGATCTTGATCTTGGACTTTCCGCATCATATGCAACGCTGCAGTAGAGTGGTACAATCGACTGCTACACTGCAGGCCACACCACATGCTGCGCACTGCGTGTACTGCGTGCTGCGACCAACGTATGGCTTGTTGGGTTGGCCCTAGCAGGACGCTGCTCCCAGGCACGTTTTCCTATCCCGTGTTGCCCCCTCGAGGCCTGGAAGCTATTTTGTTTGCCGTCCCGCCGAGGGGACGAGGTCAACTCTATTTTGACAGTAGTGCTACTCTGATCCCGGCTCCTCACAACTCGTCAATTTCGGTTGGTTTCCAGTAGACGCGAGTCATTAACCCCGATATGTACCCCAATGTTCTACTCGCTCGCGGGCCGGGCGTCTTGCTGCATGGAAGTCAACATCACCAGGCGTGAGAAAGACCGACGGGGCATGATCCCTTCAGCCGAGTGTCGACGAGATAGGATGAACTGGATCTGTTCATGCAGCTTCGGCTACATTACGTCTCTAGAGTAGCTGTCGATCAGGTACGATGCGCGACCAGGATAGCAATATAGATATGGAGATCCTCGTACGGGCTTTGAATAGAGCTGTGGTCTCAAGGCGATCAAACCTCATCTGAAGCTGGTGGGTGAGCTTAGGGAGGTGGGGAAACGATCCGGCGTCTTCGGGTTGGGGTCCCGCCAAGATTCCTTAAAAAGCTACCTACACCCACTGTACTTCCATTGAACCCAGGGCACTTGGAGGTACCTAATCTTGGTACCTGTATCTATGGATCTATCCTAGTAGGCTACGTAATGTATGTGTACATGGAATTGCTTTTGGCCACCTCTTAGTTTTCAACATCTCGCCTGAAATGGAAACGGCAAGGGTCTTCTTCATATGCAGACTTTCTTTTCCCTGATGAGTGGCTTGCCGTAGGAATTATTGTCAGGCCAATAGCGCCATCGTCTGCTGTCTACACCGGAACCAGTCAGCCAGTAGTGGGAGCAGGGGAGCAGGGGAGCAGGGGAGATAGCTGGGAGGTACCTAGCTGGGAACTGGTGAGCCGGGTGGCATCGTGTAATGCTACTGGACGACTCGCAGCCCGGATAAGACTGACCTTAAGAGGAGCCTTTAACGTCCGGGCCAATACGGCTGAGAGAACTGGCAGAACTCGTCGTACAGTAGAACCTGGTCTAGGGTCGGCCCGCACTCTATTGGACACGCAGTACCTTGAGGCTATTACCGAGATGTCGCCAATGGCCACGCTTCGCTTGGCAGACGGGACGACACGTTGAAAGGGTTATTTCGTTGGTGGGCATAGACGAGAATAGACCTGAATAGACCTGATACGAGAAGACTCCAGGTAGGTAAGAAGTAGGTACTAGTCTGGGTAATAGTATCATGCGAAAGGAAATGTCCAATTCCGTACGGGCTGCTGCCGCTGCTGCTGCTGCTGCTGCCGCTAGATTAGGTATCCCCATCCCAGCTTGCCGGATTTTCCAATGCGTACCTTGGACCTAAGGTGCTATGTATGTGACCTCACCCACCGGGCGTCGCTTTCATGCCTACCTACCTTTGGAACTACTGCGCAAAGTTCCAAATTCATTCACCATGATCCATGCCCGCATACGCCCAACCCACGGCACGAAAGCCAAGAAGCCCTATCGCGTCTTCCACGCCATACGTCGTGAGGCGCAAGGCGCGACGCCTCGGTTGGCCACGGGCGGTCTCCACTCTACCAATAGTCGCTCTCGCTGGCCAATGTACAACCTGACTCCGTGGCTGGGCACGCCGGAACTGTTGTCTACCGCATTGTGGTGTAATCCTTCTGACCTTGGGTAGCGCCTCAACGTTGATGCAACTTCGGGGGTGGGCTTCGGCTCCTCGGGAGAACCACCAAGCCAAGCTGACCTCACCAAAACCAGTCCAACCAGTCGCTCCCATCCATCGCTCCATCCATCCCTCAGAGCGCATAATATCCTCGGTCTCGATATCGTCGCCAAAAGCTGTGAGTCCAGCCAACCAGAACCCCGAGGGCCCAGCACTGGGGGTAGACATCCCAGTTCTCGCCCACCGAGTCGTCCCAACATCCACGGCGCTGCGCTGTTCTCCTACTTGTTTGATCATCTTCTTTTAGCCAGAATGCCACGAGGTCCTGCTTTTGCCCCTTGACCTCATCAATCTGCCTCGCCCAAGCATCTGGAAAATCGGTGGACGGCCCGGCGGCGTTGGCCGCACGCACTCCATGCATTTCTCCGTCACCTCCAGAAGCAGCTGCTCATCACTTCCCACTGCTCTCGGCCGATCGGTCAGACGAAGCTGTGTGGCGGCTTCGACGATAGAAAGAAAGAAAGAAAAATTTACCTGGGACTTTATACCAGGATACCAGGATCCCGACCTTAGCGCCCAAGATCTCCCCGAGGAAAAAGCAAGTCATTCCGGCCAATAGAGGAACTGCGTCCCGCCAACCTTGGAGCGATCTCGTGAGGCGTCAATCATCACGGAGGATGCCCGTCAATGCCACTCCGCGACGCCTCTCCAAGACGGCCCTTCCCCACGCGCTAATCGACATCTTTCGAGACCTGCCTCTACACCCATGTTCATGTTTATGCACAAATGTCTTGTACTTTTGATTTAGACCGCGAGCGAGCGTTAGTATGCGGCGAGTGGATGTATAGGTTGGTGGTTGGGCAACTACTGTGTAGATCCCATCCCGTCCTGGTGGCGCCTCTATACCGTATCACATCTCGAATAAGGCTACCGGGATTCTACTCCAAAGGAAGAGTCGTTACAGCGAGATCGAATGAGTCGTCACAATCCAAGACGTATGCAGCGGCCGTAACTAATCGCCGAATAGCATATGCAGCATCAGAAGCATGTGATTCATCCTTGCAGTGGTTGCGAGGCCATAGAAAGCATCTAATGCTCTAAGCTCGCTTGGGCCAAAGTCCTTTCCCTTTCTGGCCTGTGGCAGTACGGAAGGGTATTAGACATGATGCAAAAACGACACATGTCTTGGGTTTTCGAGGAGATGGTGAGATCCTCCCTCACTCTAGCGATACGAAGAAGGTAGGTCGTGACTTTTCTGTGCTAGATCCCTGATATCTCTAAGGGTTGGTCACTTATAATCCTAGGACACTCTGGTGTTCCAAGTATGCTGGCTCCTGACTGGTCTACCTACCCTGATAAAGCATAACCAAAGAGCTCAGCGGGTTTCGTGTACGCCACGGAACTTTCACTGGAGGGTAAAGCGCCTCGCAGAGACATCATTCGTGCAGTGTGCAATGAGGCTTGCTGTGTTCGATCCAGTTCGACAGGTCATGTCACCGCCAGTCAGACAGCCGCCAATCAGATAGCCGCAGGAGGCTAACTACCAACGTCCCCTTACCCTCTGGCTTTGGCGTAAGCGATTCCCCGTGTCCCTGTGCACGTTACTTCTTCTTCCTCTCGCTGAAGTCTTCTAGAAGTCCAATCTCGGCATCTCTAGAAAGGATGTGCCGCTGAATGTCTCAGTTTCACGGCCATTTAGGAATGTTCAATCCCTCTTTAGGCATATGCAGCCGACAGGAGGAACCCTGCAGCCCCTGAAGGTCAACTGAGACTAATCCGACTACCCGGAACTTATGAACGCTAGCGCATTTCCCTACTTGGGAAATGTCAAGAGTATCATAGGAGCTAATTCTCCGAGTACAGTAAGTTTCGGATGATAGCCGCGTCGTATGCTCAGATATCGAGTAGCCTTACTGAGTTTCGTTCGGTCGTAGGACACAAGTCCTACCTCCTAGCGGCTATGAGTTGAGATATGATATAACATTAGCCTATACTATCACGGACCGTCAACTTAGTGCGAAATCGCCGTCAAGGTAATAAGTTGTTCTTGTAGAACTCGCTACTGATGATTTTCAAGCGGGACGCGGTCCGCACCCTGCCCACGTATATCTCCTAACTAAGGAACCAAAACCATAACAAACTTATCACGCAATGAAGAGACATGATTTTGATATGGCTTATGGAAAAACGCATGTGCTTATTTGTCTTGTAGATAATGATACATTGCTGACTCAGTAGCCTGGGTCTAAAGGTATCAACAGGTTATTGTCTTACATATATTGTCTTGTATAAACCAAACACAACCATTCTGTTCAATGTCAACCTCAACTTACAGCGTTGTTTACCAAGGTCAGACGGGCGTAAGTATTTCCTGTGATCAGTGTAACATGTGTCTTAGCCTTTAGTGTAGCAATTATTGAGTTCTTAGAGAGTGACCGAATGAACAAAACATAGCATGCATGTCTGCAAGTCATTAATCCATTCCTGATTGTTGCCAAATCTCAAGTAAATCATGTTGTATATGACTGTATCTCACCACAATTGTTAGTCAGGAATAATCGCAAACCCCTGAGATGTCCCTCTTATGTGTACTTCCCAAGCTTACCACCGGCCCTTCCATCATGATTCACTGAGATAAATAGGTCTTGAGGTAGTTATGATCTAGACCAACATCTTCATCTATGTATATGGAAAGATCAACAGACGGAGGTGCCTTGAGATAATGGCAATCATAGATAACATACCGCCGAGCTCAGTAAGAGTGACATACCTGGCCAAATTCCTTGACAGTGGAGAAAAGTCCTAGAAACCTAAGTGATCTAGCTGATGAAAGACGTATTGAAAAATTAGGCCAAATATATATGATCCCTAGGTCTTTTTAACTAGGTACATTGTATATCTGGATTTCCATGGGCGGGACCGATGTTCTAAGTACCTACATGGCCAGGTGATGGCAAGACCCGACGAAGGATACCGGGACTGCGAATTTAGTAAGAATGAATTATTATAGATGCCAATAATATTACTGTTCATGAGAACCTCCATGTGTGTTGCTTAACCTGGCGGGTTAAGAGAGGTAGGCTGGCCGAGACCTCTCCCCTGATCTTAGGCGGCATGGGCGACATAGGGCTCAATACCAACTATGCAGGGGATGGACTTGATAATTCCCGCTTTTCACCGATTGAAAGCCATATGAATTCTTCTAGAACTAATAGAACTGTTTCTGTTTCACAAGCACAATCTTGAGGTCTGAAACGTGAGACTCCGGCTGAATAGGGGTAATTGTGTGAGAACATTCCTGGGAAGATGCCGCCGCCAGCTGAACACCCGAGTAAAATAGCTCAGAAACATTAAGCCTTCTCACCGGTCATGCTCGAAAACCTGGAGACTCATATGCCACGGGATAATTGACAGCTACGGCCCAGAGCTCGGTTGCCATATTACATTCTTCTAGGCCTCAGCTTGTGGCACCAAGGCCTCGACGGAATTCAGGGGCTACTCATACTTTCTGATCAATCAAAAGAATGGATGAGAAACAAATGATTCAATGTAATGAGAAGCCTACGAGTTGCTTTTTGGCTAAACCGTAGCCTATTTCCTCTGACAACCGCGAGTCGCATTCTCCTGAGATGGGCCCAAGAAGCCACTCCTCAAAAATAGCAAGCTAAGTGCCAATCTCCCATCCCGGGGACACAAAAATACATCTAGGGACTTATATCTACATGTCGTACGAGCGAAGGTTCATTTAGGAATCCTGTTATGGGGGTATGGATGGTCTCCGTCGTGATGCCAATTGCGGATATCTAGCTCTTACTCTCCCTGCCCCTTAACAGCGTGGACAGCACTTCGAATCAAGACAGACCTCGTAAAAACAACGAATCAGTGTCAGTAATCAATGCAAAACTCGATGTTCCTTCAAAGGAAAGGTTATCGTCTGCTCGAGCCGAGAAGTCGCCGGCTCCTCGGAAGCCGTCCATTCCCAAAAGCCCCGTCGGCGCTGCATCCAGGCTCGGGAATCCGGGTCCGCCGCTATCGTGGACCTGAGCGACCTACGTACGCCGTGGCTCGGCGCAGGCTAAGCCTCTACGGGAATATAAGTGGCGTAGCTCTTTATCCATCTTCCTTGGAGTTCATGCAGGCACCGGCAGTGTTCCGTGACGGTTCATATTGACATGGAGGGAATGAACTACCACACACCACAGCTTGTATAGCCAACTACAGTCACCTGTACCTCTACATCCGGCCATCCATCCATTGACATTAGCCTTTTTGAGACGCCTGACAGCTGTAGACAGGCCCCTGTTCTGTACCTCTATCTATCTCCTGTTACACGTCCATGTGGGCCCGTAGTCAAGGTCACTGCCGTGAGGTGGTGATACACATGGTCTAGGGCGCGCGCAGAGCCATTCTGGGCGCACAGCCACCTGATGGATGTTTTACGAAACAATAGCGTCATCAACTCCCCCCCCCCTTCTCATCCTCCCACACCCCCTCCCCCCCGAACTCCACGCAACGGTAACAACGTCGCGTGGTACCGATCAGGGGCAGGGGGCCTGGATGCAGGGCGGCGGCAGCGGCAGCAACGGCAGCAGTGATACAGGGCTGACCTTCTTTGGAGGAGGCGTGAGGGGGAGGCAGGGCAGTGTACGTGATACCAACCCAGCCCAACCCGCCCGCAGATTTCGAGCGCTGCTGACGACACGGCAGTCGCCCTTTCGGTTCGCTGTTTCAACCATACGACTTCGTGGCGAACGGTCGTATTCTCCCCTGGCTCGTAGGGCGCGCGTGGAGCCGGAACCCGTGATGCGGGTATCAGGGACACGCATCGTGGAGTTCACCCACAGCCTTACGACCATAGCACGGGGACACGACGGCATGGGCTTACCTCCATTCACATATGACTCCCCCGAGCCCGGGTCAGCCTGCTGACCTCGTCGCCACTAAACGCTCATCTGGTCGCATTGGCTCCCCCCGAATGCTAGAAACCTGCCTGGAGACACCGGTCATAATGATAGGTAGCTCTCATGCGCCGGCAGAATCACCGGGCCTGACACGAGAAACGAGCGGGTAAAAACAAGGAACACAAATTAAAAGGAGCTCGTGATTGTGATAAAGATATTCCAGTCACGGCACAACAACAGAGTAAGCAAGGGGGATGGCTTTTCTTTAGCTGTACGCACGCGGCACGGGGTGCGCCTCTAATCAAAACCGCGTTTCTAACGTCCCACGGGGAGAGAAAGGGAGAGAGAGAGAGAGCCAGGAAATTCTTGCAACCCAACGCCGCTAACGTGCGTCGCGCATACAAGGCAGTGGCCCAAATGAAGGGGACTGGTACGACTGCTGATCGTACCTCATCCCCACCGCGATACCTGAAAGGGAAATAAGATAAAAATTTGCAAACGAGATGGTCGTGATGATGATGATGATGGTGGTGACGGTGATGCGGAGGAGGAGGATGACGTTGACGGAGCAAAGGCCGATGTGGGACCCATGACGGACGAGAACTGACTGCTGCTTATGAAACCGGTCCTGGTACAGAGTCGAGGTTACCTACATTGCCTGCATGTAAGTACGTTCGGGATATTAATGTGCTGAATAATATGTCAGAAACGAAATACCACCTACCTAGCCACCTACCTACCTATCTCCAAAGCGTGCAGCATCAGCACCAGAAACGGCTACTTGAGGCCTCACTTACTCACTTACTCACATGTTAGGTAGCCATATACATACATAGCTAAGGCAGGTATGTGTGTAACTATCTAGGTAAGCAGAGGTGGTCCCCCATCTCCATGCGCCGCCGCGGCCTCCTCCCCGTCCTCATTCGACGTCCTACCTAGATCTAATCCACTCGCCCGCCTGACTAATGCGTCTCCGAATACCACCTTAACCTGACCTTCCGCAACCGTCCAGCGTTCGAGCGCCAACCAGTGACCAGAACAGAACAAAAACGGGGCACGGCAGGACGTAATGGTGGTAGCGATGGAGACAAGGGGGGAAAATCAGATAGGTAAGTAAGTAAGTACTTCAGACATGTAGGTGGTTCTTTTAGTATGTGTATATGTTTATACGTACTTCAAGTACAAAACATGATGACCACGACTTACAGAATTGCGTCAGGTAAAAAGTAACATAACAAGTTTTTCCTTGATCAAGACCTATTTTATCAATTTTTTTTTTCCTATTCCCGGGCGCTTCGTGCACCGTTCCACATACTTCCTCCACACTCCACACATCCACATCCACATTCCAGACAGACAGCCAGACACGCGCACGCACGCAACGTAACGCATGCACAAGAAACGAAGGAGAGGGTGGGATAGGGGAATCCTTCCCGATCGGAATAAGCATGTAGGTCCTGTAGATAAGCCTGGATCCAGTTGGAGGAGGAGGAGGAGGATGGATGGATGATGATGATGAAGGTCCAGTTACACGACCGCGGGCTGGCTGGCTGGCTGCGGGAGATCACCCCTGCCCTGCCCAGCCCACGTCCTACCAGAATCTTCATACCAACATGTCTACCTGATACCTACCTGCTTTTACTTACACGAGCAGCAGCAGCAGCAGCTCGTATCAGGACAGGGCAGGGCAGGGCAGATCAGGGCATGGCAGCATGGCATGGCATGGCATGGCATGGCATGGCAGACAGGGCCGCGGGGTGCGTCTATTATTGCATGATGCAAGCGCCGCCGGCCCGCGCGCGCGCCCGGCGGCGCGGTAACAAATTTCATTTACTTCAGTATGTATGTATGGAGGTATGTACCGATAGGATAGGTACGATCGCCTGGAAGCTGGGGATCAGGCACATATACGCAACCTTACACACACACACACAGACACACACACACACACACACTTACACACACGCTCGCGCGCTCTCACACATACACTTACACTTACACTTACACACGTACATGCACGCGCCTCGAGGATCTGACATAATATGTAGGTACTTCGGTATGTATGTACGTATGCACGTATGCGCCACACACGCACCGCACACCCACGCACCCACCCATCCCATCCCATCCCATCCATCCATCCATCCATCCATCCATCCACCCATCCATCTACCCACCCACACGCAACACGTTTACACACCCCGGACAATTTGTGCTGACTCTACCCTATTTATAACCCGACCCAGAGAGCGGCCGTGTGTGGTCTTGTTGTCAGTCACCTCTTGTCGTCGTCGTCGTAGTAGTAGTAGTGGGAGTAGGAGTGGCAGTACTAGTCGCCGCGTTCTTCTCACATGTCTATCTGTCCGTCCGTCCGTCCGTCCGCGTACGCAAGCACGCGCACTTCCATGCTTACATACTTGTTTACCTACATAGTACATGCTGTCGACTACCTGGGAAAGAAGCTCTACAGGTGGGTTCCTGTGGGGGGCCGGTACGTAGGTACACAAGTAGACATGTAGGTATACAAAGTAGACCTCGTAATTCCCCGAGCCCTGGTTTATAGGCGCGTCATCCAGCTTGCGATACCGAGTTACACGCTGAGTATTACACCGGCTTATTGCGGCCCAGGAACGGCCTGTGGTCTTCTGAGAGATCGGGATATGGGGAAAGGGGGTTAGTTTAGGCATGTATGTGTAAAGACCTGTTATGTTGCACCAGCGTACATCTGTGTAACTATTCAGCTTTTTGCTTTTTCTTCTTCTTCCCCTTTACCCTCCGTTCATAATTACATGACTCCCGTGATCGAGTACCTAATCAGCTTCCATAATACATAGGTACACACAGATACACACGCGCAGCCCCCAGAGGAGACCAAATCCCGAGTTGGGGTAAAGAGGAAAAGAAAAGGGGGCCAGAAGGGGGGCCAAGATGAGATTTCCTGTGTATCCCCAGACGACGTCTTGTCCCACTCGCGAGTAAGCACCAGCGGGATATCTGCACGTCAGGTCCCGCTGTCGTGCCCGCCAATGACATTCATGATACAACCTCCTCCTCTTCCTGAACCTGCTTTGCCCCCAAAAAAAGCCGTAACCCAAGCCAGCGTACCTAAGCCGATGAAGGCAGGTGCGATTGGGCGCGTGTGCTTTCAGGGGGGGAAGAGAGCCCAGCTGATCTTCAGGGGAATAATACCTGAGTACCTACTTATTTCACGGCAGCGAGGCTGTGCATCAGGTCCTGCATCTGCAGCGGCGAGATCCTGGGGATGGCCTCGGGGGCCGCAAAGTGATGGGCCAGCGGCCGCGGCCGCGGCGGTGGCACCACCATCCCCCTCCCCATGTCGGGGTAAGGCGTAGCTGCTGCTGCTGGCGCCGTCGTATAATCGACGGGCAGGTCCAGGCCCAGGCCCAGGAACCCGGGGTTGGGGGACCGGACCGCCACCGTCCTGGCGGTGGAGGTGGCGGTGGAGGTGGCGGTGGAGGTGGACGATGTCGCCCAGTCGTCGTCGCTACCGCACTCCGCGAAAGTGGCGTGGAGGAAGTTGACGAACACGTCGACGTCCCGCTTCGTCGACATAGCTCCCAGGCTTGCGCGGACGATGCTAGTTAGATCGGTTAGTACATAAGTGACGAGGTACTATACGTGGGTTGAACGTAATAATATACATACCCCGTAGGGAGCCTGTGGATGACGCTTATGCCGTTGGAGCCACAGTGGTGGCCGGCGGAGAGGGCGCGCTGCGTCATCCACGGCTCGTAGCCGAGCGCCGTGAAGATGCCACCAGGATTGCAGACGCCTAATAGTTTGATTAGCTAAATGAAAACGAGCGAAATATAAAATCTCAATAAAAGGGGGTAGGTGGGGTGGCGATTTGTTGTTTTTATCAGAGAAACAAAAAAGGTGGCGGCTAGTTAACTTACCCCCTGACCTGATATAGATGCCCGCAGCGTTCGCCGCGCGCTCGACATCCGAGTAGGGGACGTGCTGGCCGTTGGCGCGGAGGACGTTGAACGCGAGGGCGGAGCCCTGCTTGGCCGGGTCCTCGAAGTCGCCGCCGTCGTCGCCGCCGCCGTAGACGCGGCACAGGGGGCGGCCGTTGGCGTGGCACAGGGAGGCGAGGCCGCGGAAGAGGCGGGCGACGAGGAAGGCGGCGTGGTCGGCGACGCGGGCCATGCCGCCGTACAGGCGCGCGTGCACGTCGATGGCCTCGCCGAGCGCCAGGATGCTGTGGAAGGGCAGGGTGCCGTCCTCGAGCCCCTCGTGCAGCGCGTACGCGGGCGTCTGCAGGCCCTTGGACCGGTGCCAGTTGTCGCCGCCGAGCGTGCCGACCATGGTGACGGTGCCGCCGCCGAAGTACTTGCGCAGCGTCAGGATGTGGCCCGACTCGCGCCGCACCACCAGCGCCCCGACGTCCGGGAACCCGAAGATCTTGTACAGCGACAGGCAGGTGAAGTCGGGCGCCCGGTCCGCGTCCGCGAACACCCGCTCCATCGGGAACGTCATCGCCAGCGCCGCCGCGTCCAGGAGCGTGTACGTGTTCTGCAGGTACTCCGACTGCCGCAGCATCCCGGGCCACGACAGCGGCAGCCGCCGGCCCGACATGTTGGACTGCCCGGGGTAGGCGAACAGCCCGAGGCCTCCGGGGTGAGGCCGGTTGACGAAGCTTGTCTCGGGAGAGTGGAGCCACCGCTCGACCTCCTGATCGCTGGCAAAACAATGCGATTGTCCGTACGTCAGCTCCCGGACGCCCACAATGCTCGTGTGCGCGTCTTTGTGGTAGCCGTACCAGAACCTCCGGTCCCTGGTCTTCTCGGAGAGATCCCTGAACGCGTCCGCGACCAGCTTGATGGCCGCCGTGGCGTTTGCAACAAATACGAGGTCGAAGTCCTTGGGGCTGGCGCCGAGGAAGTTCAGCGTCTTTTCCCGGACCTGGTCCACGACGTCCCCGGAGAGTTTGGCCGGGAAATTCTCCGAGTGCGGATTCCCGTACAGGTTGGTGACCATCTTGGTACAGAACGAGTCCACAGTGGATTTGGCGTATATAGTTGCGCCGCTGTGATCCAGGTATACTCCTGCTCGTAATTTAGTTATAGCCTAAGCGAGATGAGAGTAAAAATTTACATACCATCGTTCATATGTGGGTACTCCTTCTGACGAAGGGCCTCTACGTCGCTATTATACCCCTTCGACATAGTGAGGAACGGCATTTATAGGAAAGTTTATGGTTGTAGAAGCTATGGTTTCACTTGGGGGTTCTCTGGGTCTGATATATAGGTCTTTATGAAGGATACAGTCCGGAGTGACATGAAGGATGTTGGTAGATTTCTGAGCAGCCGAGTTTCAGATACAGGGAGAGAGTCTGGTACCGATAACGTGCTCTGCAACGCGTCTTCCAAAGGGGAAGCTGCCCTCCTGCGGCACTGGCATCGGACGAAGGATCTTATACTCAGTTCCTCCCCCCTCACCCCCCTTCCCCTCTCGCCCCTTTCGCGCCTCGGGAGGCCCACAGCGGAAAGCACGGGGAAGGAGCGTGGGGTGATATCCGCCCTACACCATGCCGTCGATATATGTCAGCAACGAGATGGTGGCGCGGCGTGCTGGGAGTCGTCCTCTGGTGACCATTGGCCATCCGGACGTGCTGAAAGCTGGAAGGGCCCCAGCACCGACGGGTGACCGGGCAGGCATCTTGGCGGTTCGATAAGGAAACAGAAGGCGCAGCACATCGTATGCCGACGACCGTAGTCGAATGATCCGTCGTGTCTGGGTCCGGATCTCCCAGGTCTCGTCTGCTGGATGTCTGATGATAGGAGCCTAGTTAGGACTATTGGATCCTCGATTTAGTCTGACACACCTGACCCTTTCCCCTTTGGGGAGCAAGCACGTCCCAGACCGTGCAAGGTTTTCTGTCCAAAGAGATCAAGAAATAAAAATAAAGAAAAAAAGCTCGATTCCCGGTGGGGAGGGTGTCCAGTACATAGCAGTTCATCTTCCCGAGTTGGCCCCGGCCGTCAAGTCAACGGGTGAGGTAAAGAGGGTCTCTCTCACCCTCGCTCTCCGTTCTTTCTCTCTCTCTATCTCTCTCTCTCTCTCTCTCTTTCTCCCTCTTCTTCTCACTCACTTACCCTCTCACGCGACGCTGGCTGGCTGGCTGGCTGCCTTCTGCACGACATCTAGAGAGCAGTTGAGGTCAACCGGTGGGACGCTAGAAATATTGGTCGAGAGGCGGAGGTGGAACGTCAGAATTGGGCTATGCAAGAGAGGGCCCGAACGGTATGATTGGTACGGCAGGTCAGGTTCATGCAGATGTCTAGACGCATGGCGCACTTGACAAGGCTGCCGGCCCCAGGGACGCTGTCCAGCTGCAACGGGGGGAAGGGAGTAGTAGAGGGAATAGCTAGCCTAAAAGTTCGGACGACACCCAAAGCGGCCTCAGCACTTGCCGAAGCGGCTCTGGAGCCAACCCTCCCAAGCCCATTTCCGGCATGGTCATGTCAGTCTGTCTGCAGCAGCATATCACTCTCTGACAAGGGTCGTCCAAGACATGGGTCAGGGAGGGGAGGAAGCCATCCTATTTGGCGACTGGAGGGGGGAGGAAGGGGAGCACCGTTTCCACCATTTCGCAGTCTCTTGTTCGCCTGGAGGAGCCCGTGGTGGTTCTCGTTCCGGAAGGCGTTGCGTGGGAACGATGACTGTATGACTGCAACGGCACTGGGCTTCTCTCGAAGGGGGAGGGAGGGGTCTCCCCCCAACCCAATCATCGCATGTGAAAACTTGCCGGGAAGCAGTGGCCAAGAGCTGCGAGAAAATGTACCCCAGGACGGGTTGGACGCGCTAGTTTAATTTTTCTTCGACAGGTAGGTAAGGTACTCTAGGAGGTAGGTAGGTATCTTGTATTTTGTCCCCGTTTTGCAATACGATGGAGATGCGATGCGATGCGATGCGATGTGGGCGTGTGCGCGAGGTACCTCGTCCTGCGAGTACCGTACAGAGTCGATCCCTGCTGCTTGAAGAGAAATGGTCGGCGACCTCAGGACGGGGAGGTGTGCGTCATTTGGGCACAACTGCAAGTCTCTGCGTCTGGACTCTCGAGAGGCCCTGGCCATCTCGCATCTGCAGTGCTGCATCGCATCTTGAACCGCCAGAGTCCCGTGGAGGTGCTGTGTGAGACGAGACGCTGGTCAACAAGTTCCACCACCTATACCTGCCAAGATGGTGGTTGTCGCGAAGTCATTGAAGGCTGCTTCTGCTGCTGTTGCTGCTGCTGCTGCCGTCGCCGCTCAACGAAAAGAAAATGAAATACGGGCCTGGAGACGATGCCGAATTGTTACCTAGGGTCCAACGGCCCCCGGTACGCACCCGATAAAAATCATAGTGCTTACATGTACCTTTTGCTATTCCTCTCGGCCCTTGACGTCTCATACATGCGTCGGCTCAGCAGTACCTGCAGTACCGTAGGTGATGTATCCCAGTAGCTGGGTCCGAAAGCTTACTGCTGACCCTGATGTTTATTGTAGTAGCAGGCGGAAACGTAAAAAGAAAGAGAGGAGGGAAAAAAGCCACCTGTGCCACTGCAGAATCGAGATAGGTAATCCAGAGACGAAAACGGCATCGGACTGACGGGCTGGCAGGGCGGCCATTGGGGGGTGTGGAGGACATCCACCACCCCCTGCTCCCCCCTTTACAGCCTTCTTTTCCCAGGTACCGCGATCCCAAGTCATGCACGCTCTCAGGATCTTCAAATTGACAGCTGTATAATACCGGCGCCCTTGACAATATTTGCCCACGAGGTCGGCTTCGCATCTGATCGCGGGCCAATAGCAGCGGCGGGCAGCGTCCGCCCTGGACCCCGGCGTGAGCCACCAGCGGGGCCCTCGGCGCCTATTATGGACGGGGATGCCCTTTTAACGCCCGTCGGGCCCTGGGGAGCCAAGTGAGCCATCGGGTAGTCGGGTCACGCACCTGTTCAAGGGAATGCGTCTTGGCCTTGGCCCATTTTGGGGGTGCTGGCTTCGTGATAGGCCCGCCGTCGTGATCTCCACGCTCCGGGCGAATCGAGAGGGACGTCTGTGGCTGAGCTTGGGTATTATTTCTCATTTGTTTGTACTCTCTTTTCCTGTTACTGTAGAAGCTTAGCCTCGATTTGGGGGGGGTGGTTGTTCTGCAGGTTGCGTTGCATCCCACCAGCACTCCGGCTGCAATGGAACGAAAGCCAGCCCAGCCAAGCTGTGGTAGCCGTGGATCACATCTCGCATTTGCCTTCTTGGAGGGGGGCGGGGCGGCAGGTAGGTACCTCGACTCATCTGAGATCCCTACCGATAGATATCCATCCTGATCCAGCCTGGCGTGGCGCCGAAAAGCAAGATGGGAAGCAGGCACGACATATTCTGAAATCTGCTTTGCTTCCCATGCCAACGCGCCTTTCCCGAGGCGTAGCCTAATGCACCTCCCCCGGATGGATGCCAGGCATGTCAGGATGCACGAGAGAGAGGCAGGATAAGCGACAGAGAGGGAAAGGGAGAGAGTAGGTAACTCGCTCGCCGCTCGGGTCCACCCCCAGCTTTTCTTTATCGTGGATTGGCGCGCATAGCCACCGAGCTGTAGCCGCTGCTTGGCTTCCCGCCACGCTGGCCGACATCAGTCAGTGCTGCTGCAACTTAGGAACTGGGACCTGAACAGCACGCAGGCCTCCTATTCCTCATCTAGAGAACGGTCAGCAGAAACGAAGGAATACGAAATTGAAGCTCGCGCTGGTGGTGATGCACATCGTTCTTCCCGCCGTCAAGTCCCCGATCCTCGTCGTAGGCGCGTGTCGGATCGCGGATAGCCAATGACTCCCCTGGAGAGCAGGCAGGCGTTCCTTGATGGGCGTGTTCGACAAGTCGACATCGGGATATGCTATCGTACATAGTATAATTAAACATCGCGCGATCTGGGCGATGGCCTGCCTATCTCTTGGAAAGGCCAGGCATCCTGACGGCGTGCGATGCCAACCCACCACCACCCCCTTCCTGCCTACCCCGGTTTTTCCATCGTGCATGGGCTGGGCTGAGACTTCATGCACCAGAATCTACCAAAATCTAGGGCCTGGGCCCCGGACCTGGATCACTGTCTCGTGTGTAGACGGGTGGATAAGACCCTGAAAAGCGGAAGCACCCGACACAGATCTTGTGCCCCCCAGCATGCGGCATACCTACCGACCTGCCTACCTACGTACATACATACCTACATGCCTACCTCAGCAGGCATAACGCCATCTGCAGACCTAGCCTACCGTTTTAGGTACTACGATACCTAAAATAGGCTGTCCTTGCGAATCTCGATGATCTTCATAACGCTGCATGGGCGCTGTGGCTATGTCTTGGATACGGGCTCAACCAAGCTCGTAGGTGTAAGGGACCACCAGTCTCAGGATGCCAGGGTCTCTGTCAAACGCTTCCCTCCCGGGCGACTCGATGATCAGGTGGAACGCGCGAGAGCTTACGGAATATTTTCTAAGCTGGTTTGGAGCATCTTCCAGTTATCTGAATGGCCCGCGCGTCTGGCGTCGTACGAATGTGACCCCCCAGCGATATCATTGGTGAGGTGGTCGTTTATGCTGGGAGCCTCGTGAGGTTCCATTAGATACTTACTCAACCTAGTCACTTGATTACTGTTAATATATGGATATTATATCTTCGAGATTATCTGAGACTTACAAGCGTTTATAACTCAGTGAGCTTAAACAGTCTCGCGCATCTCGGCTCGACTTGGGAGTTGAACACCACAAGGACCCTATGATTATGGTAGTGGTTGTAGTTTAAGTGCGTATAAGGATCGATACGATGGAGGCGCTACTGGAGCTTATACATGCATTTCCAAATGGTCTAAGTACGCTCTTTCGCCGAGGCATCAAGAGCACCGTTCCTGTTTCCCCCTCGCTAGTTATCCAGAAATATTGACCATAGCCCGTAAATATTCAAGTGTTCCCCAACCGAGTAGTCTCGGGGCCATTCATGTTATCCCAGTCATAATACTTCGCTGTAGTCATCAGAATCTATTCCTTCGCCAATACCGCCTCCCACTCCCCTCTAGTCCAAGAAGCATGCTTGCGCACATATTCCCTGACTTCGTCCGCAAATTCGACCTCATCGTGGTGGAATTCAAGCGTGGTTGTGGTATTGACGGGATCGCTGTGCTCTGGCTGGTAGAGCAAGGCATACACTATATCCAGGAGCGTAGTCATGCCCGTGTCGCTCGTCCAGTCGCGGTCGAAGATGCTGTGGCAGATCCTCCCGTGGGCGTTGATGTTGGGGTGCTTGATCTTAGTTACGAACCGCGCCTTAGGTGCATATCCAGGGTAGTCCTCGTCGGCGTGCATGTAGAGCAGGAACGCGCCTGCCTCGTACGGACTTCCTTCGGGGCCTTCCATGACGATCTTCCAGAACGAGATATCAGACTCGCTAACGTAGACGTCATACTTGGGATGTCCTCCATTTGTCGCGACCGACTGCATCTCTCGTATGAGCCGAGAGATGCGCTGGCTCGGAAGCTTGTTGCCAATGTTGTGGCGTAGGGCAACGGCAGCGGTAAGCTTCAGCAAGCTATCATGGAGATTTGGATGCTCTCTACGCGGGGGAATTTCATCACCCGAAACTATTGTGGCTGAGGCATGGGTTCTTGCCTCTAAGAAACGGCCCCTGAACATGGAGGAGTGGTATGGGATGCTCTGAGGCGGCTTGATGTCCGGTCTCTCCGTCAGAGACAGGAATGGCTCCATTTCGCAGATTGCCATTGCATTGACCAGCGAGGCCGGGTGGAAGCGGTAACTGCCCAGGAGGTACGACAGCGTGCGGAGGTCTTCGTTATTTTCTTCGCCTATGCAGACGGTGTCAACAACAATGTTTTTCTTAAGAAGGCTCCAGCAGATACCATAACTCGTGTTGACTTGCGAATTTGTGTCTCTGCCATCGGAGATGCAGATGATGCGCTTTCTGACGCCGGGATACTTCGTTGCGTACTCCTCGAGTTGGTCACTAGCAAGAGCTAGGGCATCCCATAGAGCAGTGTCGCCTTTTGCCCTCATATCTACAGTTGCCCGTCTAAAATTCTCTAAGACGTGTGATACCGGCATGGCAACTTGACTCTGGGTGGAGAAACTTATTAGTCCCACGTGCGTTTTGTAGCTGTACTAGTTCTTGTTAGCACTGCACACTAGAAGGATGTTGTTGTGTTGTTGATATACTTACGGCCAGCATCCGGTTGATTAAAGCCTGATCATGTTTCTCGTCAGCGTCTTTCTTCACCAGGTCAAGTAGAATCAGGGTATACTTAACGTACTTCGAACATCTGTTTCAGCACATCGAGACGAGACAACTTTCCGTTGAGAAAGAGGCTGGACGCAAGACTGCGAACCATGACCTTGAGAACCATAGGCTGACCAGCGCCGCTAATATGAAAGTTATCCTGGCCCTCGCCATTCTCTTGAAAAAGGCTTTCGGACACTAGAGAACCCCAGCAGTGTTCCCTAGTGAGATAGGTAGCAAGCTTGTCAACGTTCTCATGTAAAGATCCCCTGGACCAGTTGTCTCCCGCATCCACGACATCGGTCCACACCACCATTCGTATTAAGTCCAATACTACATTTTCACCGAACTTGTAACGCCAATATTTCCAAATCACCGAGGCCAATGTTTTGGTGGTGTCTTTCTTCACCCAGTAACTGAACAGTTTCTTGTAGTCGTGACCAAAGACTTTGACTAGGCACATCTCATGAGAGCTGGTTCCGGGAAGACGTGAGGCGAGATCTGACGTAGGGTCATCGTCCGTTGTTCGAATTATAATATGATGTCCACTCCGGATCCCGCTCGAATGTACTGTAGTGTCAGAGAATGGACTGAGAGGCCCAGTGACCTCGTTGTGGAGTTGGAAGGCAGTGCACATCCCCTTTAAGCCTCGAAACGCGACCTTATACAGATCTTTCACACTCAGGTGTGGCAGGATCTGTCGCGAAAACGAACGGAGGCGGTTGCGGAATACCACGGAAATATATCCCGGGAGTGTACCGGCTCCTCCTTTATAGGAAAGATTATCGCCACTGATCCACCCCGCCACTGCATCACATATGTTACGGTTTATGATGAGAGATGTGTCGTTGATCGCTGTCCCATGCAATGGTGATGACTTACGGATCGTGAACCATTGTTGTATTGCAGGGCGGGAGTATGTGTTGCCGTCGACCGCCATGACGGCGTCTTCCATCAGCGAATGGGAGATTGGACATCGAAAATATTCCGGCAAATCAGTGACATCTTCCGGAAGTGTAGGGATATTGTGTGATGTCTTCAAATCAGGGATGGCATCGCCAAAGGACCATGTCCAGTTCTGTTCAATGTCTCGTGACAGATAAGCAGCTTGGTACCTCAAGAAGTCGCAGACCTGTTCTTCGTGAGTTCTGAGCCCAACCCAGAATATCTTGAGCTCCCCCAACTCATCCTCAAGTTTAGGTATTTCTTCTCGTAAATGGTAGCGCGACAGTGCAAATTGACGTTTCTTTTCCAGAACCTCGGACTTGCTAATAATCTCAGAAGATACCATGAGGCTTAAGATATACAGAACCTCAGTAGTCACTTGCGCTCGACGGGCTTCTCCGGCCTTAGCAATTATAGCGACCATATCATCAAAGCCTTCGTTCTTCACAAGGGCTTCTTTCACGCCCTCAAGAGAGGCTCGGTTGTATAGTTCGGGCTGTACCACTATCCCATAGTCTTGTGGATTTGTAGTGTTTTCCTCGTCGATATCCGTAAAGTCTGCAGTGCCGCCCATGCTGGAGCTACAGTCGACGCAGAACATCAACACCTCATCAGGAGCTAACAGCCTTCTCACTCCAGCACCGCCGAGGGCATCGAATACGGCGGTACCATCGGCTTGGTAACCGACTAGAATAGGAGCGATGAGCTGTTCAACGACAGAAGTATCAATTGTCTCCTCACCATACTTCGGTCTGAATACGAGAGAAGACTGTCCTGGTGAACTGCATGGTTGCTCGCCCGTATAGACTGCTAGATGGGCGTTTCGATCAAAGGTTAAACATGGTGTAATGGTCGATGTCAGCTGACTCGGCCTATAGACTGAGAGCTGGTTTCGACCGCAAAGCTCTGCCAGGCGATTCGAGTTGGAAAGCCGACCAAAGTCGATTTTTTCCTCAACATTCCCTAAGTTTTCATAATGGAAGTAGCGGCGTGCGAGTTCGGTTGGAGAGAATACTGTAATCTCAGATGTGCTCCCGCCGCTGAGGAGAGCACACCTTGCTAGGTCAGGATCGATATCAACTCTAGCTACCGAAGATCCTAGTTGGCTCTTGGCCAACGGCGCCGACATTCCTAAAAAGTTGGACTGTCTGAAAGCGTTGAACAAGCTGGCTTCTATCAGCCCATCAGGTGTCTGTATTGCATGCATGACACTCTCAGTAGTAATGTGGTCTCGGGCATCGACAGTGTAAAGGGCAGAAAGATAAGGTAGAGATCTTGCGTTCCCAGTCGAGTCAGACCCTTCTGGAAGCTGCAGTTCTCCAGCTGTCTCCAATACGAACCCAAAAAACAGTCGAGCACCCTCGAACACTCTCGACTGCTCGAGTCCAGGCTTGATGAACGGCACAAATTTAACCAAGGACTGAAACACGGCATGGCTAAGAGCAGCGCTCTCAGCAGCGGTAACGGTCTTGCCTCCAACCAGCAGATGAAGGCAGCGCAGAGCTGGAGGGAACCGTGTGAGTAAGTTGAAGACGTGCAAAACGGCATCCTGGAATCCCGCATCGTCTTTCTTGTCCTGCACAACGGAGGCGAAGACTCTGAGAGAAGAGAGGAACATTGCTATCCCACGATCGGACTGCGCAACGCTAGGCTCCCAATGCGCACGAGACCGGAACAGAGAAGACTTTCCAATTGCCGTCGTAGCATCGCCAACTGTGGTGCGGTAAACCGCAAATATTTGCACGACACCATCTTGTACAAGTCTTTGGAAGCCAGCTTCCCGCAAAGTGCTATCAAAACAAGACGGGTGAATTGGCAGTTCCGATGTATGGAGGTCGAGAAACTTATGCCTCTGCTTGTCGGTGTCATCATCAACTGTGATTCGAGCATGAACAGGGATGTGACGTTGCTTAGAACAGACGACGACAACTGGTGTCTTCTTGTACGTATTACGATCAGTGGAATTGAAGGTTTCGCCAAGGTATCTGATCCTCTTTCTGGCCTCCAAGTCGTGGCCGAGATGGTCGAGTAGGGCCTTCTTCAACGCGTCTTGTTTTGCATTCTCGAGCGGTATGCGTTCAACAACGCTCTTGCCATGAATGACAAAAAAATGGGAGGCTTCGGAAGGATCAAAGGCTATCTTCCTGCCTAGGGTGCAATTGCACTCATAAGATTCAAGGGGCTCTTCCAATGTGGGCGTGGTCCCGAGTAGCCCGTGAATACGGTGACGAAGTTGGCCGATGCGTGTTGAAGGTGGTACTGTCAATATTGGACAAGTGTTTGTCTTGGCAGAAGACGGTGTGACTATACGAATACGTAACATGTCTCCTACCACCTTGTCGTTCTTTACGGCATGGTGATGGGCAACTGCCTGGAGCCCATACTGTTAGCCTCTGACCTCTAGTGCTAGGTACTCGCGGTTACGTACCCTGTGCCACTGCATGATCTCTAGTATCTCAGATTGATGTGGTGACGTCCGAGTATAGTGAATGTGGTGTTTGACGAGGGTTCTGAAGCTGATGAAGATGGTGTGCTATATCCTACACAAATGTTTATCGTGAGTGAGCTCCTAAGCAGACGGAAAGAAGGGGATACTTAGAAAGTATATATAGCCGTTTACAGGGCTTCCGACTACATCTATGATTCCACGTACTGAACTTAGAGGTAGTATTCTGGTGTGTGGTACTAGTTCTTCGAAATTCTTGGGTAGTTAAGTAGGCAGTCATGCGTAGGATTCCGCACGGATATTCTAACTATTTATACAGAAGTGCCTAGACCGATCCATCTACCTGTGTCTCTAGGTAATAGAGAACCTTCTAGGTATGTCCCTGCCTTGTGCTTCTTTTAGGGACAGGCACCTAGGTTCCTCACAGCTAGTACAGTCGAAGGCGTAGTATTTTTTAGCACTATTGAAAGAACAACAGATTATCCGAGGCAGTCTTTGGTGATAAGATCCCTCATGTGACTATTCTATGGATTTTATGTAGTCTTACTTTTTAGTTTGGAGAAATGGAGATTCCATGATCAGGTTTCACCTGCTGTCTTAGGCAAGGAAAAAGAGGCCAAGATCATGAAGATTCCGATTCCAAATCCACGAGACACCCTTTCTGGGAGCGTCTGCACTGTGAGCAGGTAACCCTTTTCCTTTCTACTTGTCATCCTTCCCTACTTGCTCGACTAGCGAAAGAAAGGGAGAACGAGATGTACATGGAGCAGTAGCGAGGATCGGAGGTAGATAGAGACTAATGATTACTTGAAATCCTCCCAAGTATAGAGTGACGTGGCACTACCTATTCATCAAAAAGCTAGCATTATTATGTAAGGGAATTAGGACGTTGAGCCCCTGCTCCAAGAACGGATAACATCTCCCCTTCTGCCTCTGTGTATAACATCATGGCTCCCATCATCCACCTCGCATACCGCGTCATTTCCTACAAGACAAAGAACCCCGACAACCCCATAGCGAGCGCCAAAAGCAACCCCCTCACACCCTCACTAGCTGCCATACTCTGCACCAGCGGCGGCGAGGAGGGCAGCATGCCATTAGACGCGCCCACGCCTAGACCAGCGGTAGGTCTCGCGATGCCAGACAGGGAGGCGAGCGACCCAGATATCTCGGGGGGAACAGCGACGCCGCTGGAGGCGTTTCCAAAGTTTCCCCTCAACCCTGCCCCTGACCAAGGCCTAGGCCCCGAGCTGGGTTCGGACCCAGAACCGGGGACAGAGCCAGACCAGCCATAACCCTCCACGCCCGAGGAAGGAAGCACCTGACCAGACCACGCCGGCGCTACGCTCCCGGCCCCCTCGGCACCGGTGCCAAGCCCGGACCCAGACCCAGACCCGGACCCGGAATCCATACCAGCGCTACCCCCGGCGGCAGAAGACGCAGTAGGCCCAGCCCACTCAGCCGCAGACGACGAAGACGACGATGGCCTCGCGCCCGTAACGGCGGGCCAAGTCCACGAAGGGGCCGCGGTAGCGTTCGCCACGCTCGGGGAGGAGGAGGAGAAGGAGGCGGCGGCGTCGAGGGCGCCCGTGCCCGCCGCGACATCGGGGTTCGAGAAGTTGGCGAAGCTGGGCTCCGCGTCAGTAACTAGGTGACGATGAGCTGGGGAGCTTCCACCCCGGACTAGGGCGGAAAGGGGAGGGGGGTGTATTTACCTAGTTGCTGCCGCGATGCTCGCGTTGGTCGCGGCTCCGAGGTCGAGAGCTGCGGAAGAGTAGGAGGAGGAAGAGGAGGAAGCAGCGCTGCTGGCGGCCAAAGTGATCTGGTAGAAGCTCGGGATGGAGGACGCGGGACTCGAGGAGGCGTCTACGCTGAGCTGGAGGTGGAAAGGTTAGGCTCTTTATCAGGACTAGGATTGGCAGACGGGGAAGTAGGTAGGTAGATAGAGCAGTTCGGAACCTGCCTGTGATGACTCCAGCAGCGCTGGCGCACTCGACGGCCAAATCGCCGCGGCTACGCTTGATAAACTCGCAACGCCGATTTTTGGTAACTTCCTGAGCCCATTTCCGTAGGGTAAAGAACCGGTATCAGGTTCTGCTAGGTCCTGTAAGTCATTCTGAGTTGCCTGGGCACATGTCCCACAAAGAGCGACGCTGGACAGGGCGGCCAGGGCCGTAGTGAGGTGTGACTGTCTCATGACGCTGGTTTAATCCACTCGTACTCGTTCGGATCAACGTCGTCTAAGTCCACGTAAGGGATACACCAGCAAAGCAAGTCCGACAGAAAATAGTATTAAACAAATGCTATGGTATGAAGAAAATAATGTAGAGAACGTAAAGGCTGCTCAGCAGCGTCTGGCCGGCAGGCGAAGTGAAGGTAACGACCGTAGGAGGAAGGAAAGACAAGGAAAGAGAAGAGCGATCTGTGAATGTTCGCGAGACTTGGTTTTGACGATACTAAAGGGGTACGTCCCGGAGGAATTATGCGGATACGCCATGAATAGATTATATGTGATATCACCATCCTGTTTCTGCCGGTAAGCTTCTACCGACGTCTGGAGTTGCCGCATCGCCTCACCCTCCAATTAGTCGAGGAAGCCAACGAGGGCTCGCTATCACAGTTATCTGATCCGAGCCGGGGTATGCTCGTCTTGTTGAGATCGGGAAGTTTAACTTTAAACCCCATGTCTCAGAGGAGGGCTGGGATTGAGCGCCGGCATGTTGGCGGCCTTGGAGGAGCATGTGAGCTTCCAAGATTAGCACGAGAAATACAGTCACATAAGCGTCACCATTGGGAAGAAGCAGAAACTCGGAACGAAGAAATAAGTGGTCGACAAACCAGGCAAGGGGCATGAAGAACGGTGAGATCTTGGCGGGAGCTAGTGCAGGTGAGCCATGAGAGTAGTTAGGTTCGATTCCTTTCAGCGCTATTGGTATTACTCTCGTGGCTCATCTGCGGGGACTACCGGGGAAGCATTGATGATGAGACGAATAAGCTCAGCTGAACCACGCTTGCAAGGATGTATCAACCAACGCCATCTCGTGGTGCTATTAGGGATAAGCGGCTCGCGAGGAGCCGCGCCCAAGACAACTCTATCCCAGCGTTGCAGTTGAACGGAGTACGGAACCAGGCTCGATCCATCATGCATCCGAGTCGCCTTAGCCAACATCAGAGAAGAAACTAACCTAATTGGAAGGGAGGGGGGGACTATCCCTGCGAGGTACCAATGAGATCCCGAATGTGTTGGGATGAATTTTGGCGTCTTACCAGTAAGCTTTTCTGGTGAGGCTCTGGCGCGGGGGACCCTGCGAGATATGAAACCGGGAAAATGTGGGAAGCAAACCCAAAGCTGACTTCACGTCTCAACCCATCCAGCAACCAGGCAAGTATCCCACCTGCTCCTGTCCCCTGATTTCATGTCTTCCAACCCTAAACACGACGTAAAAGGAAGGGCCGTCAACATTATGCTTAAGCTTAACTTGCTTCCGTGCTTTGGTTCCGTATACTGGGAGAGGTTTAGGAGGATCACAGGGTAAGTATTCTTATAAGTCATGGTAGGTAAATAGATACTGGCTATCTACGTTGCCAGTCGGATTTTTGGGAGGCTTCAACTAAAATTCCTTACACTTGCCTGCTGTTCTGGGTAGCTTCATATCTCTCGGTCTATTCTATTACTACCTTATCAGCTGACGTCGTTGTGTGCGGAAAACTGAGGCGGTCGAGGCAGCAGTTCTTTCTGAGAGAAATAGTTATTAATGGAAGCGATGTGTGATGACTCGAGAGAATGGATAGATGGCTGGGAATGGATGCTCTGGTTAAGGAGAGGTTATCAAGAGCCTATGTCATGCAGCTGGTGCGTGATGACCTCTGTATCAGGGGTGCCTGTTACCCAGGCAGACAACGACCTGCGGGCTCGCAATACACACATAGTTACCTACCAAGTCTATCTGAGGTGGCTGCGCATGACGGGATTTCCCTTATACCCCGTTTACCCCTCATTTGCGCGTGGGCGACGATAGCGCTGTGTAACAGTACCGCCACTGCTGACAATAAACCTCCAAATTCGTATTTTACTAAAAGGCACGGTGTTCATACAAGGCTGTCCGTCTTCCCATCACCATCTCTCGTGACAGTATTATCCTCATCGAAACATGATTTGCAACGTCTGCCGCGAAGGACTAGAAGGGATCTGGGACCCTTTAAAGACTAAACGTGTCTGCACCGTCGAGGTCTGGAAATTAATAAAAGAGCTCAAGTTTGACTTCACAGGTAAACCAGGAGAAGACACCGAGTGACCAGATAGAGTGACAGAGTTCACGATCGACTTCAAAAATGAACCGAGGGGGAATACCGAGCGACCAGATGAACCGGAGAACTTCATCTTTAGACATCATGCCACGAAAGAATCATTCAACCGAGCCGTATTCGAAGGATGCGTGTTCTGCAGCCAGGCTGTGGTACTTTCATTTGGCAGGCTTGGGCCCGGATTATCGATGGCGATCTCGGGTAGTTACTCAGTGTTCCAGGTCACCCGGAAGCCCAAGGCATCTATGATCATGCATGTGGGAATCAAAGAAGGAAAAGCTTTTGAGCTGGTGCCGCACGATTGTACCTACACTCCTTCAGATCTTGGTCTTCATCTAAACTAATAATACTGCAGTTAACGACGTGGAGTTTAATCTGAACATCAGCCCTTATACCGGAGACGAAGACACATGGCGCATCGCTAAGGGGTGGCTTGACGAGTGCATCAAGACGCATACTTCGTGCAGTCAAAGAGGCGGCACAGCCAATTTCCTTCCTAGCCGGCTTCTGGAGTTGAACAACACATCTGGAGAGACTACGTTTCGTGTCGTTGACAAGCACCACGTGGGTTTGCAGAGCCGTTACTTGACACTGAGTCACTGCTGGGGAGCCGACTCAGCGAAACACCGTCCGAAACTGACTCGCTCAACCTTGGAAGCGCTTTCTACGGAACAGCCGTGTCGCACGCTTCCCAAGACATTCCGAGAAGCGTCAGAAGTAGCCAGAAGACTAGAAATCCGCTACTTATGGATCGACAGCCTGTGTATCCTGCAGGACTCCGTTGAGGACTGGCACGCAGAGGCCTCGTCAATGGTGGACGTGTACAGCAATGCATTCCTTAACCTCGCGGCGCTAGGGGCGGAGGATAATGACGGCGGACTATTTTTCTCCCGCGACCCGGAGAAAGTTAAACCTACCATCTTCAGCTTCGGCGTGGACGGCCCTGAAGATCCACAGCCTTATCGGTCTCAGCTGGAGAAGGCCTGGGCATGGCGGCTGAGCTTCTTAAACGAACCCCTGTTAAAGCGCGGATGGGTGGTCCAAGAAACGCTACTCGCGCCGCGGGTTTTGTACTTTTGCTCGAAGCAGATATTTTGGGAATGTCACGGTGCTACCTGCTGCGAGACTCGGCCAACAACCGTGAATTTTGATGATGATGGTGATAAGGAGGAGGAGAATAAGGCAGAGGAGGAGAATAAGGCAGAGGAGGAGAAAGAGGAGGCTGTAGTTGGGCCTGTCCATTTTTGGAAAGAGTTAATAGGCGTCAAAAAACGATATAGGTGCAAGGACGCCGTATCACAGCTTTTCGTGGACTGGTCCTCCCTACTGCTAGAGTACACTAACTGCGAATTTACCTTCCCGAAAGACAAGCTCGTAGCAATTTCAGGCATAGCCGAGGACATGAAGCGGCGTCTTACGGCGCTTGGATGCGGGGACAAAAGATACCTTGCCGGGATGTGGAGCCAAGAGCTGCCGCAAGCCTTGCTGTGGTGTTCTGCAATAGCGTCAGGCGGGAGCGTCAGCCGACCCGAAAAATACCGCGCCCCTTCCTGGTCCTGGGCTGCACTCGACGGATTCATTCAAACAGATGGAAATGGTAGGCGATATAGCAGGCCCACCGAGATCGTTGCGTCTGTTGTCAGCGCGCAGACGACGCCCGTCAACCCCTTGGGTGAGACCGGTGAGGTCTGCGATGGTACGATCACTCTCGCTGGCATCCTGGTAACTGCGGATGTTAAGACGGACTTCACGATCCCCACGATGGGGGTACCCTTCAGGACTATCTCAGATTTTCGGAACCATAGGGATGGTGCCTCATTGTTCCAATCACAGGGCAATGACCATGCACCCAACAGCAAATTGTTCGCTTCTTATGTTTTGTTCGACACGAAGGAAGATATTTCTCGCCAGATTCTATGTTTGCCTATCACGAAGCAAAAGTTTTCCTCTGCAGTTGCAATCACTTCCACAAACGACAACCCTGGGTGGGAAGTTATGGGCCTTGCAATAGTCCGAGTCGGTGATGAGAAGTATCGACGTGTTGGGATGTTCAAATTCTTTGCCGGGGAAGGTGGCATTCGATCCCTCTTAGAGAGCACTCCCCAGGAGCATGTTACTATCATTTGAACTCGTTTACGAATGATGCGGGCCCCAACACTCAACATCCATTCTCTAGCCCCAATGAGTGGCCTGTGGGGAACTATCTCTTATTGCGTTGTTTTCTCAGCTACTATACTCGTGTAGATTGAAAAAAATAGCTAGGACGAGTATTCCTATTTAGTGAGACGATGTAGGCGGGTATGGGTAACTGCGGTCGCGTTCAAAACAAATCTGTGAAAAGCCAATTTTTTAAATAACATTTCTCCACTATGGCAGGCGACCAGGTCAGCTTGTAAATCAAACGTCAAGCTTTTGTCGTCACATGTCCCTCGCTGTCAGCTACCGCATGTCGTGGGTAGTGGAACAAGCAACCGGCCGGCTAGATTTCAACACAGTAAACAACACAGTCAACATTCCAGCAGAGAAGCCTACTTTAGCTCATAGTATGATTGCAAACCTATCTCTCAAGCTATTATGCGGTACTTCGGGATGGACCAGGAGATGGGCTCTGTCTCTCGAGGGGTCTGCGCGAAATCAATGCGACAATAGTAGGTATGGGCTACACACACACACACACGAACGTACATAGGTATACCCCGTTATCTAAGTAGGTAGGCAAGTAGTTTCTTAGTTCCTGACACCAGCCTGCTGCCCCTGCCCCTCCCCCCTTCCCCACCCTGTTGACGCCTAGAATTACAACCCGTTCCCGAAGACATTGAGATGGCGTTAGGCGGTGCCCGTGAACCATTACGAGGACTATCCCCAACCGACCTGAAAGTAAAAAAAAAAAAAAAAAAAAAAAAAAAAGAAAAAAGAAAAAGAAAACCCCCCCACCGGGATATCGCGGCACCGCTGCTACCGTTCGAATCACCGGTGGTGGTATTGTGGCACGTTGCCGTAGTAGTAGCCGTACTGGTTGATGGACGGAAGTTGGTTACCGGACACGGAAGACGACACGTTCTACATGTTGCCCTCGGCCGGCGTGCCTCCGCCTTGCTGCGTGTCGACGCCGTGGAAAGCGTCGCCGAACGCCGAGTCCTCCATGTCCAGGTCCAGGCCCTCCTCGAGATCGCCCGGCGTTCCGCTGAAGTTGGCCAGCGCGTCCCCGGCCGTGTTCAAATCGTCCAATGAGCTGAAATCGTTCTGGTCGCCGTCGAAGCCCATGGAAGGAGTCCCCGTGGCTGAGGCCTGCTTGCTCGCGGCATCCGGTACCTTGGGAGGCTCGGCGGCCGCTGCGGTGTTGGTGGGGCCATCCGGGGTAGTGCCGCCTTTGGAGACCATGACCCACTCACCGCTTCCAGTGCCCTGGTCAGGGGCGGTGGTGGTACTGTCGGTGCCATCCATCTTCACATCAGCTGGCTCGTCCTTCTTAGCAGGCTGCTGGGGCGAAGCCGCATTGATGTTTGCCGGAGTGGCGGCGCTAGAATGGACAGCCGAAGCTTGCGCTTGAGGCGTTGGGAAGTTATTTACTGGTGTCGAAGTTGACGAAGCGCCAGTGCCAGTATGCATCTGGTCTAGGAGCCCGGCAGCAGTTCCACCCATTTCAATATCAGAATCCCCAATCATGAACCCACTGTTCTGCGACCCAGCATGTGATGGCTGGCGGGACATTGCGCCGGCCCCGTTCGCAGCGGCACTTTGAGGCGCACTGGTAGCAGGGGCCGGGCCCGATGCTGCAGCGTCGGGTGCTGGCTCCGGGGCAGGCTCTTGATAACCGCCATCTTGTATCCGTCGTAAGTCGGGGATCACTTCTGCTCGTCGGCCGAGATGTGCTTCGACTTGAGATACGATGTCATCAACTTTCTTATTGTGTTTTGAATGCCAGTGGCTTGTCCCATCCTCGTTCTCTTCCACTGGCTCATTGAGTCGCAGTGGGTCAGAACCGGGTTCGTCAACGGCCAACCGTAGCTCCCTCTCGGCGGTAGTCAGCAGGGAGTTTTGCCTGAATTTAGTCATTTTTCTTGCATGGTCTGCTTTCATCTTCCCGATCTCGGCGTTTGTAGAATCAATCCGGTCATTGACTCGTTTACGAAACTCGGTAGCGTGCTCGGGATCTAAATGAGTTAAAGCAGGCTTTGAGGACGGTTGTGTGTTTGCATTGACCCCATGGGCCTCGAAAATTCCATCTGTTAGCCCAGAGAGTTCGCCCTTAAGACCCAGCCCAAGATCGGCAAACGCGATCTGGCCCATCCTATACGGTGATGACAATATCTCCTCGATCCATTCATGATTCTGCCGGTATCGACTTAAGCTTACTTCTCGTGGGGTTAGGTGGTCGAACATGTCGCCACGAGATGTATCTTCTTCGTCGTCGTAGGCACTGTCTTGTGGCGGTATAGCGGCCATAGCTGGGGCTACTTGACCGTGTCCGGCCTGGCCAGTCCTAGCACGTTTGGATGGCGGTGCACTGGCCGTAGGGGGATGGGAAGGGTATGCCATTGACTGAGGGACTCCGCGATTCCCGGGATACATTGGCTGCCTGGACGGTTCCCTGGGCCAAGAAATCTGCGGCCAGTTCACTCGATCTCCGAGGATGAACTCTTTCCGCTGGATTTGTCCGCATCGCTGGAGATAAGCGCGAGTATCCAGGATGGCCGGTGTTCGAGGGTCTCGTGGCAGCACCTGCACAGGAATGCGCTCGTTGTTGTCGACCGGGCCGTAATGTACGATCCATAAACTGGGATCGACCTGAGGAGCATTCGGGTTATGGACGCTGGGAGGAATGAGGCGGAAGCGGCGCCGCGAGTGTGTCGCTATCGGTTCGTTAAAGGCAAACCCAGCTTTATGGATATACATTTCCAGGATCTGCGTACAACAGTATAAGCGGGCGATCAACACTTATGGAAATACCCAGACAACAACATACCACACCATTTCCAACTTCCTGCTGGAAGTACTGTTCCTGAGGAGGCCAGATGTATCCATCGCTGGCGAAGCTGATCCCCATCTGCTGTAACGGCTGCCATGTGAGGAAGATCTGGCCGTTCTCGGGGCGATCAAGATAGGTCCAGAAGAATGGCGCGGTGTCGCGGGCGATCTTGGGGGCCTGCATGAGCCAGCCCGTCACCTCGGGGGGGTCGACCCTCGCCTTGATGGTGTATCGATAGGTCGATATAAGATGTACATGAGGAAGCTAAACGTAGATGAATTAGTATGTGCTTCGTGGAAGTACTGACGCGCAAACACGGGCCAGGCGTACTAGTTCTCTATTGACCCCATAGCTGGGGTCGTTCATGGTAGACATGATGAAGAAATGTTGGTAAGCAATCCGATTGCGAGAGCGACTACCCTGACAAGTTAATCAATGCAGAGATGCGTTGCAAGTTTGTCAAATATGGTTGCAGTGTCCCGTGGCGAAGAGGAGTGGTGCTGTGACAGAGGAACATCGAGCGCACGGCGCAGGCTTGATTACTGGCAACGAGGCTGCGCAAAGTTTCAACTCCAATAGAAGGTCGCGAAGATGCGCGATGGGAAAGCTTGGCTGGGGTTGTTCAATTCGACGCTGTTTAAGATGTGGCTGGTGCAATGAAGCTCTGGCCAACGATTGCCAAGATAAGAATACATCCTGCTTACATAATATAGGTACTCTTGCGAATCACGTGCACCATATACTCTCCTTACATAGTACATGTACCTCCTAGCTACGAAGTACACACTCGAACCATGTAGTTTCGCTAGTAAAGGTTGGTACTGCATACCCGTCCAGGACAAGAAACATCTATGTATAGCGAATTACCCTCCGTCTATCTGTGCAAACCCCATCTTAGGAATTATATATCGCTCAAAGAGCATGGAGTAGAGTAACCGTTCATGGCCTTGCGGCGGTTTACAGAGCGCAGCAATCATCCGAGGTAGACCTAGCTACCAGGTCATACGCTATACAAGTAGACACGCAGAGTGACGTCCAGGCATCTGAGTGCAATACTGACTGTATCCAGTAGTATTATCTGCCCAAGTACACATTGGCGTTACCAATTGCTAAACCCCTGAATAAGTAGGTACTCTTTTGTCATTTCATTTCTATTCATCCCAAGGCAGACAGACTGTCATGAGGCATAGCACATGCTACGTTTCAAGGCCCCCTTTTCATCTATGTAGAAAGGACCTTACCCATATGCCAATCCCATTGTTGAAAAAAGCATACTCATATTACTTGTGGAAAGTTTTCCATCCTTTTGCCTGGTACTTATGCCTGGTATGTAGAAGCCGACACGTTTCCTCCCCGGCCAGTCCAGTTGACGTGGTTGTACTGGCCCTTCGGGTACTTCTCGCTGGCAAACTCGGGCTTGATCTGGAACGTGTGTGCTCCGAAGTAGTCACGCTGGGCCTGGAGGAGGTTGGCGGGTAGGTTTTCTGTGCGGTATCCGTCGAACCACGACAGCGCAGTCGAGAAAGCCGGCGTCGGGATGCCGAGAACGGCGGCCTTCGCGACCACGTCTCTCCAGCCGGGTTGCGCCTTGTGGATGGCCTTGTTGAAAAAGTCGTCGAACAGCAAGTTCTCGAGTTCGGGGTTGTTTCGGTAGGCCGCCGTGATGTCCTTCAAGAATACCGAGCGGATGATGCATCCACCCCTCCACATCAAAGCGATCGAGGGCTTGTTCAGCTTCCAGTTGAACTCTCTCGCGGCCTTAAAACATCTAGTTAGCACACTACCTAACATTATCGGGGACAGGGAATGCTCGGACCTCTTGCATCAACATAAAACCTTGGGCATACGAGATAATCTTAGAGGCGTACAGAGCCTGCTCGAGATCATCGAGGAACTGCTCCTTGCTTCCCTCAAAGGTGCTTGAGCGGCCGACGTATTGAAGCTTCTTCGAGGCAGTGGTTCGTTCCGCCTTGATCGAAGACAAGCAACGAGCAAGCACAGCCTCGGCGATCAGAGTAACGGGCATCCCAAGGTCCAAAGCATTAATTGCGGTCCACTTGCCAGTGCCCTTCTGACCGGCCTGGTCAAGAATCTTCTCGACCAGCGCGGTTCCGTCGTCGTCGTTGAAGTACATGATGTCACGGGTAATCTCGACGAGGAACGAGTCCAGGACGCCCTTGTTCCACTTGGCGAAGACGTCTCCGATCTCCTTGTTCTCCATGCCGAGACCGCGCTTCATGATATCGTATGCCTAGAGGGTAGACGTCAATTACATAACCGGCGGCACAACGTCATACAAGGAAGGACGAACCTCGCAGATAAGTTGCATGTCACCGTACTCGATACCGTTGTGTACCATCTTGACGTAGTGGCCAGCACCCTCGTCACCAACCCACTCACAGCAAGGCTCGTTGTCGCTCTTGGCGGCGATACCCTGGAAGATATCCTTGATGTGCGGCCATGCCTCCTCGTTGCCACCGGGCATCATGGAGGGGCCATATCGCGCACCTTCCTCACCACCGGAAACACCGGAACCGACGAAACGGATGCCCTTGGTGTTGAGGTATTGGGTTCGTCGGTTCGAGTCGGGGAAGTGGGAGTTGCCGCCGTCGATGATGATGTCGCCCTTCTCAAGGAGGGGAAGGAGGGTCTCGATCCAGTCGTCGACAGCCTTGCCAGCTTGCACCAGAAGCATGACACGGCGGGGCTTCTTCAGCTTGGAGATGAACTCCTTGTTGGAGTGGGCACCGACGATAGACTTGCCCTTGGCCTCATTTGCCAAGAAGCGGTCGACCTTGGAGACGGTTCGGTTGTAGGCGCAAATGGTGAAGCCGTGGTCGGCCATGTTCAGAATCAAGTTCTGGCCCCTGTAGCAGTTGAGCATTCCCTAATTGCGATGGAAGGGAGTAGAATGGGACAGCGACTTACATGACGGCCAAGCCAATGAGGCCCAGATCGGCGCTTCCGGAATAGTTAGCATAACGTCCATTTGCAACTCAGAGACGATAGCGTAGATGGGGAATGGGCGAGAGAAAAGAAGCTCGCCTTGCGCCGTCAAAGGAGTTGGTAATATGGGCAAGACGAGCCCTGAAGGGCCCGTCAGGTTGTTTCAGTCATACAAATCGCGAAGGCATGGGGACGACTGGTTGGGCAGCGGGGCAAGTTGTCATGGCGGGGTATCGGGGTAGTTCACCATGACGGCAGTGTGCGCGCGAGCGAGGGGTAATAGAACTTACACGGGACCAGACATGATTGCGGCGGTGTTAGGAGCTCAATTGCTTTGAGGTAGAATGATTCGGCGTATGGACAGTCGTGGGCGGAGGAGAAGCGAAGCAGATACAGATGCAGAAAAGATTAGTGCAGCAGGGCGGATGAGCGCGGGAGGCGGTTTCTTTTCTATGATGGAGCTGGGATGAGAATTTTGGAGGGGTAAAGTACCTAGCAAGGAAAATTGATTTAGGTATGTAGGTGAGTGGGTAACTCCTCGATCATACCTGACTACAGACAGACTGGACGGACTTTAGTAGTCTCGGGTTCCATACCTAGCCTAATAAGCTGCTAAGATACATGCTATCCAGTGTGTTGATTGCTCCATGCTACCTGTGTGGACTTCATACTGCTGCTGCCCCTGCTGCCGGCGAGCATGACGGCAAAAACCAGCCCGCAATATCTTCAACTAAGCAACCTTAACGGCGGGGCCCGGGCTTATTCAGGTGCTTCTCCCCATCCCTAGACGGGTTGGATCCCAACCCACCTGCGTCAGATTTGGCCTCAGATGTACACTGCCAAGTCGGCCAGCCTGCATGTGGCCGTCTGTTCCATGGGAAAACCACCGAATGGCCCGTGAGATCAAGTCAAAACACTACCATGTGTTCACGTGTTGTCTTTTCAGAAGCGCTATGCCGTCTCCCATAGTAGAGAGGGTGTTCCTGAAACGTGCTGCGCAGTCCCGGTTCGCCCTTTGCGAAGTAGATCATTCAGCCTTGGTTGATTCAGGTGTTCCATTTCGCCTTAATGGCGTTTCGTAATAACCCACCGGAATGCTTCGGTCACACCCACCCTGTCCGCAGAGCAACATGGCTCGGGTACGTGGGATCACAGCGGATCCTACGGAATACATACGTTTCTACATAATACAAATATGTCAACAACCTTGGAACGGCGTTACTGCGTAGATAACCTGGGTTACATATGCATGTGTGTATGCGTCTGGCGGATCTCTAGGTCATGAACCACGAGCAAGTAACGATGTACCTGACAAGTTGTGTAAGTCCATCTATCAGCCTGGTCTCTCCAGGTTCAGGTTGAATTGTGTGTTCCGGTATGACTGGAAGGCTATTCAAACCTCGACACAGTTGGAATGGCAATACATGTTTAGTGCATGAAGCCAACAGTTTTAGTTCTTCATGCCCAATACAATGCTTAGAAATAAAAAGGCACTTGGCAAGATAACAAGCCCTGGGTATGATGAGACGACACCTAGAAACCCCGGAGTGCGGGTACGTCGGGAGAGGAGGTATACCGCCCATTCGCTTGTACACAGGCAGTACATAGGGAGTTCTTCCTTCATGCCTCGGGTCACAGCACTACTTGGTAAGTAGGACATGACGAAGAGGTCTACCTAGAGCCCGACAGAGGGGAGCAGTAAGCGGTATCGCAAACCAACTGTAAATTTGAACGTCCATCCCTAGGACAGCCAGGTAGGTACTTCGTCCTAGCGCAAACCCTTCGTCAGCTTGTACTGCGAGGCTGCAAAATTGCCTCATAGTTTAAAATCGGACAGACAATCAACCTGGAGCCAATCATCATGCCTGGTGTTACTCTCGGCCCTTCACACGGATTTCCGGGCCTCGACTAATGACGAGCTCCAGCATGATCATGTACATAGCGTAAATGCGTGGACCTGGTAGGCAAGCACATGGAAGGTCGTCAAGGTCGTTGAGCTTTACCTACCTAGTGCTCGTTTGATCAAGACTCGGGGGAATAGGACGAAACAGAGGTAACTTGATTCTACAGATGTACATGTAGGTAGGCATGTACTACGCAGAGCTGAGCACATTATTCTATCCCACCAGCCACTTTACGTCTAGGCAAGAAGCCACACAAGCCACGTGATTTGATGGGAAAGTCACCCTAGCCCATTGTGGAGCCCCCAAACAAGGCCGAATTCATCCTTTCAAGGTCTTCGCCAATCTTTCAGCCGACGTCACCAGCGTGCAGATACTACATGTAAACGACTACACAAGTCCCGACCAACGCCGCATCACTCCACACACGCCCCTCGAGCAGCATACATACCAAGTACCTACACTACACGCCGTAGCTAATCGCGCGGACACCACCAATCCACACAGCGCAGGACGGAGATAGAGAGGGAACCGGCAGAGGAAGACTTGGATCAGGCTCACTCATAGGTACGTTGTTTGAACCCGAGCAAAGCAAGAGGAAAGAGAAGAAGAAGAAGAAGAAAAGAAAAATTTCCTCGTCGGGCGCACAGCAAAATTCATCATGTCCTATCCGCCCCCTCCAGGCTCGAGCACCTCGTCGCTGCCGCCGCGGCCGCCGCCGTCCAAGGTCTCGGGCTTCAAGCCGGCCTTCTCGCCCGCCGGGCACACGCCGCCCACCCACACCCCGAGCCCCGGCGCCCGCGGCACGCCCTACGCCGCGCCCACGCCGCCGCCGGTGTCGGTGGCCACCCCCACGTACTCGAGCGCGCCGAGCTACGCCGGAGCGGCCCCCCAGTATGGCGCCGCCGCCGCCGCCATACCTACTTCCACATACGGGGCGCCGTACGCGCCGCCGGCCGCCGTGACCGCCGCCGCCTACCCGCCGCAAGCAACCGCGTACGCGTATCCGCAGCAGGGCTACGCGCCGAATTACTACGGAGGAGCAGGAGCAGGAGCAGGAGCAGGGGGAATAGGAGCAGGAATGGGCATGGGAATGGGGGGAGCAGCAGCAGCGGCAGCAGCAGCAGCAGCACACGGGGCCGCGGCCCCGGCCGCCTACGGCGCGGCGCCGCAGATCCGCAACCCGTTCCCGGCGCCGGCGCAGCCCAGGGCCGACGACTACGACCCGGACATGGCGGCGCAGATCGCGCAGTGGCAGAGCGCGTACGTCAAGGACCCCAAGGACGCGACCACGCCCACGACGGCCGCGGGCGCCGCCGCCGCCGCCGCCGCCGGCACCTCCACGAACGGCACGACGACGTACGCCGTCGACGCGAACCGGATGGCCGTCGACGCGAGCGGCGGCGGCGCCGCCGGCGCGGGAGGAGTCGCCGGTGCCGCCGGTGCCCAGGCGGGGGACAAGAAGAAGACGGTGGTGCGGGCGGGCGGGGGCCAGAAGTGGACGGACGACACGCTGCTGGAGTGGGACCCGTCGCACCTGCGGCTGTTCGTGGGCAACCTGGCGGGGGAGACGACGGACGAGTCGCTGTACAAGGCGTTCGCGCGGTGGCGGTCGCTGCAGCGGGCGCGCGTGATCCGCGACAAGGTGACGAGCAAGTCGCGCGGCTACGGCTTCGTCTCCTTCTCGGACCCGGACGAGTTCTTCCAGGCCGCCAAGGAGATGAGCGGCAAGTACATCCAGAGCCACCCGGTCGTCGTGCGCAAGAGCACCACCGAGATCAAGCCCACCACCGTCAAGGGCGGCAAGCACCACGGCGGTCCTGGCGGGGGGAACAACAACAATAAGTGGAACAAGAACAAGAACAAGAATAAGAACCGCTCCGGGAACGGTAATGGTGGAGGAGGAAGCCGCGAGGACAGCTTCGAGCCCAGTCTCGGTCCCGCGGGCGGCGGCGTGTACAAGCCGGGGCAGAAGACGAAGGGCGGGCTCAAGTTGCTGGGTTGAAGAACAACAAGAAGAGCCCATGTCTTCCTACCTCCCCACCTATCTATTCAGCTAGCATGTTGTCACTCGGACCCCCTTGTTTCTCTACCTCAGCATGGCGCTTGCGTAAGACGAGAATGGACATGTTTAATATGCGGGCGGGTTTATTTCACGAGGAGTTGTCGGGAGTTGAGACGAAGTGTTCGTGTTCGTAGCATGGCGATAGAGATGAACGTATATACTTGATGAGAGAGCCAGGATAGGAGAGTTGATCATAGCCCCGTGGCACAAACAATGGAAGCTGGGTTAAACAAATACACATAAGAGACTCGTGACATAGCTGCCCGGTCGATATATGTGATCACATACTGTTTACTCTGATACACGAAACTGATTAATTGATTGATTGAATGAATGCACGCTGGGCATATCGTATGCTTCCATTCATCCTGTTTGCCTTTGCCTTTTACAAACCCAACCACCAGAGATTTATGATAGCGCTTAAAGGGCGCGATGGCGCACTATGGCTCCTTACATGCCCAACATAAAAAAAGCCCCCCCCCCCTTCTCTCGCTGCAACGGGTATCTCGCTCCAAGTGCGTATGTAGTAGCAGCAGTTAGGTACTCTCCCAGATAGTTTACCTTGTCTCTTTCTCTTCCTCCCTGATATCCCCTTAAGCCCTGTCCCTGTCCCTTTCCATTCTATATTTGATTCTTAGATGCGAATCGGTTCGCCCGCCTGCTTGCTTGTCGACCACGAGATCTCGTGCCGCTTGTGAAACAAGTTCTGTACACGATCTTCGATCGTCGGTTAAGTTGCCCTAGACATTCATTTCTGGTTGGTTTGTTTCAACGCCAGATGTATAGCCTGGTCTCTTCAATTTCACCTCGCCCTCCCTGTTGTTTTAAAAGAGGCGGCGTAGTAGCGGTGTTTTTTGCCTTAATGCCCAAAACCCCCTAGTAGTGTACATGTGCCCCTAGTATTTCCGAGGTGCTGATGAGAATTGGTCTATAAACAATAAGAAAAAGTCCCGAATAGTAGAAAAGCCTTAATTTTCCCGGGGTTGTTCCGTCCGATGAGGTTCGAGCGAGTTGGAAGGCGTGGGATTTCGAGTGCCTTCACTGGTAGATGTAATCAGGTCATCCTCTACACCGCTCGCCTCATCGTGGGCTAAAAGTCCCGTCTCTTCCTCGTCGGAGTCGCTTGCGCGCTCACTCGACGAGCCGGACTGCGCCGGCTCATAAACCTTGTTATGGGCGTCCATCTGCGCGTCGCTTCGCATCTTGGACAGCTTGATCCAGTTGTAAGCGCCGATAGCGCAGATAGTTACAACCAGGCCGGAGATGTTGATAGGCGTCAGCTTGTCGTCGAAGACCAGAGCTGCAGCGGAGATGGTAACGACTTCTTTGAAGATGCCGGCAATAGAGAGCGTGACGACGCTGCTTCGCTGCAGCAGGGCAAACTCGCTAGCGGTCATCAGGAACGCGATGGTTCCAGGAAACAATAAGATTAGGGGTGTTCTGTATGGACCCCATTCGTTGCTTAGCTCCTTCAATCCTTCGATTAACTCAAAGAAACCTTCGACTGGTACCGCGATTACCGTCAAAGTCAAAAACATGATTGGTGCGAGAAAGAAAATGCTAGAAAAGGGATTCGATGTGGCTGGATTTCGAAGTAGCAGGATCTGTGTAAGACCCCAGCGGAAGCCAGAGAAGAAGGCAGCGGAGATGACGAGGATAAAGCCCCCCAGCTGAAATTCAACCTCCCCAGCCACCATCATCACCACACCCATGGTCATGGTTCCGATGATAGCCACAAGCTTCCACGTGGGGGTTTCGAGACGAAACATAAAGGCAAAAAGTAGCACAAACGCCAAAGAGGAGGATTTGCACATGGCTAGCTTCTATGTCAGCTGTCAAATGTCCACAACAGACGGTGCGTAGTCACGTACTGTAAAAAGTGAGAGTAATAAACTTCAGGGACGTATTCCCTAGTCCGATATCCAAACCAGTGGCTGCACCACATGGGCCGATTCTCGTCAAATAAAACATCTTGGTCATGAGCGGGCGCTCAGGCTCGGACTCGTGCCTCGACCGACCCGAGTCTGAGCTGTGGGCGGCAATGTTGGGCCGCAAAGAGGGGACAAAATATAACACTAAAGTGGCGAGAGTAAATTGCACGAGCATGTGTGTCGCAGTCGTAAAGAGAGGGAACGCGAAGTTGAGCTGGCCAGAATCGAACATCCATTTGTTGTACTACAAGTCGCGATTCATTTAGCACACCAAGTTCCAAGCTGTCTCGGACGATTATGGGTCCCACGGCATTGGGCGGGCAACTTACCAACGAAATGGAGAGCGAGAACAAATACCAGAGCCCGATCAGGACGCCGTTGACTACTAGCTTCTTGAAGACATTCTGGTCCGCCTCTCTTCGCTCCTCGTCCGTGATTTTATCCCGTGCGATGCGCTGATCTAATCTGGTGTTACGCCGTCGCTTGGCACGCTTCCTGCGTCTGTCCTTCTTGTTTAAGCCCGTCTCTTCATCGTCGTGAAGGTCCTCGTCCGTGAGACTGTCGTCGTCCTTATCATCCGGCCTTACTGGGTCTCTATCTTGGCTTTCTTCCGAGATCTTCGCCTCCGGGTCGCCCGGGCTCTTGATGCTAGTAGAACGTGGCCTCGAGGACCGCGGGTTGGAGGGCTGGGGAATGTTGTTTACGGGGTTGGATGTGAGTGTACTCCTGCGGCGGCGGTGGCCGGCGGGTGCTATTGGGTCCATCTCGATGTCTTCGGGACGGCGACTACTAGGGTTCGCGGAGGATGGGTGGCCAGCATCGGAGGGCCAGTCTATCTTGAAGCTGGTGGTGGCAGAGGATGCTGATGATGGGTTGGAGAAGTCGAGGTTCGTAGAACCGGGTGCCAGCACGCTGTTAACAGACAGGGAAGCCGGGTTGGGCGGGAGGGGTGTGGACTGGCGCTGCTGCGATGGGGGGAGCTGGTTGGACAAAGGAGGAGGCATGTTTTAATTATCTCGTTAGGGCTGCGCAGGAACTCGAGATGAAGGCCAGGCGGTCACGAGAGACAGTCGAGGATAAGCAAGCATGTTCACTTGACCCCTTAGCAAATCCCTGGCTTCACGTCCAGCTAACCCCATCCAAGGAAGGCTTGGAAGCATAAAACGGGCCTTGGCGACCGAAGAATATTGGTAAACCCGCCAAACCAACAAATGGAAAGCAGCGAAGGATGGGCGGGCAATGCAGCGATCCCAATCGTGGGTCTTCAGGGTTTCCGGGGACTGCTGGCGATGGGAAAGTCTGTTCCCAGTTCGCCAGCCAAGCTAGCCTGCCTAGCCTGGATTGGGTTCTCGACCTGCCTGCGCTGCGCTGCCTGCTTTTCGATGGTGGGTGGGCTGGTAGGCGGGCTGGTAGGGTACCCAGTAGAGCTGAAGTTATGCAAGTTGAGATATGAAATATGGGTACAGATCTCCGCACACGCTCTGGCGCTTTTGCTTACTGTAGGTAGCGTGTGCGGATCTGTACGCGAAAACAATGCCCTAGGTACATCTGTCGTGCCGCCCAGAGACGCCCACGCCACATGTACCCGACGTGTCGAGCACACGACCTCCCTACAGATGGATACCTACCTAAGATACCCACCTATTGCTAGGTAATCTGTACCCAAGCTTTCATTATTGGTATCAGATTCCCGGTGTATTCGGGCGCGGGCTCAATCGGCAATCCGCCCGCTATTTCTCCTGTGCATAGCGAAGCCCCTAACTATTTAAACCGCCATAATTCCCCGTAAAAGTAAAACCAGAGACACAATAGCCTTGTGGAAAATTGCTCGTTGTGTGCCACAATAGCACTGACATTATTCGAAATCCGAGAACAGCCCGCAGGTGTTGAGGTCTGGACCGACAGCCTGCCGCTTTCCCGCGTATCAGGGGAGGCATCAGGGGAGGCAAAGCGGCGGGTTTCGTGGGCGCTACCGTGCCGGGCCTTGTCTGTGTCCACGGGTGCATGTGTACATCTCATACATCCATGGGTGTGCGTGGGCGTGGGCGTGGGCGTGGGCGTGGGCGTGTGCGTGTGCGTGTGCATGCAACCTATGCAGCGTTGTCAAAATGTGCACAACCTTCTCCTGCCATTGGACCTCTGCCTGTCTGCCCGCCTGCACACCCCCCGTCCTGGACCTAAGTACCGAGCGGTGGGAGCCCAAAAAGCAGAATCCGGGGTTATCCATGAAAGCACTGACCCTCAGGTGATGACTTACAGACTTGCCCGCTTGTCCAGCTCTCTTCTAGGTACGATCAAGAGACGATCGCGATCTTCTCCAAGATCAGCATCTCAACTCAACTGGCGCCAAAAACGCATCGAGTTGCCCTAGTGGTATTGTGTCCGTGTGTCTGTGTGCGTGTCCCCAGAATTACTCCGCCGAGGGAAGGGCAGAAGAGCAGAATTCAGCGCCTCCCATCGCAGCTATTGTTAATTATCAGAGCACGTGATGACATCATGTTCAACGTCATCCTCCTACTCCATTCCCACACGTTCTCCTCACTTTACCTACTACTCCAAAAAGCGGTCGATCAAATGGGGAAGCGGTTATGTACAACATAGCTACCCGATGCCTATCGTCATATAATTCCGTACCCGGGACGAGCTATCAATCTAGAGAGACACGTTCCAATGTGTGCTTAGTCTGTACGCAGTATGAAGAACAAAGAACGGAAGAGAATCACGGAGAATACGTAAGGTATGATGCTATTTCCTAACCTCTAAATCGATGATGTGTGTAGTCCGAAAAGAGCTCTGTAATACGAAAAGGGGTGTGCGATACGACAAGAGCCGTGGGATCACGTGAAATCTCCAAATTTGATAGAGCTGACCGCTGATAATGTAACGGTTCATGATGTGACAAGGTGACAGACCTACACTAGCCGTAGCACAAGAAGGCTGATTCAGCTGAATGAGCCAATAAGCGGCATTAATAGGCTGTATATGTCAATATGGTTCGTCCAACAGTTGGAGGCAGTCATAGCTTTTAAGAGATTGTCTATGACTTAACTCGCCTTGTTTCCAGGTCAAGTGTAACTCGGTATGTGCCCAGAAGTTGTCTAATCCATACAACTTGAGACATCCTGGAAGACTTTACAACACTAGGATTACCCATGAGGAAATAGAAATGATGAAAGACTCTCATTTCACCCATACGTATAAATACCGAGACCGTGACTGCTCTGAACAAGGTTGTTCTCTGCGTTCAAGAGATCATGGGGCTAAGGTAGTAGATAGAAGGCGCATGGCGTATGTTCAAGCTGTCTCACGTACGTTATGACTGATTACGAACCATTATATAGTCTCGTGAAGTGTTTCAGTCGACAGGACTCCAACATTTGACATTATAGACGAATATATTTGGCTTTCAACTGTAACAGCATCTACCAGGAGCAGGTATGACATTCCCTCCTGAGACTTTCAAGGAAGAGGCATGATGCATCCAACGAGCGAGTTTTAGGTGTCTCCCAATGTCATAGGACTAGAGTAATCTCATTAAGCCCCTCGGGTCTTCCTTTCGTCCTTGATCTAGGCGAGTACTTCATCTAGCGGTGCTTCTGGACGCGGCATTACATCATAAACTAAAAAAGATTAAGCATCTATTACACACCCGCACTCGTGGCCTGCCCCAGTCGATCTCCTTTTGCCTGGGTGGGTCGATGTAAGGGAGAAAGCTGAGAACCACCGATCTAGACTTCTGGCCGTGGCCCGTATATGTCAGTGACACACATGAATACAGGCTGCCGGGGCCGTTATTCACATTCGTACCCAGGGGGATTGGTAGGGCTGATAGGCCAGCAACAGTGATAGATAGCGATGTAGCTGAACAGCTTCGCCCATTCTTCTAGCCTCATCCCCATAGATGGGAGGCACTGGGAACATCAGTTGGGCTCTCAGGGCAGAGCTTCCGTGCCCGACGCAGTTAAGTACATATTCTCTCCGCATCGCATTGCTGCCCCTTTCTCTATAAGTCTGCCATTGATCTTACTGGTTGTAAGTCTGCAACGCGTTCGAATCTGAGTATCGTTGCGAATACTAAGAAGACAATTGCTTGGTATAACGGTCGCTATTGCGTCGTGGACTACACCAAAATCTAGAGTCATGTGGCGTCGTACCTAGCTCTCCGCCTTGATGTCTCCATCGTACCTGATAGGATACTATCCGGGCTGAAATGTACTAGACTGATCACTTAAAGAGAAAGGACTCACTCATACAATTACTGCCTACTTGGGATGGGATGGCACCAAGGCGGCAAGAGACACGCCTCCCCCAACACCCCAAAAACAAGGGGTGGGGGAAGGTCGAATATACGTATTACCTACTTCACACTCCTCATCACAGCCACAGCAGAAGACCGACGGAACGAACCACATAGCTCTCTCTCAATTTTTCTTTTAATACGAACTCGCCCAACCCTGTATCCACACACCCGCCCTGCTGCTATGAAGCCCCGGGGGAGTTGCAGCGAAGCTCCAACAATACATCTACCTGAACCATAATGCTAAAACAATACAAAGAAAAAAGAACAAGAAACCAAAAATAGGAAAAGGTGTGGGCCATCGCGACCCTGGCTTATTATTTTTTTTTTTTTTTATCTGCGTAACCTGTAATACACAGTAACGGTACAGTAGTAAGTAGTAAAGGTGGTAGTGGTGATATTAGTGGTTGGTTAGTCGGAGTTGGCCATCACGAGCAGATCTGCATCTCCTCCTTCCGGCCGGGCGCGAACTCGTCCTTGTAGCGGTCCCACAGCTTCTCGAGCTCGTCGACGTAGAGGCGGTGCAGGCGGTTGATCTCGGCCTGGTCGACGACGTTGGCCTGGTTGACGCGGATGGGCGCGCCGACGACGACGTTGAGCGGGCGGCGGTACGGCATGAGGCCGACGTCGTAGTTGAAGATGCCGCGCCCGTGCAGGAAGGGGAGCGTGAACTTCCACACCTTGAGCACGAACATCTGGATCTTGTGCACCACCGGGTGCTCGCGCGGCTTCAGCTGGTCGTACAGGTTGTTCTCCCCGAACGCCAGCACGGGCACCAGGTCCGCCCCCGTCCGCACCGCGATCTTGACGAACCCCTTGCGCTCCTTCAGGATCAGCCGCATGTAGTCCGGCTGCGCCTCCAGGGACTCGCGCGCGCCGCCGACCACGATGGTGACCGCGCGACCCATGCCCTCTCCGTTCGATCCGCCCCTTGTCAGGAGATTGACGATGGACTCCTTGGACACCGACTGCATACCCATACCCAGGATGTACTCGCGGTATAGTGGAATGCGGAAGTTCGAGTCCAAAGTCAGGAGGCTGTTTGTGATACCGGGGAACTTCTCAGAAAAGCCTAGAGCTTCGGTGGCGAAGGCTGCCCATGCACCGTGTGAGATGATACCATGAGGGTGATAGCCGAAGATATATTTCCGGGTTGGGGGCAGGTCGTGTGTCTTATGTAACTTGGCTGGGAAGTAGCCTGCGAAGAGATGCCAGATATAGCTGTTGCGAAACCATTTGGAGCGGTACCTGAGTGACCCATCCGTGGCGCCTTTGGAGCTCAGTACATGCAAGAGGTATAGAAGTAGCAATGGCCAGGTGAAAGGATTGGCGCAGAGGGCGAAAAACACAGACACGAGCGCACCTATACACATACAGTGCATAAGTACTACTAGGGTCTGCAATCGGCGTTTGAGAGGGACGTCCCACGGTGCCCATCTGATTCCTCCATATACCACGGACCTTAGAGGCAGATGAATTTCGTCCAAGCTCATGTCATCCAGCTCTGGATAAGAGTCGTCATCATCCTGCGTATCGGGAGAGGGTCCGAGTGAGGATTTGGCAGAAGCAACGTCGCCGTTTTGACCGTTTGGAGCCGACTTCACAGCCGAGGCATAGCTTATCCCATCCTCAACTATACTCTGATCACCGCCTACCTGCTTTTCCTCCTGTTTTATCTCCTGTTCTTGCTCCAGCCGTTCGTCTTCCGAATTTTCCGGCTGGACTTCTAACTTTTCCTTGGGCATTTCTTCGGGTGGTGTCTTCATCGAGTCCTCGCCGGGAATGCTCTGGTTTACCTTCTCCCCAAGGGGTGATGAAGATCTTTTCACAGATTGATTCATACCTGAAGGTTTCACTGCCTGTTCGTCAGTAGAAGCCTTGGTATCTTCTTTCTGGATGTCCCCCTTCAGATCTGGAGTGTCTTCCTCTGGCGCGTCTTCCTTCGGTATGTCTTCAGGGATATCTTCTTCCGGTGTGCTTGCCTTCGGAGCGTCTACCACCAGGGTGTCTTCGTTTGTTGCGTCGTCTTTTGAGGTTTCTTCAGAGATGTCTTCCTCTGGGGTATCTTCCCTCGAAATGCCCCCCTTCGAAATGTCAACCTCTGGGGTCTCCTCTCTAAGCACGTCCTCCTTGACGATGTACTCTTCCGGAGTTTCTTCTCTCGGGGTCACTAGCTTCGGGGTCGCTTCCTCCGGGGCCACTTCCTTCCAGGTGTCTCTTAAGATATCTTCCCTCGAGATATTTCCCCTCGAGCCGTCCTTCTGGAAATCGTCCTTCAGAATATCTCCCTTCAAAATACCTTCTCTCGGGATGTCCGCTTTCGGGGTATCTTTCTTTAGGGTGTCTTTCGCACCTTGCAGGCCTGGCCCAGTCGTATACTCTTCTGGTACTTCCTTCAACTCCCGGTTGAGGCCGTAGGGTTTAGCGACTGCTTCGCTGCCGGCCTTGGAGTCCTCTTTCCCCTTCGTCGCTCGGCGCCTAAGGATGTGACGAAGCGCGCTAGGCTTGTTACCCGGACCCCGCGGGATTTGAGAGGGAAGCTTTGGCGTATAGGTATCGTCGTCTGCGAGTATACGCGGTATGCTAGTTTTGGTCACCGAGACCGGCGTATCAAGCTCCGCAAAAGAACTGGACGTCTCGCCGCTTCTTTGGCTCGCCTGAGATAATGCTGTCAGAACGGATCTAACCGTAGCTCTTGCCAGGCCAACATACAAGACTGGGAGTTCTCGAAAGCGATTGCGGTTTCGGCTCAGGCGTGGGCCTCACGTCAGATGCGACACTACTTCCTTGTCTACAGAGTCGAGAGCTTGAACCAGGGTCAGCTTTTTGCGTGTGGTTACCACCATGATGACGCCGCTGCCCGCGCGGGAGCCTGGAGCCTCGAGGGCTGCTCGGAGGCCCCTGTCGCTGAGTGGTAGGGCTCTTGTCGTCGGGCATGGTTAGGGAGAATGTAGAGTAGGTGGGTAGTGAGGTAGGTAGGTATGTAGGTAGGTGCGGTTGTTGATTCTGAGCTAGATCGTGGGTGCGGTGTTGAACATACCTCGACAGAAATAAGAGATGTTGTAATATTATCGCTCCTTGGAGATTAAGCTTCGTTGGCCCTCTCTCGTCCGCTGTCCGCGAATCCGTCCCGGGGGCTACGTGTAGCCCTTAGAAATTAGGTTTGTTTCGTGGCCAGCGAGCAAAGGCTAATCGTTCGGGAAATGCGGGTAAGACGACATGCAAGAGAGCAGGCGAAGAGACGAATGGGACGAGGTCAAGGAGACTGTGGGCGACTTAAAAGGCGAGATAGAACATAGCGGAGTCTACAACAAAAAAGATATTTTGGATCTCTAATAAGATGGCGGAGAAGAAGGAGACAGCGCAACGCAACGACAAGGCTTCGTGACTCGCTCGCACCGGATGCCTCAAGTCGTGGGTGCTGGTCAAGGGCTCGGACTCGGAGAGCTGGGAGCTTCGCGCTGGACGTCCAGTGGAACCTCATGCAGATTAGATAGAATGACGTTGCTGATGTGGCTAATACACGTCTCCACTGCTAGCCCAGAGAGGTACAAATCTGTACCGAATGGCAGCTGAAAGCCCCACTCAGCTTTGCTGTGCCGACACGACCTCGGGATGTTCTATTTAGGTATTTCTTGGCCTGCACCTCGTACAGGGCATACATGTAGGATGGATTTCATCGCACACAGAAAAATTGAGGTAGTCCATATGAGATGTGTACCTGCTCCTTGAAAAACTTTCAACGTGTACAGATCTGTAGACAGCGATGCCATCTCGAGATCGTGGTCTACTATAATCCTGCGCGAAGATGTTGTGAACTAGGTAGTGATCTAGAACCCTGTTGGTATAGCAAGAGTAGTAGACCCGTGGGAAACTTGCAGGTTTGCAAAAGGATTCGTCTATATATATATTAGGTGAACCAGGACTTTCTACTTGTGGTCCCTATTATATCTTACCACGTTCCTACCCCATGTACTGTACTCTATCTATTAATCTACATGTAGTATTCGCGAGCTGGTATCTCTATATTGTTTCCAAAGAGTCGGCGACCAAGTTTTGTCTACTCCATGCTCTATCCCTTCTAAGATGGACCTGCCCAAACAACCCTATGCAATCCGTGTAGCCTAGAATCTAGGTAGTCAAGAGAGCCCACTGTTAAGATGGGGACTCCTGCTTCAGCTGCAGCTTTGCGTTCCACCCGACGATGCACCTTATGAGATCCCAATCGCCATCTTGCCCAACCCAATCAGTGACCACGAGGCCGGTACTCGCGTCCCCAACCTTTAAGCCTATGGGGCCCTTCCCGTCCTCGCCGTGTCTCAGGCACAGGTATTCGATGATGGCCGGGTTGGCCTTGGCCGCGATCTTCTCGGGCCAGCAGTTGGCGTTGAAGAAGTTGCTGGCGCTCAGGAAGTTGATGAAGAAGGGCTGCGGCGCCGCGCCCTCGGCCCCGGGCAGTGGACATATGGGCTCGGACGCACGCTCGAGATGGCAGCGCGCCAGCCCGATCTTCTTCTGGATATTAGTGCTCTGGTCGACCTCGTAGAAGTCTTGAACGCGTGCAATGCCACTGGCCATCCGGCCGTCGCCGCAGTTGTCCGGCCAGTCGCTACCGTCCAGTCCCCATCCGCGCCCGCCCCATTCCTCATCTAAGCTCGGGTCGTTGAGGTGCCGGCGGAGAAGCACAATCCTGCCTCGCACCTCGCCCAGTCTCGGGATCCGGGGCTCCGTATACCACCGCTTCCCCTCCTCGTAGTACCGGTCCTTGAGGATCTTCGACAGTTGCTGGTCAGTGCCCCTCCCGGTGCCCTCGCGCTTCACGCTCATAACCAGCGTCTCGGAAGGGTTGGCGTCCAGGAAGGAGTAGATGGCGTCGAGCATGTCCTTGAAATACTTATTGCCTGTGAGCGAGATGGGGAAAGCACTGTGCACGAGTGTCATTTCCGACGAGCCCGAGTTAACATTCACGCGAATATCGAAGAACCGCACGCCGTTGTCAAGCTGTTCCCGGATACCGACGGCCTGGCACCGGACCGAAGGTAACGCGACGTGACACGTCGGGCTGTTGTGCGTGCCCGGGATGGAAAGCGCCGATAGGGGGTACTCGTCTCGCAGCTCCCGCATCCAGCTCGAGAGGCTGGAGGAGCTGAAGATGGCCAGGCAGCTGCCGGATTGTACGTAGACCGTCGTGTACTCGTTAGGAGCACCGTCCAGCCTTGTCATGACCGTGCTGCGCGGCGAGGGGCTCGGCACGTCCACCTGATATCGGTAGCCGCCGGACTCGAAAGTCAGGCGAATGACCTCCCGCCCCGGGTCTGCCGTGCGAACGTCCGTTTTGCGGGTCTCAAAGGGCCCGATCGGGAAGGAAACATCATGGCGGCCGCTAGCCTCGCCCTGAGCTTTAACATTCAGGGATACCGCGGAGGATGACGAATTGAACAAGCCCGAGAACCTGCCGGTGGCTTTCCCATTAGGCTGGCCCTCGAACCTTTCCACGAGCTTGAGCTCAAGCGGAGTGGCCGTGAGGTTACGGACGGTAAGGTCGGCCATTGGATCGCAGGATGGGCTCGAGGGCTCAGTCGAGGTAGGTGATTGAGAATCATGTTGGCGGTCCGTTATGTAGAGCGGACCTGAGCTTAGGCCTCAGCCCAGGAGACCCGACACCCTGAGCGGATGATGCTATTGGACCAGATTAGATCTAGTGGGGAGCTCATAAGACCGCCGCTGAGGCTTAATCTTCCACAAAAACGCCCAGAACGGCACTCAACTCAACACCTGGGGCAATCTAGATCCACGGCAGGACTGGAAAGCTCTCATAAAGATAAACCTATGTGTTTTATGAGTTTTTCTGCTCTATGTTTATGACTGCATGATGTTCCTCTTGGCCACCGAAGTTTCGGAAAAACGCATTCAATGTAGCAGGCTGGGGTTTTCGCTGTGGGAAAAAAGACTCTGTAGTTCCATCGGTATGTCTCGTATTGTGGCCTGACGGGTGAACAAACGCGCACTCACGGCTGTCTACCTGTTGCAAGAGGCTTGCCGGACCACCGAAACAGTGAAGTTCGTGTGTTTTTCTTAGCGGCTGGAATAGTCTGGCTCTGGCTGTCACGCATGCACTGATTTGCATACGCCATCATGAATTCATGTTTCGTTTCATGCAAGTCCGCCAATACGAGCTTGAATGTCGCATTTACCGCTGGGTCATCGATATTGCGGCGCTCGTGGCGGCTCCCATTGGGAATTAAAGACGGAAGGTTGGGCTCAAGTTGTCTTAACGGCCGTATCTATGGGTCTTCGTAACTTGAGGCATGAACATGTAAATTGTAAACTTAGGTTTTTAGCAAGTCAGTTGAGCGCCTTATATTTGACACGTTTAGCCAAATGTTCGTAGTCAATGATTTATTTGGTGTGAGCTGATATCCGAGCCACTTTCTCATCTATGGAAATACGTATCTACGGTTGGAGAGGTAGGATCTGGGCTCAAACAGCCTGGATGTGATCGCTCACGAGCTTAACCTAGCTGGCTAACTTCCTAGCTGGATAAGGCATCCTTGGCGGAAGGTGTTTGCCTCCTGTTGGTGGCGCTGTCGATTTATTGATGTGCTATCATATTCCATATCATACTCCATCCAATAAGCAGCCAATGCTTGCCAGCTTTTCTCGGTGTGGTGGAAGTAAGTCCTTCTCTACAGCTTCTATGATTTAACCACCTATGGTAGGTAAGAAACAAGAATTGGCACCGGGCTTTGTGACCATGGTCTTACAAGAATTTTGGCACTACTTTGCCGGCGGGCTCGTATTGATTCGGCCTACATAAGTGACTAACCGTTAGTTAGTCAGTCCATCTAGATAGAGAAAGAAAATGCATGCCCTACTGTTATCAAACCCTGTACCTATTCATTAGGGACATTGGGACTCAGATAATACCTACATATGGATGTGTGCTTGCTAGTCAATTGTCTATACATGTATGAGGTAGTCAGGGCATTACAACAGTCTGGATAATACTCACTGAAGTTCACTCTTTTTTTCATTATCAGAAATGAACCCAAGGTCTCCCGGCCTTTGGGCCTCTTCTCTCTGGTAAAACCGTCGTGAGACAGGTAGCAGTACCGCCGTGCGATTCGCCGATCGCCAAGCCAGTCGAACCCCTCGTGGTGCTTACAAAGATGTGCCAATTCCGCTAGATACAGTATGCAACCCAACACATCAAAATCTCTTGTCCTGTTTGTCTGTTGTCCATGACGAATATCACTGCATAAAACTCCGTAACTACATCACTAACCTAGCATATACTGGACCTGTGGATATGTATGTAGTAGAGTACTGAGTAGGAAACATTTCGAGGCGCATTGCGAACTGCGGCGGGCTCGCAAGTCAAAGCCTTACTCGGGACTTTTCCAGAGACATGTCCCAGTCACGCTGTCACGCAAGCAGCATCCCGGTGAATGCATGTCGCCGACACACATGGATGGACACACACCTGGGCCATGCAATGCGTATGCATTATGTACTAAGTAGTATTTTATTTGAATGGATGTTACCTGTATATTGGTACTATATGCGTTGGGCGTGCTTTAGTTGTAATATTGCATGCTCGAGGTAACTGAGATGGGCAGCAGGTTGCAGTAAGTCCGTAATAAGGTTGGCAGCCCCCTGTAGCGTGCAGGCTCTGAAGGCAGGGCCCCGGGAGCCAAGCTAACGTCATTCGTGCTTTATTGCAGCTGGGCTGGCCCGTATCAGCCCACTAGAATTCAAGTTCCGATAAGGGCCGTCTTCAGTGTGCTCCAGTGTGCTCCAGTGGGCTCCAGCCAGGCTTGGCCAAAAGGGAAAGGCCTCAGAACCAACTTCCCACGAGCATCCCATCCTAGCATTGCCGAATCGCATCTCGATTCTCCCCGTCCATCCATTCCGCCATTCCGCTCTTCTTCTCTTTCTACGATATCTCGACTCCAACGACAAGCGCTTTGCAGTCTGGGACGGTCGCGGAATTGGTGATTTAGGATGCCACATTCGTTTTAGCGCAGCAAACCGCACAGCCTAGTCCTCTCCCTCAACAGATTGTCGGTCCCTCCCTTAAACCCTCGTCTACCTCGTCCTTGTTGCGCAAAGCCTCGCTGTGCCTGTGTCTCGCGACAGCCACCCTACTGTCTTATTGGCTGCAAGCTCGAGCTTGCCATCGAAATTCCCCTAGCGTACAACGACAAACAACCGCCTGACGCGTACGAATCTCTCGATAATCCCACGACGTGCGCACTCGTAGTCCCGCCGAGTTTGTTGCAATTCGCTACCGAGGTCTCTTACGAGGACCTCTGTCCTCAATGCAGAGGCGCTCGTCAGGGTCGTCTGAAGATAGCGCCGATGCTTCTGTCAGAAATTCGCGGCCGCGTGGCCAAGCTAGATTAAACGACAACGTCTCCTCCGCCCGGCATTCCCATGATATCCGTCAGTCTGAGCGCCCACGGAATTCTGGAACGAGATCTCCTTCTGCGAGAAGCCGGAGGCCGAGCAGTAACGTCAATTGGAAGCTTTCGAACAGCCGGGATGCGTCTGCTGAGAAAGACTCCACGACTTCGCAGCCCGTCCTGACAACAGGCTCAGGATCTTCCGACGAGCCTTTAAACCCAGACGAGAAAATGGCGGCATGGAGAGTGAGGAACCGACAGCCACGGTATCGGAGTCCGTGGGCCATATCTCTCCTAACCATACTGGCAAGCATAACGGGCATTGCGCTGTTGTTTGCCGTTCTATACTCCTCAACAGCCCTACACTGCGATCGCAAGGGGTGTCGCATGTCGTGGATGAGCCCCTCTTATGCCAAGTTTCATGATTTCGATACAGAGCATACGCGGTTCGCGAGTAAATACTCGCTGTACCTGTATCGGGAGCAGGGGATAGACAATAGTCCTAAGGTATGATATATAAGGAAACTACTCTCAAGTTGTTGTTGACGTTCTGTCCAGATTAAAGGCATACCGGTTCTATTCGTACCCGGAAATGCAGGGAGCTATAAACAAGTTCGATCTATTGCGTCCGAATCAGCCCGGTATTTTCACGATGTGCTGCAGCACGATCCAACTGCTGCAAACGCGGGTGTAAAGAACCTGGATTTCTTTACCGTCGACTTCAATGAAGACTTCACGGCTTTCCACGGCCAAACGATGCTCGACCAAGCCGAGTACCTAAACGAAGCGATTCGATACATCCTCTCTCTTTACCTGGACCCAAAAATATCCGTACGAGATCCCGGTCTTCCCGATCCCTCCTCGGTCATCGTCCTAGGCCACTCAATGGGAGGAATTGTGGCTCGAACTATGTTTATTATGCCGAATTACCAGTCAAATTCGGTCAATACCATCATCACCATGTCCGCTCCACATGCTCGTCCCCCTGTCACGTTCGACTCGCAGATTGTCAGTATTTATCAAGATATCAATGATTACTGGCGACGGTCCTACCTGAAAAGGTCGTCAAGTGAGAATTCTCTGCAGCAGGTGACCTTGGTATCTATCGCTGGCGGTGGCCTTGATACGGTTGTGCCATCCGACTATGCCGGCCTGGAATCTATAGTACCTGAAACCCATGGATTTACTGTTTTCACCTCAACAATACCGAATGTCTGGACAAGCATGGATCATCAAGCAATCACTTGGTGTGATCAGTTCCGCAAGGTTATCGTCCGTGCGCTGTATGACGTTGTTGATAATCGAGAGAAATCGCAGACCAAACAACGTATCGAGAGGATGAAGGCTTTCAAGAAGTGGTTTCTAACTGGGATGGAGGGCTTCGTTGAGAAGAGCTTGCCAGGGATGCAACCAAACACCTTGCTTACACTCGCAGATGATTCAACTACTGTCGTTGCTCAAGACGAGCGCCTTGTGCTTCGGAAGCTGGGGTTGGAGAGGAGAACGCAAGTTCACCTTCTTCCAATTCCACCAACTGAAGCTTCCGAAGGGAGAAGGAAGCTCAACCTGCTGTCTAACGGACAACTAGACCAGTCGGGCGAGGACGGGAAAGTGGAGGTCCTACTTTGCAGTGCTTACCCGCTTGAGCCAAGCCATCCCAGCATACCGCTCTCTGTCAATATAGATCTGTCTGGTGGTAGCACGAGGTCGACCAAACTGGCCTGCAAGAATGCCGCGATGGATGCCGTGGCCTTGCCTGCTTCCACCCGCACCACCGAAGACCCGTTTTTCAGGGACAGCAAGTCGAGGATACCACCGTTTTCCTATCTTGAGTATGATCTCAAAGATATTGCAGACTACGATTTTGTTGCTGTTATTGACAAGACCGGCACCCCAACGCCTGGATGGTTGATGGCTGAATTCAGCGACATGGCCGAAGCCTCTCTGACGCGACACATTAGTCTTAGGCGTCTCATTGCGTTCGGCTTGGCACTCCATCTTCCTGCTAGCAGACCAATGGTCTCCGAAGTGAAGATACCGTCTATTCAAAGCAGCTTGTTGGCATACAATCTGAAGATCGAAGGGCAGACCTGCAGCGAACGGAGGCAGCTGTTCACCCCGCTGGTCCGACAGTACCTATCCGAGCCCTACGAGTCGAAGTTCTTCGTGAATGCCAAGGATATTGAAATCAGCCTCCACGGCGTCTCACCTTACGTCCCCCCACCGCTGAAGTCTACGAATTCTGACGAGGGCCTGAGTGTTCAATTCTGGACGGACCCGACGTGCGAGTCCGGCGTCTCCATCTACCTCGAGGTAGATTTGATGGGCAGTTTCGGGAAGCTGTACATGCGCTACCGTACAGTCTTTGCGTCTTTCCCCTTGCTTGTGGTAGCGTTAGTGTTACGAAAGCAATTTCGGGTTTACGACAGCACTGGCGTGTTCATCCCTTTCTCCGAGAGTCTGGACAGCTGTCTTAAACAGTCGCTGCCTCTCCTTCTCTTGTCTATGACGCTTCTGTCGCTATCGATGGGCCAATCGAGCTCGACCAGATCACCAGGTCCTTGGCTTTGGCGAAACAGCACGACAGCTGCCGACTTTGTGCGTAACGACCTCTTGGTGGGAACTTCAGATCCATTCTTCTGGTTCCTGATCCCGATGATAGGCATCATCTGCGTTGGGGTCTGCATGATTCTCCATTACACAGTGCTGGCCCTTACCTCGATACTCAGTACGATCTATAGTTGGATTTCCGTCCGGCCCGTAATCCAACGCCAGGAAAAGAAACGTGCCCTACCATCCGCCCTCACACCCCCGACCCCTCGGAAACGACTCATTACCATAGGGATCTTGGTATTTTTTGTCTTGACGTTTGTACCGTACCAGCTGGCATATGTGGCTGCGTGTCTCACGCAACTAAGCACTACGGTTCGAGCTCACCGGTTTGCACGCGAGACTCCGTCACCTGCCAACACCAATTTCAGCAACTATGTTCATTCGATTTTTCTTCTAATGGTGTGGATATTACCCATCAACTTGCCCACTCTGGTTGTCTGGGCGCGGAATTTGGTTATACGTTGGTTCACGCCCTTCTCGTCACATCATAATGCGCTTTCGATTCTTCCGTTCATCCTTCTGGTGGAAACCCTGGCGGCGGGCAAGATGGTACCCCAAATGATGAGCCGGGCACGGCACGTGACAAACGTCATGCTCTTCGGTATATCCATCTATGCCGCTTTATATGGGGTGTCCTACGCTTATATGCTACACCACCTGGTGAATTTGGTTGCAGCATGGCTGGTGGTACTCCATTGCACCTCGGACTCGTGGATTATTTCTGGAATAAGGTCAATGTTGGACGACGAGCCTGCCGAGGATCGAGACCGCAAGCAAGGAAAGGACCCTTGAACATCAGCCATCCATTGGTTTTTCTTTTCGAATACACATTCTCCCGCGGCAGGTTGGAAGCGAGGATCCTTCCAGAAATCTTGAGTTTTGGCTCGAAGCCCAACAAGTTCACGAAGCTCACGAACGATGCTTGACCTGGCATGAGCACGAACCGAGACGACGGCACTCTAGAATAAGGCCTGCTGTTCTTGTATATACGCCTCCCTAAGACCGTTTGGTTGTGTTCGGGACGGTGAAATTTCGGTTCTCTGGCGCTATACGTCGAGGTTGTATCACTTGATACCCGGGGTATTTCTCCTAGGCGGCAACGCATTGCGGCATGCGTATTCTCCATTGTTTTGAGTTCAAACGACTTTTGCATTTACTCGATTCCATGGCCCGGTGTTCGGGTTTTGGTGGTTTGGCTGGATTTGATTCTACTTTACTCTTTTTCCCCTTTTTTTTCTACCAGGGTACTGGCCTCCCCAGCCCTATCACCACTACCTAATGATATCCGAGCGTGCTACCAGCAACGCTAAAGTAATAAGGCGTTTTGACATCATCCCGACGAAAGAAGGGGAGGAATGAGAGAGTCATGTACAAATCTTTTTGTCTTTTCTACGCCCGGCTACGACTACGTGGAGTTGGCCGTTTACAAGACGCGAAGGGGGGCGCTACCTGGCCCCCCCCCCACATAATGTAGATGAGAAAGAGTGTGAGAGTGAGAGGGCGTCCAAGAGAGATAGATGGAAGCGTGTTTGACCATGCTGGCATCGAATGCATCGTAATTCAGTCTAGAAAGAGACAGAGGGCAGAGAACAACAGAGCAGAGAGGGAACACTGCTTATGAGGGTCGGTCCTACACATACAATCACAAATGGACGTAATATACTGCCCCAGCTCTCCCTACCTATCCTAACCCCCTTCCTTTCTCGCCGAGTGAAAGAGTGCCGCGGGCTACTCTCGCCGGGTTGGCTAGCTATTTAGGTAGCTAGCCAAATCAGCTGGATGAACCAATCCCCATGAGCAAGCGACCGGCTTCTTGCCTCGGGGAACGCGGCTATGATAGGTAGATAGATGAGATGACGGTCTCCGAATGCGAATGAAGAAAGTTCGCAAACTACCTACATAATATGTGCCTTGGGAACAGTTCCCCGTGCTGTGCACCAGTTAGCTGTGCTTTCTGTGATCTATATATGCAGTAGACCGGATAAGTATAACTTCTAACTACAAAAGGCCTATACCTGTTGACTTTGTTGACTTCTAATGGGCCGAGAAACATCGCTTGTAAAAGGGGGACTCGCATAGCAATCCTGGGCCTGCCCATTCTTGCCATTTTATCCCGTGAGAAGACTAAGCCAACGCGAGTAAAATAAGTTTTATCGTTTTCTTTCTATTTTCCGTTCGATCGACTATATATGTATATGTATATATAACATTGAAGCATTTCAACCCAGACACCCACAAATCCAGCCAGCCAGACCGATGGCCACCTTCGGTCCTTCTCTATATGTAGATCGCGCCTTATTATATACCTTCGAACTGCGTCAAGTTGCCTATCTATCTATCCAAAACGCCCAAAGTCTATGTATGTATGAATATCCCCCTTTCCTCCTTAGTAGATAGATAGATAAATAGGCCGTTCCGGAACATGCGTGTATCCCAAGTTATGACATGTCCCCTGTCCCCACTGATGATGATGATGATGATAATGATGATGGCGATGGCGGCGGCGACGTTGATGATGAAAATTCCGCCTGCCTCAGTCTGTCTCTTTAGTTATGTGCAGAAATGTTTGAAGTAATAGAATTGTACGTAATAGAAGGGTCTGGTGTCTGTTCGTCCACTTCAGTCCCCCGTGTGGCCCTTGCCGACGCCGGCCGCCGCCCGCGTGCTCCAGTTGTGCCAGATGACCCAGAGGGTGAGGACGAGGCCGAGGCCGCAGGCGGCGAGGGTGGCGGCGTAGGCGGCGCGGTAGCAGTCGATGCCGTCGGCGCAGGCAGAGGCGCCGTCGGGGCCGACGACGGAGTGGGCGTCGAAGACGGCGCCGTAGAAGAGGTTGAAGACGTTGCTGCTGAGCACGGGCGACAGGGTCATGAAGCCCCAGTTCTGGCTGAGGCCGTGGATGCCGAACGACTCGGCCACGATGGACGGGAAGACGCCGAACAGGAACCCGTAGCCCAGCCCGCTGAGCCCCGACACGAACCCCAGCAGGTGGGGGTTCACCACGCGCAGCGCGCACGCCTGCGCCAGCGAGAAGATGCCCGACGCCACCACCAGGCACCACACGCGGCTGGCCCCCACCACCTTGACGAGGAAGTCGGACCCGACGCCGCTGAGCAGGCGCCCGCTGAAGCTGGCGAGCGAGAGGATGGACACGTGCATCTGCTGGTGCAGGACGAGCGTCTTGCCATCGATCGAGTCGTCGAAGTGCTTCCAGAGGGCAGTGACATCATTTCCAATGTTACTATAGAGTTCCGCTGTCAGGGCAAAAATGCGAATAATAACGAAAACCGGCCAATGTTTTCTCTTTTTTTTTACGAGCCGGATTTGGAGGAATAGATAGATACTCACTTAATCGTCATGAGGCCGATACCGGATAGTATAGCCATGATGGAGAATAACTGCCAGAACTCTAGATTTTTCAGGAGGTTCATGCCACGGATATCTACACGATGGGACCGATCCATATCAACACTGCTCTGCACTAACACTTCACCTGGCAACGACGAGGACGAAGTAGACTGGGATAGGAGCGAGGAGACCTCGTCGGCCCCGTCTTGGTCGGCCGAAGTAGCCGGATGTGCAGCTACTCCGTCGTCGACCGTCTGGCTGTGCCCCTCGGGGGATTCTAGGGCCCCGCTCGCCTCGTCCCCTTGGTCCGAGGCGTTCTGGGTCATTTGGGCATTGGTAGTGTTCACGGCATTAGATGACGTACCAGGTTCAGGTGGGAGACCACGGCTAGCGTGGGACTTGGGCTCTTGCGACAGGTTCTGACGCGGATATGGTGAATCGGCCATGCCGGGCTCTGCATCGGGGATGGCATGGTAGGGCATGTGGTGGTGAGGGAGCACGCGCAAAAAGAAAAATCCAGCGAAGGTCAGGCCAAACGTCCCGCAAGACAGGAGCAGGAGGAACTTGCTGGGGTTACCGGGGAAGAGGATGGAGCCAATGAGGGAGAAAAAGAAGGCACTCAGCCCAAAGGCGGCGATGGGGAAAGCAGTTGCGGTACCGCGGTGGTGCGGCCAGTTCAGGGCTGATACCTTGACGGCTGCGCCGAAGGCAAAACAACCCCCGAGGCCGGTTAGATATGAAACGAAACTCATCCAGGGGACGGACCCCTTGCCGGCATCATAGGCTTGATGTAGTGGGAAATAGCCCAGGCCGAGTAATATCGATCCAACAGCCACGGCCGAGCGAGGCCCTCTGCTATCAACGAACATGCCGACGGGGACACCCATCGAGTACATGCCCAGGTTCCCCGCGAGACCAATGAGGTTGCTCTCGGTGGCAGAGAGGTGTAGCTTGTCGGCAAACTGAGGTGCCCATGCTGAATAGACATACTGTCGGTACCCCACCACTGTTAGACGTCTTATCTCCTACCCTAAATCTCTCGGGCGCGGTGGTATAAGCTTACATTCGTGCCGCACGCCAACGAGATGATGGTCGCGGCCACGCTCGACACGATGCGAGCGGCGTGTACTTCGTTCTCGAGAGTCATGGTTAGGAGTCGCAGGGTCGGACAGATTCGAATATCATGTCGCTTTCGCGGCCAGAGAGCTTCGGTAGTGAGTAAAATCGGAGGCGAACGTAAGCAGTGGCAGGAGCTTCGAGTCGTAACTGTTGTGTAACAGACGATAGGGCTGGAGCGCAGCTCAGCTCAGCTCAGCTCAGCTGTCGATGTGGTTTAGGTGCAAGCGAGAGACGGGCGGGAGGTATAATAACAGTTGGTCGTGGAGGCCGGTCGGTACAAGTCACAATTCGTCTTTCCTAACCTGTGAAAGCTATCATCGTGAACGACGGATGGGAAGGAGAATGGGCGCAAGGAGGGAGAGTCGAGTCGAGTCGAGTCGAGCGCGGCCGCGGAGGGTTTATCAGAGACAAATTAATTGAGGCCAGAACTTGAACGGGGGACGGGGAATGCTGCTTATCTTCAGGGCTCGTGGCAGTCGTCCTGCGGCATTGCAGCTAAAAAGTGGACGACGGGTGGATGGGCTATGCTCATTGGCGTTAGATTAGCAGCAGTCAAGCCGGTATCACGGCACCACCCCCCACAGGGCAGGGCCCCCGGTCGAATCCCCTGTCGAATCTCTCTCCTTGTCAATCTGTTTCCGCCTCTGGGGCTGTGGGTGTTTCTTCGATACCGTCCTGCCACAGCTACCGTCTACGAAGTGTGGCTAGTGTGCCTGTGTGCTTGGTGTGCTGGGGCTGGTGAGTACCAAAGTGCTGCCTACGGGAAGCCGCTAGACCCGGCCGGCTTCGTGGCTGTGAAAATACCAAACCACTGATTACGCGGCTACGTAATACACACCCACTCCTCGATAAGGCCCCTGCCCATATGGTCCGTGCTTGGCTGGTCTCATGCCGCAACCACTACTACCTATCGTGACTTCTTAACATTCGACACTATAACCCAACCTATTTCCTTCAGTCTATTGCCCCCAAGTCATCCAACACCTGAAGAAAGTCAACGAAAAACTCCATCAAGAGCCTCAAGATGGGCGCGCTCCTATCGATTCCGATGCTGGCGGTTCCCAGTGCGGGCGCAGTAGGTTCCATCGCAAGCCTTTTCGACCCTCTAGATGATCGCTAACGACAGCGTAGCTGTTGTCCTTCGCTGGCAGCTGCTGTGGTGCTGCAACATGCTCCATGGTCTGTAGCGCCTGCGGAAAATGTGGCAACAGGTAAGAGGAAGAATAAACTATCTTGCATCTTGCTACGATTGAGGGCCTCATGTGTCTAACCTCCAATGTAGTGTTGCTACCCGTATCGCCTACGCCCTTCTCCTCCTCATCAACTCGATACTGTCCTGGATCATGCTCACGCCGTGGGCCATCGAGAAACTCCAGCACCTCATGCTCGACTATGTCAAGATCAACTGCCCGAACGGCCAATGTTACGGATGGCTCGCCGTCCACCGAATCAACTTCGCGCTCGGATTATTCCACCTGATATTCGCCGGCCTGCTCTTTGGCGTCACCTCCTCCAAGAATCCTCGTGCCACGCTCCAGAACGGTTTCTGGGGACCCAAGATCATCGCGTGGCTGGCTTTCATCGTCATGTCCTTCCTGATACCCGACACCTTCTTCCAGGCCTGGGGCAACTACATCGCGTTCATCGGCGCGATGCTCTTCCTGATGCTGGGCCTCATACTCCTCGTCGACCTGGCCCACACGTGGGCCGAATACTGTCTTGAGCAGATCGAGAACACGGACTCGAGGGTCTGGAGAGGCGTCCTTATCGGATCGACCCTGGGCATGTACCTCGGCTCGCTCGCCATGACTATCGTGCAATACGTCTTCTTCGCCAAGAGCGGCTGCTCGATGAACCAGGCCGCCATCACGATCAACCTGCTGCTGTGGCTCGCCATCTCGTTCATCTCCGTCCACCCCTCGGTGCAGGAGTACAACCCGAAGGCCGGGCTAGCGCAGTCCGCCATGGTCGCCGTCTACTGCACCTATCTCACCATGTCGGCCGTGTCCATGGAGCCCGACGACCGGCAGTGCAACCCGCTGGTCCGCGCGCAGGGCACCCGGACCACCTCGGTCGTCCTCGGCGCCATCGTCACCATGCTGACGGTCGCCTACACGACCACGCGCGCGGCGACTCAAAGTCTCGGCCTGGGCAACAACAGGGGCGCCATCAAGCTCCCGGACGAGGACGAGCACGACCTCGTCACGCAGCAGCCGGGACGCCGCGACATGCGGGCCGAGGTCCTGCGGCGAGCAGTTGAGGAAGGTAGTCTACCGGCCGACGCGCTACTATCGGACGACGAGGACGAGGAGAGCGGTAACGGCGGAGCACCCCACGACGACGAGCGCACGAACACGCAGTACAGCTACTCGGTTTTCCACGTCATCTTCTTCCTGGCGACGTGCTGGGTCAGCACGCTGCTGACGGGCACGGTGGAGGGCGACGAGATCGGCACCGAGGGCGACTTCGCCACCGTCGGCCGCACCTACTGGGCCAGCTGGGTCAAGATCGTGAGCGCCTGGATCTGCTACGGCCTGTACATCTGGACCCTGGTGGCGCCCGTCGTGCTGCCGGACCGGTTCGACATCTCGTGATAAAAAAGAAAAGCTGGTTTGTCGTTTTGGCTGTTGTTTTGGCTGTTGTTGTAGAGTGTACGGAATAGAGAGCAGAAAGTGGAGTGTAAGGTGTATAGGTGTAAGGTGTAAGGTATAAATAACGATGGGTGCTTGGGTATACGTCCAAGATTGACAATGGGAGCATCATTCGGAGCCGGGTATATCATTAGCTAACGTTTTAATTATATTATGTCGCACACTTTGTTGTTTGGTTCTGCCCACGTTGTGTTGTGGGCTGTGTTATGCACTACCTAGGTAGGGTCGAGAAATAATCGTTTCAACGCGTATGCCTGTCTCTCCAGGTCTTCTCACGAAATATCTCGGATAGGGATAGGCCCCCGAGGTCCTCCCACGCTACATCGACTCGTATGTGAACTACGTGTTGCATGTCGTAGGCCATTAGGTAGGCTATTCCATGTCTTCGGTGAAGGGAAGATATCTACACGCGCAGTCCTCTTTGAGTTGTACGCTTCAGTCATCCTGTGCCTTGCTCGTTCCTTTCCACACGGGCAGGATGACAGATGTACCAACCACCAGCTTCCTTCAATCGAGCACGTTTCGAGACCGGGGGGGAGAGAGAGAATGTGTGTGGAAGACAAAGATGCGTATGTTACTGGATTGTGGATGTCCCAGCTTAGTTGTCTAGTAAGATTGGAAGGGACATGACGCTATTATAATATAGAGGGAATGTACTCGACATCAGGAGAAACATGATTTAACCGTCGAGAATTTCATATCACCTATAACTATGGTTCGTGAGGGGTTGTACCGACCTTATCTCCCGTGTATTTAAGAGTGAGTTCTTGTGTGAATACCCGTCGTGTTTAGAATCGCAGTCACCTCCCTATATACCTGTATTAAGGGGTCAAGGAGAAGTTCGTCATAAAAGGCGGCGAGGCTTAAGTAGACATAGCCCCCCTCTCCTCTCACACTTATATCTTTCCTTCCATTGCATGATGACTTCGTATCCTGTCTAGTGGAGCTATTGTCGTCCAGAATACTTGCCCAATGACCTCGATAGGTGTTGAATGCCACGGCCTCCCCCTAGCTGAGTCACACACTTCGGGCCAATGAAGCGGCTGTCCGCTTCATTGCCGACATATCTCCCGAGTTCCACTCGCCCTATGCGACCAGGTTAGTCTCTTCCGCCTCTCGTAGACCGGTCTCTTCTCCTCCCCCGTATCCAGAGCGGTATAAGCCTATGGTCTAGGTTGGACAGGTTCGATAGCTGGGTGAGCTTTGGGAAAGGCGCGATGCTGCCGTGTATCCGGAGTTAGCAGGGCCCACGTCCGGGCCGACCGCAAACGCAGATACGAATAGGACACGGAACAGGTAGGTAGACGGGGCGAGCAACATCTGGTGATGATGACACGAATATTACAAAACACCGGGGTGAGGTAGGACCACAGCGGCGGCACATGGAGGAACCGTCACCATAGGTGGGGTCCCCCATTACCGGTCAAATCGAGTTAGGTGAGACAAGGCTCGCGGTGTGTTTTTCTTTCCCCGTGAGGCTCTTTCTTAGGTCCCCCGGTTGAGTCGCGCAAGTTAGGAGCTTTTTTTTTTTTTTTCTCGGTGCACATGACAAGGGGATATCCGATGAAAAATACCACACACACACACACCACGCATACCGGTACGCATACACGTACACATACACACGTACAGAGATATTCCCGCTCAAGGCCGAGGCGGGGGAATATCAATCAGCGTGCCCATGGATGTCCAACCTGCCACCAAGGTACGCAGTGAGGTATTGCTCTCCTGCGCGCGCCCCAGACGCAAACACAGGGGTAGCAGCTGCAATATCGCTTACCCCAGTCCGTGGCGTGCACGAGCGGCTCTCACGTGGGATCTCATACCCCGGCTGCAAACGAACAGCTGGGAATCGCTGACCTGGACGGGGTTATCGGCCGGCGGCATGGCGCTAGAACCGTAGCGTGGTCAAACGACATATCCTCGTTGGAGAGCGTCCACGGAGAACGAGCGAGAGAGATAAAGATATAGACAGAAAGAGGGAGAGCGGACATAATCATGCGCCGGTATTGCCGATATGGGACTACCTAAGACTTGGTTGTACGATCGCTCGGCCAACCCGCTCACCACCACCACCACCATTGCATCGTCCGTTTAATGGTGGCGGCCCCAGAAGCGGCGGCGACAGATCCCTCAGTCGCGTCATTGTGCCTTTCGAATCTGCCGGCAGATGTGCTACGAAACTCGGAAAGCATTGCAATGGTGATCCATGACAAGCAGCTTCATGCATAGGAAGCGTACGAGGTGCAGCTCGCGAACGTGGAAGTTCGAGGCGGAGGTATCCTCCTCCATCCAGAGGAAGTCTCCCCTATCTACATAGTAAGGTACTATTAGAATGACTCGATATCAAACTTGCCAACTCTTAGCCGACGCGGGAGCTCACTTTGGTTGTCGATGGGGGGGAAGGAGAGTCACCCCTGATTCATCTTGGAGATAAGGAGCCCGGACCTGCAAGTGCCAGATCCCTGCCAAACCAGATAGGCCTGCTCGTGATGAGGGTATGACGTGGAATTGGGGATGGGGAGGGTTGGCATGGAAACCTTCAACATGTGGCCGACCTGAGGCGGCGACCTAAAGGACGGCCTGCGTCGACCCAGTTTGTTTGCTCTCAGGTGTGTCGTCGTGAGGGGCTTGCTGCTCCTGGACGGACACGACGCAATACGGGGTAAAAGGTAATCCTTGCTTTGAGCATTTGCCAAGATGATGAATCCGGGGCTGCTTGCGTCTCACTACTTCAGTTTGTCACTCGCTTCAGCCAGCCACTCGCCTCACCTGTTCACCTCGTCGCCTGTCGAAATCTGCAGCGATCTTTACGTTGGCTAGAACCGGGTGAACAAGCCCATCGCGGGACGGGATGAGAATAGTTGTCGCTCATAGATGAACCGTTCTCGGTGAATTAGGCGGGACGCTGCTTGCTTCTCGCATGGCCCGAGTCGTGGACGCAGCTGACAGGAAGAACAGAGCCCGGGTTGAGGTTGAAAAGGAGTCCCGGACAGCTGCGAAGGAGATATCTCGCGATCGTAAACAGGTCCAATGGAAAGACAGGGGAACCGAGACTAAGTTTAAAATCGAGATTACTCCCTTCCCCAGTATTGGCCACGGGTAGCAACCGATACGGGTAGCCGCATTTGAAATGCATGTCAGCTCTGCTTGATCCTAGGTATGAGGAATTTCACTCGACGGTCTCGACCTAGGTCATCGTAGAGGAGGGTGTTTGTTTTCAGTGAAGACTGCTGTCTGCTTGAAACCGGCCATATTCAAGACGCCTCCTCCCCCCCTTTCACTGGCTGACGCGTTGAAGAGTGAAACGACCGATCGTTGCAGGTAACGTTCAGGAAGAAAATGCTTGGCTAGCACATTGTACAAACAACCCGAGACCACGGGGATATCGTTGTCAGGATAGAATGCGGAGGACGAGAATCTTAAAGGAGCAACCGCAGGCCTTGCGAATAGACGCGCTCCCCATAAATCCTACCCCTGTAAGAGGATTTATGTCTTACCACAGAGTCACTGCCTTGGTTCACAAAGAGCCGCCCGCCGTTGGAGATCTGCAAGCCACTACAGGCCAAATTAACATTGAAGCAACGGCATTCAACAAGCCTCTGTGTGGGTTGGGTGTAACGAAATTCGAGACTAATGTACAGCAGGAGGGCACCTGGTATGTAGACTAACCCATTCCCTTCTGCAATTCCATCCTAATCCATGGAGCGTACAGCATCGTGCACACACAACAGTGCGGTCAGAGGTCGGGGGTTTTCTCGTCCCGTCCCTGCTTGGAAACCCTTACCAGTTGAAGGTTGTTGGAGCCTCTATTGCTCACATGGAAGCTGCCGTGAGCCTACGGACTAAACCTTTGTGTAAGACTAAGAAAGATGGGAGAGGAGACATCCGACTCGGAGCCAGACAGGCATGCAGCTGATCCGTCTATAAAAGAGCGTGATCTGAACCTGTTCATGGCGGCGATGTTTTGTATTGTGAACTTTATTCGCTGGCTTTTCTCTCTTTCTGAAATCTCATAATTGCCGTAGTCTTCTCTCCACGCCAGACATCTCTGGCCGAAACAAGACCAGGCCTCTATCACTAGCTCATATCCCCACTGACGCAATGCCGCCTCGTATGTACGAAGCTGGTAAGACAGCTATTGGGTTCGTTGCGAGTAACGCCGTATATCAAGGGTATTGATTCTAAGATGACGTATATAGTGATCGCAAATTCAATAGCAAGGCCATTGGCCCGCGTGTCCCTGTCCAGCACAACAAGACTGCCTCACGAAAATCCACCGCCATGCTAGAGCGTTGGGCCAAGGAGACTATGCGTGAGGAGCTTCCCCTTAGCGAGGTGCTCCACCAGTCAGATGTTCGGTATGTGTATTCCTCGACTGCTCGATCCATATGCTGAATGAAGAGCCTAGATTCTCTGGAAAGTAATGTTTCGACATGAAAGCTCTAACTGCCGTACATGTGATTAGAAGGACTGGGGAGATGCACCGTCGACGAGTGCGACAGCCCCTTGGTTTGGTATGCCTGAGGCAATGGGTGGATATGCTGCGCTATTTTTACGCAACGTAACCTTGCTTTTGCTGCGGTGTTACGCAGTAACCTGCCCTTTCACCCGGAACATGAAGTTCCCGCTGGATCTTGAGATTACGTGCTTGACGAAGCACCATTGCTTGAAGCTGTGTCTTCAGTTTGTGTAGCTGCCCCAATGGCGGCATGAATACCATCAAGGGTGATGGTTACAGCACCGGCTTGTACGAGCTGAACGTGATGTTAGCTTTACGAGACAATAGCTTACTTGCTTTGTGGAACTTACCGAGCGAGAAAGATCGTCAATCAAGTCTTGGCCATCCTCAATACCAACACAAAGCCTGATGATGTCCTCGGGCATCTGGCGTTCCTTTCGCGTCTTTGCATCAATACTGGCGTGACTCATGCGACACGGCATGCTAATCAAGCTGTTGACACACCCAAAGCTAACGCTAATCCCGAACAGTCTTGCGGCTTCGACAATCCTTTCAGATAATGCGATATCCCCGGTCTCGAATGACAAGACGGCACCAGCACCTCGCGCCATGGTCCAGTGGAGATCGTACTGGGGATGAGACTTCAATCCAGGGTAGCGTACGCGGAACCCGTGGGTCTCTAGGAACTCAGCGATAGCCTGAGCATTGGCTTGCTGTTTTTCCATGCGGATTGCTAATGTCTTGACGCCCCTCATAAGTAGGAAGGAATCGTTTGGAGAGAGCCCACAGCCAGTTGCGTTGATGGTGAAGTACATCTTGTCACCGATAGCCGTGTCGTTACACGCGATGATGCCGGCCATAATATCGTGATGCCCAGAGAGATATTTGGTTCCAGACTCGTAGACAATGTCGGCGCCAAGTTCAAGGGGGTTACACAGCATGGGAGATAGCATAGTGTTGTCGACGACAACGAGTGCCTTGGAGTTAGCATCGTGGACGGACTTGGCGATAGAAGGCAGGTCGATAATCTTGATCAAGGGGTTGGTCGGGGTTTCGAGAAGTACCATGGCGGTCTTGTCCGATATGACCTCTCGTACCCTCTCAGCCTCGGTTGTATCCACATGATGGACGACGATGCCTTGGTTCGACGATAGATATGTGAGCAGCCGGTTGGTACCTCCGTAGAGATCGTCGCCCGTGATCACCTCATCTCCCGGCCGTAAGAGCCTCGTGATAACGTCTAGCGCACCCATGCCAGAACCAACGGCAAGGGCGCGGTTGGCATTCATGATCTTGGCCATGTGTCGCTCAAGGTGTGTCCGGGTCGGGTTACCCGACCGCGTGTAGTCGTACTCATTTCCACCATTGGAGGATGTTTGCTTGAAGGTGGCTGATTGGTAGATGGGGATGCTCGATGCGCCATATTGGTCTTTCGAGTCGGTATATACGAGTTCGGTGGCAAGGGCGTACCGCCGACGGCCGTTGGAGGGACTGGAGGGTGCAGGGGACGGGGGTAGATTGTGTCCGTCGAGGTCTACTTTGGCAAAGGCCTTATTGATGGGCTTGGTCGGGTCGTTGCTCCCAGAAGAGCCGTTGTTGGGCGGTGAGGCCATTGTGGTGAGATTTGTAATCCGGCGTATCTTGGTGGTTGCAAAGAGGTGGGCAGAACTGACTGCTCGAGTAGGAATGAAGCAGCTCGGTAGCACCGCTGGCGTATTCTGTAGACAAGCACCAATTGACTGGCTAGTAGTAGTTCTAGGTCGCGGTCGTATAGAAATCAGATGAGTCGACTTTCGAGTCAGTATTGGCATGAGAGCATGATGTCTTTTTTGGCTTATAAGGTCCCGACAACCGAACGTGCTGGGAGAGCATTGGAGGGGCCTACCGCAGGAATTGCGGCAACATACTACGAGGTTCCTTGCAGCTGCCGGTTATCGGCCTTGAAAAATGATTCCGGGGAAAGCACTAAATATGACGTGATTCCCCGGGTGAACAAAGCGTCGCAAGCTACAGATCTGTACCTCCTAACCTCATTAACCTAATCTGTCTAAGTACATGCATATATAACGGTACGAAGTACACACTGGATGTGTACGAAGTATGGGTATCATTGGAATACATCGTTATTGTACTGTAGCATGCCTATGTACTCCATCGCCCAACGCTTAATATGCAGGTGTATGTATTACTTGATCTGTAAGACTTACCTGTCTGAAGTAGTTATCACAACTTATTTCATAATCTAATAGTTGAGCAAACTATGAGTTTATAAGTAACAACTTTCCCAAGTGGTCCCCGCGAAGAAACCGGGTTGGCGTGAAGAGCGGCGCAATGTATTGTTCGTAGCATACAGAGTGATGTTTCATAATGCAATACCATGTCTATGCTGTCAATGCTAAACCCCTGATAATCGTTGCTCAGCCGCTTTATCAAAATATCCTGGCGCCAACGCCGTTGTCTTCATTCCCAGACATCCTTTCTTACATGGTATCACGATAACTGCTCCGTGGTTCTTGCACCTGTATTTGATGTTTCTGTCGTTACCCCATCTTCGTCGTCGTCGTCAATGTCTTCATATTCGTCATTTGAGGATTTCATGGACTTCGCCTGAGAGTGATTCATCATGAGTATCTGCCCTGAGCCCTTTCTCCCGAAAAAGTCACCAGTTCGTATCCCCCGTACCATCGCCGGGTTAATACTGGACATGGAGTGTCCACTAGCCCGGTGCTCGCGTATGTACTCCCGAACAGGGGCCATGGCAGCATCTCGACACGCCTCCTTGATGTCGCTACCGGACATGCCCGCTGTTACTTTAGCGATGTATTCAACATCGAAATCGCTGGGGTCGGTCTTGGTATCCTTCAAGATAAGTTGTAGTATCCGTAAACGCTGGCTCTTATCGGGCAACGAGACAGGGAATTTCTTAGGCATGCGGCGCAAAATGGCCTCGTCGATGTCATGAATTCGGTTGGTAGCGCCAAGCACGACGATTCGTGGTGGCAGACCCTCCGTGTTGGAGGAGGTCAGGCCATCCCATAACGTCATGAACCTGGGCATCGTCAGCCATAGTGCGAGCTGGTGCTGACAATAAAAACTTACTCTGCTTTTACCATGCCACTTGCTTCGTGCTCGCCACTTCTCCGGGTTCCCAAAACCGCATCAATCTCGTCTATGAAGATGATAGCGGGTTGGAGCTTACGAGCCAGCGAGAATACTGCGCGGACAAGCTTGTTGGAATCTCCGTACCATTTCTCCGTCAACGTCGAGATGTGAAGGTTGATGAAAGATGCGCCGCTTTCATGCGCGACAGCCTTCGCCAACATGGTCTTACCGCAACCTGGAGGACCGTAGAGCAACACGCCGGACGGTGCAGATAAGAGTGGCGCAGCATGCGAGTACAGATGCGGCATCGTTAACGGATATATGACCGACTCCTTCACTTCTTCGATAATCTCCTCTAGCCCACCAATATCTATCACCATATCAGAACCGCGAACCGAAGTATCGAAATCGAGTTTGCTCACCATCGAATCCGACAGGTATATCTTCCGGAGCAACGACTTCCAGCGCGACAAGGTTTTCGTACTCGTTAAGCACTAGTTCTTCGACCCGGGTGCCCCTCCGCGAGCTATCGTCAGAAGCCCCGGCATTGTTGTTCTCGTAGTCCCTCGCTTTCTGTAGTCTCTGGAGGTTGGCTTTCGCCTTGAGTCGAGCCTGCTCGTGCTTTTCCTTGTCGGGATCGGCTAGCGTTCCCTGAAGAGTTGATAAGACATTTCTAGTCAAGAACCACGCGGCTCCAGCCTGGTCAAACACTGTCAGTAGAAACATTGCATTTGGTGGCGCGGCTGGGGAACGTACGGTGCCTAGGATTAACAGAACGTCCCAAAAGTAATCAGCGCCATGTCGTCTTCGGTCAACCATTGCGAGGGACTGCTGAAACCAACTGAGAATCATTTGTGATTCCTTGGGGTTGGTTGTTTGAAGAAAAGAAGGAAAGGAGCATAGAAGCCCAATGTATCGAACAAAATGAATCGTTAGGGAATACCTGCTCTGTAGATGGAGATGCAAACTGTGGCGGCTTTGGATGCCCGTACCCCCCGGTCAGTGCTGTCACTGTAGAACAGCTTTAAGGTAGGTACCTATGTACCTAGTATTGAGGCAACCGGACACTCTGCGGCGGGGCCGTCAGTGGCGTGGGATTTCACACAATTATGCGGTCGCACCCTGGCCTGAGCTTTGTTTACTTGAGCTCCCCCAGCTGTGAAGATGATTGGCGACCGCGCATCCCACCTTCATCATTATCTCAACTTAGGATATTACAGCACCCTTTTGATTGCGCGACTGGCGACACCGATATCAACACCCACCTGAAGATTAAGACGAAAAATCGACTTATAGTTCTCGCCACAGCTGTGTATACGTGTACGCGCTGTCGAATTTCTCGTCTCTTACTGATTTCCCACCCTCGACAACACGCGCGTGTAATCGCAAGTTTTTATTCAGATCCATGTCAAACGCGAAACACACTTCGCTTCTGGGGCTGGTGGATTCGGATGGTGAAGACTCGGATATTCTGGTCGGGAACGTAGCAGCAGTTACAAAAGCATCAAGTAAAATGGCTCCAGCAAAGAAAACTCGCGCAACAACTGGCCGAACTCAGGACACGACGACTCGAACGAGCGGGAGGACGGCTGCCACTCCCATGGCTGCGGCATCAAAAGCTCCAGTTCGGAAAGCATTATCTGAGAAGCCAGGGAACGTACAACTGAAGCCTTTGCAGGGAAGGGGAAAGAAAAGGGCCGCTACCGACGATGTACCATCAACTGGCGGTGGTGGACATGACGAGAGCATACAAGATGTCGACGCTAAACCAAAAGGTGCCAGAGGACGCCCGAGAGCTGCCAAAGTTCCTAAAATATCTGAAGAAGAGGAAGACACATTGGCTGTGCAGGAGTCGCAGCCTACCGTCAAGCCAGCTGCCAAGAGAGGGCGGAAGCCAAAAGCGAAGCAGGAGACATCGCTCGTAGAGCCCGAGATCCCTGAAACACAAGAACCCGAGCCTGAAATACCTGAAACGCAGCCGGTTGAGTCACTGGAACTCAGCATTGAGGAAGAGGATCAAATAGAGGATTTACCCTCTCATAACCGCAGCGTATTCTCCTCGGTCCAACGCGCTCGGCCACAGCTCATGCTCAGCGCTAGTCGAAGGACAGCCCCTGCGTCGGATTCAGAACTACACGGCCCATCAATGAGAAGACGAATCGGAGATCTGACGCGGAAATACGAGAACTTGGAGGCTAAGTACCGGGACCTTCGAGAGATCGGTATCAATGAAGCAGAGCGTAATTACGATCGACTTAAGAAACAGGGAGAGGAACGACTGAACAGTATGTGTTTTTATCGAGACTCCGAGAAGCCAATTTGCAACTGACACTTCTTCATAGCTGCTAATCAGCTCATTGCCACTTTGAAATCTCAGCTATTGGCCCAGACTGAGATAGCCAAGGAATCACGACGCCTGAAGCAGCAGCTAGAGGCTAGTGAAAGCAAGGTCGAGCAGCTAGAAAGCGAAGTGGCCGAGACTGACGCCTCGCTGTCGGAAGCGAAAACGGAAATTAAAACGCTGTCAACCAAGTTGACAGCTGCCCGAACAGCAGAAGCAGCTAGTACAAGAATTCCTAGCAGCGCGGTCAAGGGCAGCAGTGCGAACAACAGGCTTGTCGCTAATGCCGAGGCAGCTGTTCAGTTAGCACAGATGAAAGAAGTGCTGTACGGGGACCTGACCGGGCTGATTCTTCGTGGAGTCAAGCAGGAGGAGGGTGGAGAGATATATGACTGCATCCAGACGGGCAGGAATGGAAGTGAGTTCCCAAACAGATGACTCGAATAGACACAAGGAAGCCAGTGGACTAACCTTGCTATCTAGCTCTTCATTTCAAACTCTCCGTCGTACTGGATGACGGAACAGAGAAGTTCGATGAGCCTCAGTTTATGTACATGCCTCAGCTTGATCCAAGCCGTGACCAGGCTTTGATTGAGGTGCTTCCTGATTACCTCGTGGAGGAGATCACGTTTCCTCAAACGCACGCCGCAAGGTTCTACTCGAGGGTCATGAAATCTCTAACCGAACGCCCAGAGTAAAGAGGCGTTGGCGTTGGAAATTTACGTGGCCGTGTTTTCGCGTGTTCTGTCAATAGGGGAATGGGATCTCAGGTGACTCGGTGCTTTAGGTAGGCTGAGGTGGTATGGATGGCATTCCGGCCGATAGATACCCGAACCACCTACATTTGCATCATTTCCAGGGACCTCGCTCCCTCTCGATACCTTTTCGTACTTGCATAATTTATACCTATGAGTTGCAGAATTTTTGCCGGGGTCTTCTAGGACCTTATCAAGGTACCATCGACGATTTTACGTACATGAGGCAGAAGAGTAAGTATGTACCGCGTATATGTACTCGGTAATTTGTGGTTGCTCGGAGCCATCGGGGACTTTTCAGGGTTCCTGGCGGCCCTGGCTTGGCTCTGGGGTCCCTAGTGGTTGACGAACATGCCCTGCAGCTTACCGCACACCCCCTGCAAGCGCAAACGCGGTCCCGCCAAATCCGTAGGTAGCAGGAGGGCAGATGACACCTTGACGACCAGCAGAATTTGTCCTTACAGTATCATTCCCGCACTCGCGGCCTCGACATCACATCCAAACACACCTTGCTCTTCCTTTGCAGACGTAGAGACAGCCAGGTTCCTTCGACATGCTAGCCCATATGTAGCTCTGGTACTTGGCACCGTCCCTCATAGTTCTTAGACTTGTTCGTCTTCTGCCTTTTTCTTTTTTTTTCTCTCTCTTTTTTCGTTCGCGATGATATCGCAGGTCTTGGGCAAGTGAGCATTGCATCTTATTCGTAAACTCTACTTTGTTTCTTGGCAAGTCGCTTCGGGTCAGACCACCTGCACCTATCTTCACTCCTTGCGCTGCCGCGACACGAACATAGTTCAAACGCGCATCGCCGTCTGCAAGAATGGCCGGTGTGAGCCGCCTCCGGTTCCTGGCCCTGGCCGTGATCTTCCACCTGATATACATATATTCCATCTTTGACATCTACTTCGTCAGCCCCATCGTTAGCGGGATGCAATTATTCCAGGTGGAACGGCCCAATGGAGCAAAGGCGCCCGCCGATCGCCTCGTCCTCTTCGTCGGTGCGTATTGCACGCTCGCATGCAGCCTGAAGCGCGCGGCCAGCTAACCTTGTACCTCTCAGGCGACGGGTTGCGCGCAGACAAGGCGTTTCAGTCGTTCCCCGAACCATACCCCGAAACCGACGAGGACCTCACCCCGCGGCCGCTTGCGCCTTACCTGCGATCTCGCGTTCTAGAACATGGCACCTTCGGCGTGTCGCATACGAGAGTGCCCACAGAGTCCCGACCTGGACACGTCGCCCTGATAGCTGGACTATACGAGGACGTCTCCGCAGTTGCGACTGGTTGGAAACTGAATCCGGTCAACTTCGACAGCGTCTTCAACAGGAGTAGACACACGTGGAGTTGGGGAAGCCCCGATATTCTCCCCATGTTCGAACATGGCGCGACGCCCGGAAAGATAGACGCGTACTGCTACGATGCCGACTTCGAGGACTTCTCCCAAGATGCGCTTCACCTAGACTACTGGGTCTTCGACCACGTGAAGGAGTTGTTCGCTGCCGCCGAAAAGAACAAGACTCTCAGCAACGCTCTAAGACAGGATAAGGTCGTGTTCTTCCTCCATCTCCTCGGACTTGACACTACTGGCCACTCATATCGGCCATATTCGAAAGAGTACCTCCATAACATCAAAGTTGTGGACGAGGGTGTGAAAGAGATGGCCGGATTGATCCAAAAGTTCTACGGCGATGACAGGACGGCTTTTGTTTTCACAGCCGATCATGGAATGAGTGACTGGGGGAGCCACGGAGACGGCCATCCCGACAACACGAGAACGCCGCTTATTGCCTGGGGTTCGGGCGTTGCGAAGCCGTCTGTGTACCCTAAAGCCATTGCTCCTGGCCATGATGAATACTCCTCAGATTGGAACTTGGACCATATCAAGAGACACGACGTACAACAGGCTGATGTTGCGGCTCTTATGGCTTATTTAGTTGGTGTCGAATTTCCCGCTAACTCCGTAGGCGAGCTTCCGCTCTCCTATCTCTCTACGGACCTTAAGGACAAGGCCGAGGCGTCCCTAGTAAACGCGCGAGAGATCCTAGAGATGTATCGAGTAAAAGAGAAGACCAAGGAAGCAACGGAAATAAGATACCGACCCTATAAGCCTCTGGGCGAAGGGAGTGGGTCGTCGCCAGAGAACCGCCTGGCATCCATCAAAGAACTCATCAATGCTGGAAACTATGAAGAAGCTATCGAAGAATCTGCAGCGCTGATGAAGATTGGCCTCGAAGGCATGCGCTATCTGCAAACTTATGACTGGCTATTTCTGAGAGCTCTCATTACCATCGGCTACCTTGGGTGGATGGCCTACGCTCTTACTACGGTTCTGGACCTACACGTTTTACAGGGAACGGCGCAGCCGTCGAGAACACTCGGTGGCACGATTGTCTTCTCGTCTGCCCTTGTTATGTTCTATGCGTCTTTCATCATCTCTCAGTCGCCCCTGACCTATTACGCATACGCATTCTTCCCCGTGTTTTTCTGGGAAGAAGTTTACGCACGCAGGGAAAGCTGGGTCAGAGGAAGACGCGCTCTGTTTGGACATATAAAGACTGGGCCTCATGTTTTGACCTTTGTGGTCAACGCTATCGCCTATGTTGGAATCATTGAGTCACTGGTAAGTAGCCTCCTTGCTTCTCGAAATGCCTTGCTGATGACAAAATGTAGGCACTTGGGTATATATACCGAGAAATCTTCACCGCGTTGTTTATTGTCGGGGCCTTTTATCCACTGTCCATGGGGATATCTTTCCTCCGGAAGCATACTGTACTCTCTGCCACTTGGTTCGTGTCGTGCCTGTTGATGAGTCCTTTCACATTACTGCCAGCAATGAAGGTCGAAAATGTTACTCTCATGTAAATCCACCTTACCCCTTAATTCAGTATACCAGGCTGACCAAAGATAGCATGCTTGGCGGAACACTTATGGTGGCTGTTGGGATCCTTTACCTTATCTTCGAGGACAAAATTCTGGCCAGTGATTCAAATCCTAGGGGATCTGGTGGACTGCGAAAAGACAACCAAATCTCGCGAGCATTGGTTGGCGTGCAGGTATTATCCCCGATATCCCCTATTTTAAAGCTGCGTTGACCCTTTCCAGATCGGACTCATTCTCCTAGCCATGTTCGTGACCAGGTCTAGCGCCTTATCTCTGCAAGCAAGAGCAGGATTACCACGTGGAAACCAGATAATAGCATGGCTGGTATTAATTGTATCACTACTGATGCCTTCAGCCCACCGACTCCAGCCCAACAATCACTATCTTCACAGGCTACTAGTCATTTTCTTGACATGTGCCCCGACCTTCGTCATTCTCACCATATCCTATGAAGGCCTCTTCTACTTTACCTACTGCTTGACGTTAGTCATTTGGGTTCGGTTAGAACATCATGGCTACGTTTTCTCGCAGTCGGCCAAAAAGACGACAGGAGAGACGAACGGCTCGGCAGGGACCACAGTAGAGGCAATCGTTTCCAAGTTCCGGCCACTGACCCTGGCGGATGCACGCGTAGTACTGTTCTTTTTCGTCCTTCTTCAGTCGGCCTTTTTTAGCACCGGGAACGTCGCATCGATCTCCTCGTTCAGCCTGGAGAGCGTGTGCCGGCTCCTCCCCATCTTCGACCCCTTCTCCCAGGGAGCGCTGCTCGTCCTCAAGCTCATGATCCCGTTCGCCATCGTGTCGGCGAACCTGGGCGTGCTCAACAGGCAGATCGGCGTGGCTCCGTCGGCGCTGTTCATGGTGGCGATGGCGCTGAGCGACATCCTCACCCTCTACTTCTTCTGGGTGGTGAAAGACGAGGGCTCGTGGCTCGAGATCGGCTCGACCATCAGCCACTTCGCCATCGCGAGCCTCCTGTGCGTCTTCGTGGCCGCGCTCGAGGGTGTCAGCCTGCTGTTCATCGCCGGCGTCGAGGTCGATAGCTCGCACGCGCCGCCGCCACCGGCGGGGGCCAAGGCGAATGGGTCAACAGCGCTAGAGGCGCCGGCTCGGACGGGCGACGGCGAGGCGAAGGAGCAGGAGCCGGCTAAGGCTGCCCCTGTTGTAGATGATGAACAGAGTAGCCTATAGAAGGACTTCACTCAAAAAGTAAAAGCAATGTTTCAGATAAACTATATTCAACATTAGAAGTAGCCTTACTGGCCCAATGCCGTATTGTCTAAGTAGTATCGGTGTATATTCCCTACCCCCTTACCTGCCACAAGCACCAACTCTACATAGGTAGGTGAAGAGCAGCTGACCGAACAAGAACGCATAAACTATGCATAAATTACCTAGGTAGGTACTGCACCGAGATAACAATATTACATGAATTTTCTTATTCCACATGAAATGAACACCGATGTTATACTGCGAGGTTGGTGATAGTTAACACTAGTTAATAGACCTAGAGCTAGGCCAACCGATACCGAAGGTAGCTTTGCCGAATGGGGTAATACCTCGGCAAGATTTCCATCCAACGTTCCTGAGCACTGATATAAGAAGCCAAGAGCTTCACTGGCAAATGCCGGCGCTTGTTAGGGATGACTTCAACTAGGGACGACGGGTTCCTTGTATACATATTCGAGGCAATAAGAGGATGACGTCAACCTAGCCGCCGAGGTCTAATGGACATTCAGTTGTCGTTCAAACTGAGAAACTCATCCTTCTCTACTACATGACGAATAAGCTTAATTCCTATTGGATTGCAGTCAAGATCACTTCGTCCAAGGGTACTGGACTTGTAGGTATCCATCCCGGCATTTCCGGACGGAGGTAGTAAAACACGCTAAGCTGTCTAGCCTGGCTCTTGATCAGATGGTCTCTAGACCGACAAACATTTGCTCCCATATTACGTTCTGCAAGGGGCTAGTGCTCCGCGAACTTCGTGTTCTAGCGGAATTGATGCTGTCAGTTTCAAAGCTTAACCATGCTAAGAAAATATACGCGTACCTAGAACATCTGTACATACCTAGGTAGGTAGTATATGCAATGACAAACGCCTAAGTTGGAACAAGAGTAGGTCCAGATATCTCAATAGGGAATATCATAAATCACGGAGGCACGGGAGGGGACTAATAGCGAAAGAAGATTCTTTCCTATACCAGTCAATGCGCTTTAGACTTACCTAATTTGCATATAAGAGGGTACACGAAGGAATTTACCTGCCAGGGTCGACTCTCACATGTCAGAACAGTTTTTATGTATGATGTACCCAGTTTGCCAAGTTGGTGCGGGCTGGGCTGATCACAAAATACGTACAGGGCCTTCATGTCCACCTCGTAATACCCGTCAGTTGTTATAACGTGAACTCGCGAACCCTTCCTTCGAATCGAGAGAATCGGGCTTCTGATTCCACCCTTAAAACTTTAAATGCCGGGTATAGACTGGTATATGGCAACACAGAACCAGTATAGGTTGTCAATGGTAGGCGAGTAGAGTAGGTAGGTACAGTTATGTACATAGCTGCGAAGATTCGGAGCCCCGTCACCGTGCTGTGCTCGTGATACCCAGAGAACCCAGACGTCAAGCTCGCCTATCTATCTCGTTACGCGCGTCGGTGTAGGCAACTTGAAGGATCATCGGGAAGACGCCCAGGGCCCGACTTCAAGTTGCAAAGAAGAGCAGGCCAATCTGATGTTGTTTAAGTAGACCTTATCCACCCGAGGTTGAGTGCGTTCCACACGCGGGTAGTCTAAAGCGCCGTGTCCCGGAAGTGGTAGGCATGGACGTCAAGTCAAGTGGCAGTAGACATTTTTACCTTCCAGGTTGTCGCATCCCCAAAGTCGCATCGCAATCGCACTGGATTGCCCTCCGACTTTGTGGCCCCCCCTGCCCCCGTCCCGTGTCCAGCTCCAAAACTCAGCCTACCGAACTTTTCGCAAGCTGCCGAAGCGCAACCTAATAAGGCACCTATTTTCGATGTAGGCGCCAACCTTGACACGAACCTGGAGCTCGTCAACGTACATATTTTTTTATGGTTTGGTCTATATACGAGATAAATATCCTGGTTAATGCTATGGTGAGCTGTTCCTGACGACACCACGACGTGACGAAAGACGAGACGAAAGACGAAGACGAGCTTTTTGCGCGCGAGTACCCCACCGCACCTAACGCCCGTCGTATCTTACCTGCCTACCGTCCAATATCTGTATCGTAAAGAGAGCCTCGCGCGGATGAACGTCGCTATGGATCCCGGCAGCGGTGAATTCTCGAGGCATCAGCAGCAACAGCAGCACCAGCACCAGCACCAGCATTCCACCTCTCCCTCGCAGCCTACGCCTCCCCCCAGCGACGCCAATGGGCCGCCGGCGCCGAATAGGGCGACGCAGAATGCGCAGGGTCAGATGAGTTTCCGAAGGTTCGTAGACTTTGCCCGCGTCCTCTCGCTCTTTTGTATGCGTGCGTGCGTGCGTTCGTGCGTATCCATGTGCGTATGTGCGTTCGCGCGTGCGTGCAGGTGGCTGCGGAGTGACTGACCAGGGTAAAATTCAATTAGACAACGGGCGTCGAGAGCGTGCGAGGTGTGTATTATTCCCCTTCTGTCTTGCTCGTGCCGGTTTGGCAGTCGTCAAAAGGCCTTTTATCGTGCTTTTGAGGAGCTGCCGAGCTACCTATCTGGGGCTCGAGGTGGGATCCAAATCGTGCCGAGGCACAGTCGAGGACTATCGTCCGCATCCAATCCCATCCCTCTGTCATCCACCCATTACTGACCTGACTACCCGGCTGTTCGCAGACATGTCATGCTAGAAAGGTACGAGATTGTTCCGTCCCAGTCTTGAATTGTTCCGACCCGTCGCGCAATCACCTGGAGACGATATTTACGGAATGACAGGTACGATGCGACGCTGCAAGCCTCGGGGTGCCCTGCACCAATTGCGTCGCCTTCGAGGTCGAATGCAAAATCCCCCAACCAAAGAGGAAGAAGACACAGGCCGGCGCAACGAGGGATTCAGATAGGTGTGTACCCGGGCCCTATAGACCTCGGATTTCATTCACGATGCCGAGGCTGACTGTTGCTGTCAAGTGATCGCGGAGATGCTATCGAAGAACCCTCGCCGCAGCCCACTGTGGGCTCGTCTAATACCTTTCCAGTGCGACCCGATATATACCATTCTTCGCAAGGCGTGCCCGAGACGACGTTGTCGGAAGCGCAAGCCAGGAAGGAGAAGGCCGACAATGACACCTTCGTCAACTTGGTCATGAAACCCAAGTTTACGAGGGCGCCCATCACCGAGGCGGGCCGCGTAGCCTTCCTGGGCGAGTCTTCGAACCTGACCCTGCTGGTCCACGATCGTCAAGGCGCCTCAGATGTCGTGCATTACCCTCTGCCCGAAAACGTGCGCGGGTCCCGAGCCCGGCTGACCGAGCTAGATAACATGGAGATTGATATCCTTCACCAACGTGGGGCGTTTCTGCTCCCCCCTAGGTCACTATGCGACGAGCTCATCGACGCCTACTTCAAGTGGATACATCCTATCGTGCCCGTCATAAATAGGACTCGTTTTATGCGGCAATATCGAGATGACCACAAGAACCCGCCTTCGTTACTGCTTCTGCAGGCTGTCCTGCTTGCCGGTTCCCGGGTCTGCACTAACCCGCAGCTTATGGACGCAAACGGTTCCACCACGCCAGCGGCACTGACCTTCTATAAGAGAGCGAAGGCGCTTTACGACGCTAACTACGAGGATGACCGTGTGACCATCGTCCAGTCCCTTGTGCTGATGGGATGGTACTGGGAGGGCCCCGAGGACGTCACTAAGAATGTTTTCTACTGGAGCAGAGTCGCGATCATCGTCGCCCAGGGTTCGGGAATGCACCGAAGCGTGGAGGCCTCGCAGCTCAGCAAAGCCGACAAGCGATTATGGAAGCGCATCTGGTGGACGCTGTTCACCCGTGATCGGTCCGTTGCTGTCGCGCTAGGTCGTCCATGCAATATCAACCTTGATGATGCGGACGTCGAGATGCTTACGGAGGACGATTTCGTGGAAGATGAGCCGGATAATGCCAGCGGATTCGCCCCCGACCCTATTCACGTCCATTTCTTCTTACAATACGTTAAGCTCTGTGAGATCATGGGCCTGGTCCTGTCGCAACAGTATTCCGTGGCATCCAAGGGTCACCGGCAAAACGCCATCGATCTTACTCACAGTGACATGGCCTTAGCAGACTGGTTACAGAATTGTCCAAAGTTGGTATATTGGGAGATGCCGCGGCACCACTTCTGGAGTGCTTTGCTTCATTCTAACTACTACACCACCCTTTGCCTGCTACACCGAGCACACATGCCACCTAATAACAGCAACGCCGCAAGATTCCCTGATGATTCCTCCTACCCTTCGCGGAATATCGCTTTCCAAGCAGCAGGGATGATCACGTCTATAATCGAGAATTTGTCAGCACACGACGAGCTCCGTTATTGCCCTGCGTTTGTCGTCTATAGCCTGTTCTCCGCTCTCATCATGCACGTCTACCAGATGCGATCACCAATTCCCACGATTCAACAAGTAACACAGGCCCGGATCCGGACTTGTATGGAAGCGCTTAAGGGGGTCTCGAGGGTATGGTTGGTGGGCAAGATGGTTTACACCTTGTTCGAATCGATCCTAGGCAACAAGAGCCTCGAGGAGAGGCTACAAAAGGCGGCTGGCAGGCGTCACAGAAAAGTCCAGCAAAGTTTGGCCCAACTAGAGCAACATCAGCAAAGACAGCAAGAAGCGGCGAAGCGGAAATACGACGAGATGGCCCTTGATTTTAGCACATCGACCCCGATACATCAGGAGTCCTACGAGCGATCGCGACCACAGACGCCGAGGAACGAACACGCTCATATGGGGCCGCCCCTCCACTCGCCGAATCCCAAGTCCGGAGACGCCTTCATGGGCGGGAGCAACAGCCGGCCACACACCCGGCCGGCGACGCCGTTCAACCCGTCCTTCTCCGTGCCGACCACGCCCCCCGACCTCTACCTCGTGACGCGCAACTCGCCGAACTTGTCGCAGTCCCTCTGGGAGAACTTCCAGCCCGACCAGCTCTTCCCCGAGAGCTCCCACATGCCCATGCCGCAGATGTCGCCCCCGCTGAGCCAACAGCACCAGCAGCAGGGCGTGGACCCAAACCTGGTCTCCCCGATGCAGCCCGGTATGTTCCCGTCATCGTTATCGTCGTCATCACAGATGCCCGGACAGTTCCACAACAACAACAACAACAACCAGCAACAACAGGGCCGGGCGCCGAACAGGCCTCGGAATACGTCTACTGCTACTACTACTACGAGTCCTTCCCAGGCTAACAGTACGTTGCATCCAGGACTCGGAGGTGGAGCTGGTGGTGGTGGAGGGTACCAGAGCCAGACCCCGACGCCCGGCCTCTGGCCCACCGGTGGTGGCGGCAGTGGCGGTGGTAATGGAGGTGGTGGTGGTGGTGGTGGTAGCGGCGACGTGAATGCCACCAACGCCGCCGCCGGCGGCGTGCCCGACGGCCATAGCCCCAGCGATAGCTGGAGCACCGGATCCGCGCAGGGCCAGCCCGTGCCGGCTACGTTGAATGTCGAGGACTGGTACGTAACTGATAGACTCTTTTCTCTTTCTATTTCTTTTCTTCTCCCCCCCGCCCTTTTCCCCTATTGATGCTATGTCTAGTATTTTCGAAATGTTGTTCTTTCTTGCTAACGGGAACCCTCATTGCTTTCCCCCCTTCATAGGTTCCAGTTCTTCGGCATCAACGGGAACGACGTGAATTTTTCCGGGTTTGACGTTCCTTTGAGCTGAGCAAGTCTTGGATACGTATGATACAAGGGAAGATCTATTGTGAATTAAATCTGGATTTGATCAAATCTAACAAGAGCTATTGGTCCTCGCTCACGTTGTTGGCTCATATACGGTAGGTGTTGCTTTACCTTGCTACCTCCCGGGCGAGAATGGGTTTGCTGGGTTTCTATCTGTTTGGTTGTTCGGTGTGGGGGCGTCTACGGCAGGCAAACATTGTTGGAAATACCTGTAGGCATGTATGTAAACGGCGTGCATGAGTTACAATACCTGTGTGGTCACTTTTTTCATGGTGCTTTGTCCATGTTAGCTAGGTGTCTACCTAGCATACTTTCTCTGTTAAGGATGATGGGGCTTGGCTGAGAGAAGGTGGCTATTTTGGGACTGGCTGGTCGGCTGCCTATACCTATACCTAGTGTAGGCGGTGCAGGCTCTTTATATAGCACGAAACGCTCTTCGGTCTATATACTCACATCTTTTCGAATCGACACATCGATCTTGAAACACTGTTGGTTTGTCCGAATCAGCTTGGGTACCTGGAGTAGGGCTGATCCTCGCTACAGATAGTGGTATGATAGACATATCGGATCTTCTCAACCGAGACTCTGCTGCCCAGGGCTGTGGTGGCTGTGTAAAGATCTAGCTTGGGGGGGTTGTTTCGAGTTAGAGAAGTCTTCGATTAATTCAGTAGGTATTAGCAACTCAAAGCTAAAGCTATAGCTGCCAGATAGCTAGCTATCAGACGAACTTGATACTATCAGGCTGTTTTAAAGCAAGGGACCTGATATGTACCGGTTAGGTATAGTGAAAGGCACGTATATCAATAATGTCAACTAGCAAATGCAAACTGCTGTGATTAGTGTGCTGTACTAAAAGCTCCTAACCGCTTGTGAGTCTAGGAAACTAAACAGATGTAATCGATTAACAGACTAATATAAGAGAGATTGCATGTAATAAACGCGGGATCATCTTTATCTATCGCAAGTTGAACCTTTTCCCAACTCGAGTCTATATTTAGATCCATTAACGGGCATTCTCGTATCCTTACCAAGACGCAACAAGCCGGGCGTATGCCGCCTTTCGCTGCTTTTTCAGTATGAGAAACCTACCTAGTGTTTTTGGCATGTATGTACTGCAACATATGCAGCAATCCCAAATAACGACGGATGACCCTTCGTCGTCTTTCAACACCGAACTCGGCTGCCTAACACAGCATAAGGGCATCAATCATCGTATGCTCGGAGGACGGTCGGGTTGAGACAAAAAGGTGCAAAGGCCACCACAGCTGGTATGACGCTATAATGTATTACGCGTTTAATGGGGTATCCCAAACGAGGAGCGCTGGGCACTGGTGGAACTCGGGCGAGTCTTGACCACTCGGGGGCTCGACAGCGCAGGTCGGCGTTGGTTGCGGGTCGTGGCACGAGGGCTTGGCGAGATTGCAGTGGGATGGGAGGTGCGGGCGTAATTGGCTGCCCGGCATCTGTAAGGCCGTCTGACCGATTGTTGAAGAGGGAGGGGGAGGGTTTGACGGGGGTTTGACGGCTGTGGCCCACTGTCCAGTCGCCTGTCTGGGCGCCCGTGGGGCTGGATTGAAGTTAATAAAGGGGGGCCAAGGGGCCTGGTGCAATTACATACGGCGCTGTACGGGCAGGCCAGGTAGGGGGGTATGGGGGTATGTAGGGGGGTACGTACTGCATCCGGGCACTGCGGCCTGCTCTGCTTCCATCCATGCCCGTCTGTCTGCCCACTGCTGCTGCTGCTGCTGCTGCTGCACTGGTCTGGTACAGAGAGCCCTGATGTGCGCTGTGGCATGAGCTGTTGTAACTCCTGTCCATCAATCCTTCGGCTGACGAGGAACCAGCTTCAGATGCAACCTGGCAATTGAAGACCTAAACCATCAAGGCTACTTACTACTCACTCACTCATTCACTATTGACCACAACGACAGCAGCACACCCCGATACTACCTACCCAGCTCGGACCGTCCTCAGTGCCTACTTTGTCGATTCTTACTGGGTTTCTTTCCTTTCTCTGACGTCGTGCTTTGACGCTGCTGCCCGTTCGATTCATCGCCCGCCTGCCCGCCCTGTGCGTTACGATACATGCCAACGCCGTTGAGTTCTTTATTCGATCACCAGCACCGCCCGAGATTGCAAGAATCTAAGACCATCCGAGACGGCAATCTCTCTCACTTGCGTAACGCCCCTTCCCTCGAGATCGATGTTGACTACAAATCGCCTCTGCCACCCCCAGCTTTAATGCTCGTTGCGCGTGGACGCCAGCCGTAGTCTAGGCCCAGGTTGCCTCAGATCATGGCCGACATAGATAGGGTATCGAGCCCTGCAGCGCCGACCTCCACCACTGCTCTGACCCCGGCCGGCGTCGACGATGCCGCCACCGTGCGACCGCGAAACCGGAGGGCGCCCACCAGCAACAATACGGGGAGATCCTCCACCCTAACGCCGGGCCAGAGTCCCGCCCCAAGTCGCGGGGCGAGTCCCATGCCAGCTGCGCGTCTCGGTGCCCACAAGGTCTCGGAAAGTGGGCGGTCTAGTCCGTCGAACGCTTTTTCCCGCGGCCTGCTCGAGGGCCCCTGGGCTCCCAGCTGGGCTTCCGTCCAGGATTTCGCCTCTTCCCTGCTGGAGAGCGGATACAGTAGTGAGCCTTCGCGCCCGAACAGCAGGAACGGAGCCAAATCACGGCCCAAGTCGATATGGCAGGGGTTTAGCATGAGCGCTACCAATGTCCGCAAATTGCCAGACAACTGGGGCCCGAAGCCGCCTGCTAAATCAAGACCGGGTGCCGAAGAGATCGCGGCGGGGTCCCTGGCCGAGAGAGAGGCACAGCTGAAGGCTATGAAAACGGCAAGTGTATTGGAGAGCCACGACGGGGTCAATGGTGGACTAGATGTTGCCGGGAAGTTCAAGAGGAGGAACTCGGATGAGAACCTGAGAAGTGCAAGCGAGCCTATCGCCGAAGAGCAATTGGTCTACCTGCATCATGTGCAACCTACCGACACTTACGCTGGCATTGTCCTTCGGTACAGGTGCCAGGAGCACGCTTTTAGGAAGACGAACGGTCTATGGTCCCGGGACAACATACAGGTTCGAAAAGTGCTCATGATACCAGTGGATGCATGCGAGACCAAAGGGCGACCCTGCGATCCGCCGTCTTACTTTGCTCAGAAAGTTGACCGCTCCGCCACCACGCCGCAGACTGCTGACTTCACAAGCCGTTCCGCATCCTTACCTCCACATCCACAGAAGGCGCTCCACGATGATGTTTTCGGCTCCCTTAATGGGAAGTCTATGGAATGCAGACGGGACGAGGAGGAGCCGCCCTGGACTCACGTACGGTGGGCGAAGCTCGATTCGGTTTCCGATCCTGTTGAGATAGTGAGGGTCTCAAGGAGGCAAGTAGGCTACTTCCCGCCTCGGAGAAAGAAGAGTGTCCAGACCGCCTCTGTTCTCTCGACGCCACGCCATTCCCTTGAGCTGTCACAACCTGTCACGAATACATCCGAGATTATGGAGAGCCCGGGGCAGCTCTCGTCTAGACGGCAGAGCTCTCTCAGCGCGCGGCCCACCGTTGCGAGCCTCGGGTCTCCTCCGTCTGCTAGAAGCAGAGTCAGTAGCCTGGGACAGGGCGATGGCGTCCCCGCGTGGATGCGAAAGCCGGGAGGAGTCGGATCGATGGGCAAGAGCGTGAACGCGCCCGGGCCGGCTAAGGACTACTTCAACACGTGGGTGAGTAAGCGGCTTCCGGGGATCAGCATCGACTCGCTGCCCTCGATGTCGATCATGGGGTCCGAGACGGCCCATTTCGGCATCAAGAGCCCCATAGAGGAATCCTCCGAAATCGTCGAGAGCTCCTTCGAGGAAGGACGGGACGCCCAGGCGCCCAACCGGGGCGGGGGCGGGGCGGGCTTGGAACAGGCCGCGGCGTCCATCGAGACGTGGTTGCGCGGCGCGTGGGCGAAGCGGCCCGGGACCCCGCGACTGGGCTCCCACCGGCGGCCGGCGGAGGACCTGGACCTCATCGAGCTCGCCGACGCTAATAGCGACGAGGGGCGCCTGGGCACGCCCGGGAGAATGCCGGAGGCTGGTCTACTGGACCAGAATTTCCTGGGTTCGTCCGGGAGGTTTGCTGGGGAGGGCTCGGTTCGGGGACGCTCGGCTCCTCCGGCGCCGGGCAAGGGACAGAAGTCTGATTAGACGGAGAGAGATGATAGAACGAGAAAGATAGCAAAGCAAAGCATCGACTGGATGCGTTCGTGTTTTCACCCAGCCAAGAAAGGGGCGGCAAGCCACCCTCCCGGATCTGAATTTCCCCCCCTCGGTATGCCGTGTGTTTGCTGGCTTTTTTTTTGTTGGCTTGCATTGTCGAAAGGCGTTTGGGGGCTGGCGAGCAAACAAGTGTCGATTTTGTATATATATCTTCGTTTATTTTTTTACATTGGAGAGGGGGGCCGGCGGCGGGGAGGCCGGGCCCAGCAGAAGCAGCAGCAGCAGAAGCAGCGTGGCAAAGCAGCAAGCAGCATCTTTCTTGGTGTATTGTAACTCTACGAAAGAAAACTAGAGTTTTTGCAGAATATCCTACTAGACTAAACCTACCTACCTACCTACCTACTTACCTGGCTATCTATTGAAAGGACCTATTGCTGCTTGTCGGTGTTTATTAACGGTCTACATCTTCTGCTCAGCCTTGTGGGCAGGCATGAAAAGTACAGACTAACAGACAAGTTGTACTAGAATCTGCTTTTAAGTGGTTGTGATTAGACACTCATATACTTACCTACGAGGTAGTAGACAGGAGTTGCATATATGCAAGGCTGAGGAGGGAGGTTCCATACGTAATTGGGGGAGGGGACCTTGCACCCTCCACGCGGCTCGCCGCATAATACTTTGGCGCAAACCCATTACATCTCAGACCAATCTAACTATTTAGCATCTGTTATACGATGGTACACCAATTAGCCGGCTCACCATGCTCACGCGATAATTAAAGGCCCTTTCAAATCCGATCGAGAGCGTGGGGAAGAACATCCGTCCACGAGCGCTCTCCCGCGCGCGCGCGCGCAACGACCGTATCAACCCGAATCGATCGACTGACCACCGACCGACCGACCGACCGACTGACCACCGACCCTTAGACATTGAAAGATGCCCATCTGCATCGAGTGCCGGCACCCGGTCAAGACGCTGTGGACGCAGTACTCGGGGGCGGGCGACTCGTCGAGCGGGCACAACATCCGGCTGACGGTGTGCAAGAACTGCGGGCGCTTCTGCGACAAGTACGTCGAGCACGACTTCGTCGTGCTCTTCATCGACCTCGTCCTCATCAAGCCCCAGGTCTACCGCCACCTCCTGCACAACACCCTCATGCGCGAGTGCGACCAGTTCGATGTACGTCCCATCTATCTATCTGTATATACCTGCCGATCTCCTGGCAGGACAGGGCAGGGCAGGGCTAGGTTGGGTTGGGTTGGGTGTGCGCAAGAGCTCGAAATGCAAGATGCTTAGGAAGCTCGGGAACTTGCCTGGCCAGCCGCCCGACCGCCCGCCCGCCATGCCAGCTCGACGCAACAACGGTTCTTGGGTGGTAGCTGATCCGTGGTGTCTACGCAGCCGTCCATCATCCGCCTCGGCACGCTTCTCCTGCTCTTCGACGTCTACCTGACATGGGCGCGCATCGAGAAACAGGCCGTGCCTGAGCCGGGCGCCCCGCCGGGCGCCAGCAACCTGGGGAGCCTGGCCCGGCAGCCCATCGTGTGCCAGTACCTGTTCTTCCGTGAGTAGAATTCTACGCCTGCTTGCATATCCCACAGTCGTATATATATATCTACGGTCTACGGTCTACGGTCTATGGTCTACAAGAAGCTCCACTAACGGACTGGACCCGGGTCGGGTCTGACGTCTACAGTGATCCTCTGCACGTTCTCGACGCTGGCCTTCCACCTGAGCATCCGGTTCCTGACGTCGTCGGCCTTCTCCCCGCTCGTGCTCCTGGGGCTCCTGCCGGGGCAGGCGCGGGCGCGGCCGCGGCCGAACTCGGTGTCGACGGCGCTGCTGGTGTCGTCCTCCACCAAGCTGTTCCCGATCCTGATGGTGATCTGGGACTACGACGTGCCGGCGGCGGCGCGCAGCCTCGGGTGGGCCGTCGTCGCCAACAACGTCGAGGCCCTCAAGATCCTGCTCGACTGCGGCTACGGCGCCGCCGTCGTGCTCGCCGGCGCCGGCGCCGTCGCCCGCTGGCTCGTCGGCCGCGCCGTCCTCCGCCTCGCCGGGCTCGAGGGCGTCGACTCCGGCGGCGAGAGCGGCGTCGCCGCCGACGGGCGAGCCCTGTGGGCCCTGCTCGTCTACGTCCGGGACTGGGCCGGGAGGCTGGCCGTGGGATAGATAGATGGATAGATCATGATGTAACCCCGCGGCCGTATGTTCACGTCATGTATTTAATGAAGAGACGAATCCTGTTCAACTTGCATTCGTATCAAGACTTTTGACGTGACTTCAATTAAGTGCTTCTCTGTATACCAGCCTGAAAACTAGACAGGCAGCCTATGAGCATTGGGGGTTGCTAGCAAGGCCATGGTGTCAAGCTCCTCGTCTATCTAGAATGGTGTCTCTGCCCTCCTTCTGTAGAAGTCTGTCCCCGTAACCTTTTGCTTGCTTGCTCGCACGCCGTTAAATCGCAGGTTCCCCGGTCTTCCCGAACGCCGAAATAATGTTGACAGTTACACATCAAACATATATATATACAAACCAGACACATCTTACGCAATCAGCCGAGGCATTATGCGTCGGGGTCTTACTTCTTCTCCCCTTCGCCGCCCTGGCATCCCAATCAAACAGACAGCACCGGGAGTAGTGTCCTCGCAAGTATCGACTCGTCTTCTTCCGCTTGCGCAATATCGATGTAACCGTGATAGTAGTAGTGGTAATAAGGCACTCGGACGAATCAAACTCGAATCGACAAAGTTCGGACTTGTTTTCTTCTGATTTTCTTTCTCTCTCGTCTATTCGTGTTGGAAGCCTTCGCGCACGGAGGACCGCTTCGGCTCGATCAGGGGGTGTAGCTGCGCCATGAAGGTCACGAACCACATCAGGTAGCAGCTGACGAAGGCGATGATCAGGGAGGAGCGCCAGGTCCTGTTGGTTTTGCGTTGATCCCGTTAGTCCCAAACGGCGTGGCCCCCCATATGCGTACGATGATACGCTAGGTATGTGTGGGCATCGGAAGTGGATGGATGGATGGATGGAAGGCGTGTATCTATGCTGGAGACGAAGAGACGGGGCAACTCACGTCTGGTTCTCCCCCTTGGGCGAAAGGAACCATGCGCCGACGCAGAAGGCGGCCACGACGGCGAGGCCGATGAAGACGCTGTACCTGCAGCACGGGGAGGAACTCGGTCAGCGGGCTAGCTCGCGAACTAGACAGATGGAAGATCGGGGTAGATTAGACGATGAGATGTGAACGCACCCGTTTGCCATTCTTGTATGCGCGGCGAAGGTAATTCTGAGCTCGAATGGGTTATGTAAGGAGACAAGGTAGACGAAGTTAGGTGGGTGTAGGTAGATAGCTGGGAAATGCGATGCGTGATGAGCTCGAATGCCGGATTGGAGCTGGCTACGTACGTGTGACTAGCAACCTGCAACGCGACGCTTATTACGGCGTGCATTCAAGCTTCTGGAGGTGGATGGGATGGGGACCGTGCCAAGGTCGGCTTAGTCATCTTATACATAGAGGTACGTGCTCCCTTCTACTGACGCTGACAACACCAACAACTTTCAACTTCGACCTCGGCTTATCTACAATTACTCAGGTGATTACAGTGACCAGTTCCTATGGGTTTTTTTATGTGTATTTACTCATACTCTCATGGAATGGATGCTAAAATGGTGATTATGTGACTGTACACGCCCGTCAAACATCATTCTCATACTTCAGTCCCGCGTTCTTCCTCGCAGCTCCGTAGATGCCCGCGATGTCGCCCTTGTCGCCGCCCGCGTGGTCCGCGACAGACTTGAGGTAGTCGTCGGCGATGGCGGCGAGCCTCAGCTCGGCGCCAGAATCACGGGCGAGGCGCGTGGCGTGGCCGACGTCCTTGCGCGCGTTGTCGGCCGAGAAGAGCGGCTCCTCCATCTTCCAGTAGGTGCCCTCGACCATGCGGCGCGCGTAGACGCTGTAGACGCCGCCGAAGACGGCGTCGACGAGCCGCCGCAGCGGGTCCGTGCCGAGGCCCGACTTCTCCGCCGCCGTGAAGCCCTCGCCCAGCACGCTCACCATGTTGATGATGAAGCTGTTGCCGATCAGCTTCAGCTTCAGCGCGTCGCCGTACGCCTGGTCCTCGAACGGGATCTCGGCCTTGCCCATCACCCCCGTCGTGTACGGCCGCAGCTTCTCGACCGCGGCCTTGGGCCCCGCGGGAACGAAGCTGCGTGCGAGGGTTAGAAACCTACTTCTTTCTTCTTCATGGGCATGATGCTTCGGCTTGACTTACATGAGTTGGCCCGCCTGGGCGGCCGCCGGAGCGCCGAATACGGGACTCGCGACGAACTCGCCGCCCTTATCCGTCACCGCCTTAGCGACCTTCTCCGTCGTCTCCGGCGCGATGGTGGAGCACTCGACAAAGTGCTTGCCCTTCACATCTGTCTTGAGAAAGGTGTCGAAGACAGTTTGCACAGCCGCGTCGTTGCTGACGATGGTGAAGATAATGTCGGCCTTCTTGAGGCCCTCCTCGACCGTATCGACGACCTCCGTCTTGCCCTGCGGCAGCTTGGCCGCGAGGTCCTCCGCGCGCTTCTTCGTCCGGTTGTAGAGGATGAGAGGCTTGTCTAGGCCGCCTTTCTCTACTAGGTTCTTGCACATCCCCTTTGAGAGCAATTGTCAGTCGGACTGTAGATGATAGATAGGTATGTGGTGGGTGCTCACCCTCCCCATGTTGCCGAGGCCAATCCACATTAGCTGAGGTGCCATCTTGCCCAACGAATTATCAGTAGTTGGCAATAAACAGTATACACCAGGGTTTGTTATAATAACTATGTTAGTTATCCTTTGTGCTTTGAACACAGAGGTGACCAGACTTGTACGTCTTCACAGTTCGAAGTTCTCGATCAAAAGGTAGCAGAGAATACCATTTGAACTTGCTGAGTTTCTTGACTATGGAAAGAGGCTCAAGACACTTGTGATTGTAATTTATATGTGAGCGGTACGGTGACAGCTTTAGCACAAATATGTCCGTACCTACGGGATTTATAAACCGCTTAAAGAGTAGATAGAAGCCAAGCCGGGGGAATTGCTTCTAGAGGTGGTGCTATAGGCGCCCCGCAAACCGGCCCGGCCCTACCAGAAGCTCTTTGGACTGAGCTGACTAAGGTCACCTTCTCGTCATCGATAGCCAGGTCTTACTAAACCTCTTCAACGTCCACTCATTTATCTCCATGTTCGAGACCCAACGCTCCGTTAAGCAACAAGGGTATATAATTCTGTCCTTATCCCCGAAGAATTTCGGAGTTTAACTCTCGACTAAGCCTGACCAGTTCAAGAACGGAGACTTTCAACCTATGACATCCAGCTCATATCAACCAATTATACGAATGCTACAGTAAGCCTTCAACCGCTTCGAGTTTCTTCGAAACCGAATACCGAAAGAGCGAACAAAACCCAGCTCCGTAGCTCGGCTCCGGTGATATTACTCTTCAAGCCTTGGGTAACTAAGCGTAGGGCCAGTGTATGCGTGTGTGTGGAACCGACGCATCTGAATCCGTGCGCAGACATGAGCCCAACCCGGCATGATGTTATTAAGTAGAGTACGAACCGGCTCACGTGGTGTTCTCAATTCTACACATGGGAGACTCCCAATCTCTCTCAGGAGTCGGAGATGTCTTCACCTCGCGCCTCCGTTTCTACTCGACGACTACATCCCGCGATACCAACTGCTGTCGTCGGTAGATGCCGCCAAGAAGCGCTCGCTCGCCTACGCGCATCTGCGGAATTGCAACCTGTGCCCGCGGCAATGCGGCGTCAACCGCTATGAGACCACAGGCATGTGCCTCATAGGAGAGAATGTGAAGGTCAACGTGATCGCACCGCACTTTGGGGAAGGTGAGTGGGGTCTAAATGCGTCCCTAGCCGATACTTAACACATCTATGCCCGGGACTACAAGAACTCGGACGATCGAGTTTATAAACTGATCCTGGGCCTGTGCGTGAAGTCGGTAGTTACAGACTTAGCTAGCTAACACGGAGCCCAAGAACCCTGCATCCAGGGCCACAACGGCAGCGGCTCGGTCTTCTTCTCGGGGTGCAACCTGCGGTGCACGTTCTGCCAGAACCACGACATCGCGCACCAGCGGAACGGGTTCGATCTGACGCCCGAGGAGCTGGCCGAGTGGTACCTCAAGCTGCAGGACGTGGGCGGCGTGCACAACATCAACCTGGTGACGCCCGAGCACGTGGTGCCGCAGGCGGCGCTGTCGATCCTGCACGCGCGCGACCTGGGCCTGCGCGTGCCCGTCGTCTACAACACGTCGGCGTTCGACTCGGCGGCCTCGCTGCAGCTCATGGACGGCCTCGTCGACATCTACCTGCCGGACTTCAAGGTGTGGGAGCGCGCGTCCTCGCGCCGCCTGCTCAAGGCCGACGACTACGCCGCCGCCGCCGCCGCCAGCGTCCGCGCCATGCACGCCCAGGTCGGCGACCTCTGCTTCACCGCCGACGGCATCGCCAAGAGGGGCGTCCTCGTCCGCCACCTCGTCATGCCCGGCAAAGAGGCCGAGGGCGAGCGCATCATGCGCTTCCTGGCCGAGGAGGTCTCGCGGGACATCTTCGTCAACATCATGGAGCAGTATCATCCCGACGCCCACGTCGGCAAGCCGCGGAGGAAGACCAGGAAGGGTGGGGAGGAGGGCGCCGCCGAGGGAGACGGCGAGGTCAGGTACGCGGAGATCAACTGCGCCGTTTCCAGGGACGAGATCTCCGTCGTGAGGAAGGCCGCTGAGGCCGTGGGGCTTTGGCGCTTTTGCGATCCCCCCGGACATGAGGGCTTTGCTATATAATGGCATGAATGTAGGATCTGTGAGAAGTTCTGGTTTACCTGTGAAGGTATCTGACGTATGAATCTATCCGTTATAAGGTACGGAATATGTTCCAGTGGGTTCTCTCCGTGAAGCCTAAGCGACCACGGGTTTCCATGAGGCCCGTCCAAGAACCCCTCCAAGTATATCTTCCAGTAAACTTACGTGGGTACAATGAGAAGTATAAATTCTATAGATTCTTGGCGAGATTCGCAGAATTTTCAATACAGAGTTGAGTCCATTCATGCAAGCGCTAGCTTATTCCCATTCACCCTTAAGCACCGAGACACACTCTTGTTCGAGCAGTTTCAAAACATTCTGGAATCATTTGTCATTAGACCTGTGATAAGATCAGTTATTAATGAAGTAGTTATATAGATATACTGCCTAACGGCTCTCGATATATCCTTTGTTGTGAGTGTTTTTCCCCAGCACTGACGGCTAGAAATTGCACCTGCTGACATGCTTGTCTTAGATGGAACTACCTTTTGACATGTGTTGTTGAATAAGATCAATACTGTTCCTAAGTGGCAATCCTGGAGCCTTCTCGCTCTGTTATGGGAAGCCCCAGGCCTTGTAGAATTGCTTAAACCTCGTCGTATATTTAAACAGTCTAGTCAATCAACCCATCACTGATTTTCCTCCACACATGCCCTCTGTCAACCGGTGATATACAATCAATAGGAGCCCAACTTCAACATGGCACCCAACTTTGCAGGCGAGCGCCCCCGTCATGATAAGGGGCCACGGGCCCACGATACCCAACGACGGTGGGACCACAAGGATCCAAGAGAATCAAGATCGACAATATTCCGCGGCGGTATATTTCAATCTGCCAGCGCGATGGAACTGGGTCTCAAGCCGCGTTCGTTCAAGGAGCTACGTACAGAGCGCTCGTATCTCCTCGAGATGCTCCAACAGCACGACCGACAGGCCCTCGAACTCTACAGAAGACTTCCCCCAGTCGAAGAGCAGATCGAATGGTGCGTCGAGCCCGAAGACCGGCAACGGGCCAAGAAACACCAGGGTTGGCTGAAGAACCGAATCGCAGAGTCGGTCAAGAAGGAGAAAGCAATGTTGACGCGCCTTGGTGAGCTCTATGTCGAGATCCAGTGCCGGGAACGGTGGGACCAAGTCGAACGGGACCGAGAAATGAGACGCATGGCACACCAGCCTCCTGGCTATGGAACTGTTCCCCCAGCTGCACCACAGCCAACACCTCCACCTCAATCATTCGCACAACCGCAGCCGTATCCACTCTTCACTGCAGGTTACTGTCCCTGTGGATGCAATGGAGCATATCACCAGGTCACCTTCGCTCCGAGTCATGGCTCGGGAACCGAACTATATCAAGAACCACAGAATCCGCTGGACATGATGACGGATTCCCAAGGGCCCAACACCCCCGAAGTAGTTGAACAGGACACAGTTGTGGAAGGCTCGATGTCCTCCGCGGACACGCCCGGCGCGAACCCAAGACGAAAGCGGCTGAGCTTGCCCTAGATTCATCATGACTGGGTTGAGAGTAAGGGATGATAAGATCTTACAAAGGGGATTACGGGGTAGATTAGACAACTATTTCCCTAGCGGAGTCTATGAATTGGGAACTTGGGAAAGCTCAGGGCAGGCGTCTATGATAATTGACTAGATTTCGTCTTTTGGGGAACGCAGAGTTGTTGAAACCGTTGCCCGCAAGGCCTCCATTTCGTAGTGCCCCCCTAGTAAAGCTACCATCTAATGCGCGGGACACACTCATGCGAATTCCCCAAACTTGCCATCGTCAAACCCCAACTCCTCCGCGGTCGGCTGTTTTCGCGGCGGCGGAGGCAGTGAGTTACGGGAATTTGATGAGGCGGGAGGCGGAGGCAAGGAAAACGACGAAAGGCTCGCATTGGGCGGCTCGGCAGACGTCTCGGTCTTTCGCCGGCCGAACCGCCCGGGTAGATTGATCGTGATCGTCTCTCCATCCTTCAGGCTCAGGTCGCGCTTCTCGGAACTGTCCTGCCTCTCTACCGTCGGCTTCTTCCCAGGCACTCCGCCGCCCAAGCCCAGGGTCTTCTGGGCCTCCTGCAACGACACGCCAAAGTCGAAGGCCTCGCTCCTCTCCTCGAACCCGATCCCGAGGGTGGCCTTGCGGCCGGCTTCATCCTGGACTCTGAGGGCGAAGAAGCGCGAGCTGTCCGAGACCGGCTCTACCACGGCTGGCGCTGTGTAGGGGGCGGCCGCGAACAGCTGGCCGCTACTCGAGTCCTCGAGCACGATGTCCGTCTTCATCTTATCCTCCCCACTGGGCAGGGTGAGGGCCGTCTCAATCACGCGGACGCGCGCAGTGAAGATCTGGCGGTCGCTGCCTTCTGCCGTCCAGGTGGCGGCGACATGCCCCTTTCCGGGAACCATAGGAGGGACGTTGTACACGTGGACGGGGCTTGCCACAAACAACACTCTCTGGATTGCATCGGCCGGCAGAGCGTGGCCCGTGGCCGGGTCGAGGGATTCCATGTTTGCTTCCGGAGAGAGAGTTTTATGTGTGAGTGAGAGCAGTGTTGAGCTCAACTATGTTGCAAGTTGACCCCTGACGGGAGGCTTGTGCAATAGATGAGAGACACCCGTCCCGTCTTCTGTTGCTCTGCACTGTGCACTGCAGTTTAGTGGTGGAGGGGCCCCTGAACCCTGCCAGCTGCAACCCCCCTCTCTCCTGGGAATGCAGCCTGGCAGCCTAGCTTCGGAGCTTAACTCACTGGATACCTACGTAAGTGCCCGATGATTTGCCGGTTCGATGCGCCTCATCGAAAATCCTCGACTCAACAGCTTCGACCCCATCATCCCGGCGACCAGGTTCGACATCGGCTTCACCATTGAGCTCCGTACAGAGCCCAGACTCCGACGATGGCTGGCCGGAGCGTTTCTCCCGGGGCGGCGCTCCTTCGGTCGTCTCGAATGTTTTCTATGCCCCCCCCAATACCCGCTCCTCCGGGCAATTTCGCTTCAGCAACTAAACATCACTCGAACACGATGACAATCAATTTCCCGACTCACCTTACCGTAACGACACCTTCGTCGTCGCGAGTCAATGGCGACTGGGGCTTCAAGAGACCCTTCCCGCTGAAGACCACCACGCAGACCACCATGCCTCTTCTTCGCGTTAAGCAGCTCGATTCTATGGAACATGTCACGGATTTCCAGTCGGCCTCGGATCACACACTCACCCTGCTAAAATACCAGGAGATGAACCTGCCCATCTCGGTGCCCGTAGATGCGGGGTACGACGCGTTCAACATGACCAAGTATTCCAGATCGGTGTTCGAGGAGGACAGCGACGTGACTGCCTTGGACCCTCGTAGGCGCGCAAAAATGGTGAATAAGAGGTGGAAGTTCTCGGGCCCATGGCTCGCTGGCATGACGGATGGTGAATTCAGCAGATTCCTCGAGAAGAAAGTCCGGCGCAGACGTTCGAAATTCCGCACCTTCTTGAAAGAGAGACTCGCGGCTGATATCACCATGGATAGGGCGCAGAGAGCCAGAGAGGCCCCCGGAGAGAATGTAGAGGAACCAGCCGCCGTCTCAGCAGACGATATCTCGGAGAGCGATTTTATACAATACCTGAATGAGTTGAGGCAAAGTCGTTATGAAATATTCAGTCTCGTCGGCCGATTCTTGGACCTCGCCCCGCTGGATCCCGAACTCCTCTTCGCCGAACTTGGCACACTAAAACCGTTCAGACCTACGGATCTCGAAAAGAGCAACCCATACGCCAAGAATGGGCCACCCATCACGCATCCGTCGGCTGGCATTTCTTACCTACGAACCCGGAGTTTCCAGGATAACCACCCGGTCTACGGTCCCCAGTTACATCATCCTCCCGTCAAGGCAAGGGTTCTAAAGCCAATCTCCCAAACGAATTTCAGACCTTCCATTGGTGTCTCAGGATTCGTCGCCAACACACCCGGCGGAAACTCAGCCTTCAACATGGTCGCAAAGAGCTCGTCTAGGTCCTCGGGCCTTACACAAATCGAGCTCAAACAGTATGGTGGAGCCAAGCTCTACGTCCAAGTTACGGCCGCTTCCGTTGACTCTACTGGAAGGATAATAATTGGCGTGGATGAGGCCGAGCGGATCAGTGAGCTTGTGCAAAAGGAGAAGTTAGGGGAGGAAGGTGGCGACATATTCGAACAGGAGCTCAAGTCAAGTCAAACTCCCGAGATCCCACGCAACCCGACAACTCCGTATAGGCATTCGACGGGTACCCACCAAGTGGGAAGTGCTGGGGGCTACGGCCTGGGGCGTAGCCCTTGGGAGGTCTAAATCTCCCGACCAAGCCCGGCGATGGAAGACGCCGAGTAAATTGGTGTATACTATCATGTAGATTTCTGTATATATTAGATGGGTAATAGCACCCGTATATCTACGTGAACGCTTCTCAGCCTATCTGCAGTCTCGGGTATGATCTTGAACGGAATGACGAACTGATAGTCTCCTATCTGATGAATATCTCGTTGCCAGCTGCCCATAGCTTCGCTGCCTGCTGCAAACTGCTGCCCCTCTTTAATTGACCCAACCACCTGCAGTGCTGCACTCTCCAAAATCGTCCTGCCCTAGGACCCAGACTTTTGCCGAAATTCACCCCACACAGGTTTTGCCCACTCTCACTTAATATTCTTGTTGCGAACTTTCAGAGGGAAAAAGGTCCTTTTCGCGTTTCCTCCATCCAACAACAGATTCTCACGTCCACAGCCGCCAACACCGCCAAAATGGGTCGCGTCCGCACGAAGACAGTCAAGAAGTCCGCCAAGGTCATCATTGAGCGTTACTACCCCCGCCTCACCCTCGACTTCGACACCAACAAGAGAGTCTGCGATGAGATCGCCATCATCGCCTCCAAGCGCCTGCGCAACAAGGTCAGCAGCATCCCGAGTCTGTCTGCCTGTCTGCCGGAGCAAGGACGGCAGAAAGAACGAAGAAGAGGAAAAAAATAGAACTGGCAATGGGACTAACTTTGCTTTGTCGCAGATTGCCGGCTACACCACACACTTGATGAAGCGGATTCAGCGAGGTCCCGTCCGTGGTATCTCCTTCAAGCTGCAAGAAGAGGAGAGAGAACGGAAGGACCAGTACGTCCCCGAGGTCTCCGCCCTCGACTTCACCCAGAACTCGGAGGCCGGCCAGCTCGACATCGACGCCGAGACCAAGGACCTGCTCAAGCACCTTGGCGTATGTTCCTCCCCATCCCTTCCCCCCCAATTAATCCGTCCCCTACCTAGGTTTTTCCCGTGGCTCACATTCGTCGCTCTACGTATAGTTCGAGAACGTCCCCGTCAACGTCGTCCCCGTTGTCCAGCAGCAGGGTGCCGAGCGCCCTCGCCGATTCGGCGACCGTCCTCCCCGATAAACGGCAGATGGTTATGTGGATTAATTCAACGATCGAGGGTAGGGGTTATTTGGGCAATTGGCATGGGTCTCATGGCTGCTTCACGGCGTCTCCACGGACGATAGTACGTGCGTTCTAGATCTTACAAATGACGAGATCTTTCCCACAAAAAGGTGTCCCCGATTCTTCTAGGGCTCCCTAGAGATGACGGTTGATGGCCAATTTCACTCCCCACGTTGACGTGACTTGTTTGCGACCAGGCCGTACAGGTCGATTCTAACCTTGGACAATTTGTTCATCGTGTGCCTAGTTCATGCCTGACTATGCTACAAGGTAAGCGGATATGTTACGGGACATTGCATACGTAGTTGGAGCTTTCGTATAATTGCCTGTAAAGTGACTTTTGTCTTATCTATTGGGTATCTTCTCAAACCTATATTCAACGCCAGATAATGCCAAAAGTAACATGAAAACACCCCACGTTCTTAAGGGTTCATTCAGCTGGTTCAGCTGCGTCGTCTATGTCGGCTATGGTGGTGCCCTGGCTCATCGTTCGCGACTTTGGGTCGAACTTCGTCTTGTAGCCTTCCAGGACCAGATGACCATCGCCATCTTTGTCTAGCGACGGTTCTTCCGCCGCTGTTATGGCCTGCTTCTCCCGGATAGTGACCTCGACGGACCGCTCCGCCGCGTTCTTTCCCGTGTCGCCCCGTTCGAGAGCCAGTTCCTTGGCATCACGCACAGCCTTCAGGTCAGCCTCGATCTTCAAGCCCTCGACCTGCTTCGCGAGACGGTCCGCGGCAGCATCATCTTCTCGTTCTTCCCGAGATCTCTGCTCACCCTCCTCTTCCCCTTCCCCTTCCCCTTGCTTCCGCCCCTCCCATCCCGCTCCTCCTTCCTCCTCGAGCAGCTCGATCTGGATGCTGTCGATGCCGGCGCGCTCCCAGGCGGCGGTCTCGTTGAGCTGGACCTTGACGTACATGGCGCGGCGGGCGCAGCGGGGGGAGCACCAGCGCTCGTACTCGGCGCGCGGCACGATGTTGAAGTCGCGCCGCCCGTAGTTGACCAGCTTGTAGGCGGCCCCCCCCGGCACCCGCGCCCGCGGCTGCCCGCACAGCGCCCACCCGCACCGCCCGTTCGCGTTCCGCTCCCCGATCAGGTCCTCGTAGTCCCCCGGCTGGAACACCCGCACGTGCTGCCGGAAGGCCGCCGCGTCGGCGGCCGTCGCTGCGGTGGGGCTGTGCGAGGAGGGCGGCGGGGCTTGTGGTGGTGGTGGTGATGGCGGAGCTTGCGGCTGCGACTGCGGTTGGGAGGGTAAGGGTGAGGGTGAGGGCGAAGGCGCGTCGCGGCCGAGCGGGAAGTGCGATAGCGCGATGATGCTGTCTTGGATCTGGTCCTCGAGCGCCCGCCGGTCCTGGATTATCCGCGCGTGCTGCTCGGCGATGGCGCGTACGGCCGGGTCGGGTTTCCGGGTTGGTGGGGTGGCAGCGGCAGCGGAGGTGGAAGGGGTCGTTTTCTTGAGTATGCCCTTGGGCTTCTCCGGCTGGACGGACATGGCTGCTGGATTGTGTGTCTAAGACGTCGAGTTGTGTGTGTATGTAGGTAGGTCGAAAAAGTTATGAAGGTGTGCACAATGCTGCCGGGCTGGTCGAAGTATGGTATGGTGCTGAGATCCGCTGGTCCTGTTTCAAAGATATGGAGTAGATTGAAAGGGAAGGATGAGGCATCAGAATTGGATCACGTATGGTAAAGGTGCCTACCTATGGAGACGAGCTAAGGTCAACTACATGTGCCTAGCAGGCCTGGCAGCTAGGTAGGGGTAGGTGTTGTGTTGTACCACGGTGTACACGGATGTCTTCGCCACACGTGCTGTTTTAGCGATAATGAAAGCCACATAAGGGCAAAATCTGGATTACCGTGTGACAGTAACATCCATTTCTATGATTAGAATACGTCAACAATGCTCCGATAGGGGATGACTATAACACGAATACTATAGCCCTCTCAATCAACAGTTCATCTATGATTTATAGTTATTACCTTGTAGTCAAACTCATAGCTCATCCCTCTTACTCCCAGGTTGTAAGGTAATAGGCTAGACGATTCTTAAGTTGAAGTGGCAGAAGCATGGATGTAAAGACATTCGTCATTGGTCCGTGCACGACACAGGCTTCCCATTGTATGTACATGCAATAATCGGGATGTCGGGAGCGAACATGGGCAGTTTGAGAAACCCTGGCAGCCTGGTATCCCCTTCTCTCATCCCGACGGGGGCCATCCTGACTTCACTGTCTGTCTGTCTGTCTGTCTGACCTCTTATTTAAGAACAACCCCGCCAAAACTTGTCAAAATTATATCGTCTGTTGCCGTTGATGTTGATGTTGTTGTTGTTGTAGTTGTTGTCTTCATACCTTTGGATGGGAGCATAGAAACCTGCATCATTTTTCCCGTGTACGAGTGAGTCTGCCTGTCTGCGTGCAAAACCCCCCCGATCCCACAGCTTCCGGCCCCAATTTGCGGGACGAAACCCCAACTTGAGGCACATCTTTTGATTTAGGACAAGCTTGGCCCGCTCCGTGGTAGGTCACGTACCGTTGCAATTCATTTAGCAGACGCGATACAGGGCTGCCCGTTCATGCGCTGACGTCGTCCTGCTCCCCAGCCCGCCCGCCAGCCCAGCTACGAGCCCTGACAGGCCACATGCAAATGCTCAGCCTCAGCGTCCCATTCCACCCAGTCCACCCACTACTTAGCTTGAGCCCTTTCATTGTTTCCGTCTGCCGACAGTGAATGCCCGATTCTTCTACACCACCACCCAACCCGACCCCTCCGCCCGTATTGCCCGCTCAGCCGCCGTCGCATTGATTGCCTACGCAACCCACCGCCGCGCCCGTATCTGGCCGAGCTCTTGGAATTGATTTCTGGGCCGCTTACGACGCCGAGCCACCATGGCTTCTGTGCTGTTCAAGGTCAAGGCTCTCTACGAGTACAGCTCCAACCACGAGGACGACCTACCGTTCGGGGTCGGCCAGATTATAACGGTCACCGACGAGGATGATGACGATTGGTACGGTGGCGAGTACGTCGATGATCTCGGCGTAAAGCAGGAGGGCATCTTTCCCCGGAACTTTGTCGAGAAGTACGAGCCCACTGCCCCGCCTCGTCCGACGAGAAACCGGAAGAAGGATTCGCAACCCGCCGCTACTGCTCGTCCCCCGTCGTCCGTCGCTCCGCCCGAGCCGGCGGCAGCGGATGAGCCCGAGTATGCGCCATACGAAGAGCCGCGGGAAGAGGTGCCCGTTGCTTCGCCAGCTCCCGTAGCTCCCGTGGCTAAACCGCCCGAGGCGGCTCCTATCCCGGCACCTGTCCCTGTCGAGCCTAAGATTCCTGAGCCAACAAGCCCTCTAGCTACCTCTAAACCGTCGCCTAAGCCTGCGACACAGCCCCGAGCACCTCCCCCTGTGTCCGAGAAACCATCTAGCTTCAAAGATCGTATAGCAGCTTTTAACAAGCCCACAGCTCCACCCGTTGCACCTTTCAAACCTAGTGGGTTAAGCTCGGGTTCATCGAGTTTTATTAAGAAGCCATTTGTTGCCCCTCCACCGAGTAGAAATGCTTATGTGCCCCCGCCCCGTGACCCACCCGCTACGAAGGTCTACCGGCGTGAAGAGGACCCCGATGTTAAAGAACAAGAGGCTGAAACTGTCGAAAATGCTGAGAGAGCCGGCCTGGTCCCCACAGAAGCTTCTGAATCCAAGGGCGAGGAAGATCAACCCAAGCCAACCAGCCTAAAGGAGCGTATTGCCCTGCTCCAGAAACAACAGGCTGAGGCTGCACAACGACATGCCGAAGCCGCCGCAAAGAAAGAGAAGCCCAAGCGACCTCCTAAAAAGCGCACAGACAGCGATGGGCCACAGGAGGCCATCGCCGTGGATGAGGCAGAGACCCCACCGTCTCTAGAGCGTAAAGATACGGCAGAGACGGCAAGCAAAAAATCTATGGATGAATCTCGCCCCTTGAGACAGTCGGTCTCTATCCGGCGAAAATCTGCTACGGCACCGGCAGAGAATGACGGGAACGAGGCAGACATGTCAGGCGCGGGAGATACTACTGAGGGACAAGAAGACCTCACCGAGAAGGAAGAGAGTGATGAGAGGCCCAAGTCCAGCTCCCGGCCCCCTACTGGGACGGCAGCCAAGCCAGAAGCAGAGGGCGAGGAAGAAGAGGAGCAAGAGGAAGAGGAGGATGTCGATCCCGAGGTCAAACGAAAGGAGGAACTTCGAGCCAGAATGGCAAAAATGAGTGGTGGTATGGGCTTCCACGGCATGTTCGGTCCACCAGGAATGGCGTCTATGGGAGGCTCAGCGCCGGCCAAGAAACCAAAGGCCGCGCCACCAACGGGACGTCATTCTATTGAAATGACGGAAGGGCCTTCCTCGCCAAGCATGGCGGCTCCTCCGGTGCCGACTATGATGGCTCTACCTGGAATGGGCAAGCAGAAGCAACAGGAGGAACATCTTGTTGAGCCCGAGTATGACGAGCCGAGTGGACACGAGATTACACCGGTTGCATCTACAAACACGACAGGCACTGCTTCAGAACGTGAGTGCCCACTCTGGAGCAAACCCACCTTTTTATATTGAGCATGAGATGATAACAGCAATATAGCTCCTTTGCATGCGCCTGGTAGTCCACCTCCTGTTCCTGGAGGCCGGCCCGCGCCTCCTCCGGTGCCAACAGAATGTTAGTTCATCCCGTAGATAAGAAACTATCTGGCACTGCCTAACGACTAATCACTGTTCAGCTCGTCCTCCTCCCCCGCCCCCACCTGCTGGCGTGACTTCGCCCAGTCTAGGCTCTGAGTCCGATGATGAGTTGTCAGAAAATCCACAGAAGGCTCTTGCGACTCCACGGGTCGAGGCCTCTACCGCCGGCCGGGTACCACCACCCATCCCCCTGGCGTCGCCTACAATGCCTACCTCGCCCCGCTCAGCCGGTGGCAGGCATATTTCCTATCCGGGAGATGAGGGTCCTCCGTCGTCCCCGCCCATGCCTTCACAACCAAGCAAGCGGAACAGTCGACCGCCGCCTCCTATCCCAGGTGCTGCTCCGCCTCCGCCAACGCAAACCCGGCCGCCTCCACCTCCACCGCCAGGTAGCGGTGCCAGTCGTCCATCCACTGCCAGTGAGCGGGTTGCAACACCTATGAAGCCTGGAGCCCTGGACAATGGCGAGGAAGGGGAGGTCACCGAGTATGAGGGCGACTACGACACCGATATCGCCTCTTCGGTCCCTCACAAGGATGCGCTTAAGGCACATGCGCGGGACTCGAGCCTCGAGGATAATACGCCAGTGCGTTCACCGGTCATTGAAGCTCCACCCACTCTGCCTCCCCCTCTTCCCAGCGCGGCGGCGCCGACTGCTGGACCACCACCGGTTCCCAGCCAGCCGGCACCAGTTTCCAGGCAGTCGGTAGATGCACCACGTGCAGCTCCTCCGCCGCCTCCACCTTCAAAGGAGGCGTCGTACTCCTATGATGATGACGATTATGACCCCTATAACTACAACTCGGTGCAGAGTGCGCCGCAGGCGGCCTCCCACAGCATGACAGTGCCCGAGGAGCCAGAACAAACAGCACAGCCTCTACCTGTTTTCCACTCACCGCACCTGCCTCCGGCTGGCCGAGCTCCTCCGCCGGCGCCGCCCACCAACAGGGGTGCACGAAAATCTCTAGATGTGCAGAGGCCAACCGGCGGAAGACGGTCGCTAGATGCATCCCGGTCTTCAATGGAAACGGGATATGTGGCGAATGAAATCGATCTTGCGCCCCATACACAGTGGTGGGTTGCTCAAAATGGACTTCCTCCACTGTTCCAGGGCAGAAGAGATATCTACACGGAAACCGACGAGTCGGTATCGACGACCCCTGACGGCCACACTTTAATCACCAAGGAAGTCTTTATCCTCTTCCAGGACTACTCGCAGACTGTCATCACGGTGCAGTTCGACCGTCAGAACCCCGCTGATGCCCAGCTTGAACAGCGGCACGAACCATCACCGCGGGCCCTCCGTCAGGATCAACTAGAGGAGGCTCATGAGCAATTTGGCACGAAAATAGCCACCGCAGTCGCGACAAAGAAAGACTCGGTCGTTGGCGATGGAACGCCGCACGCACTAGTGTCGGAGCTTCTCAAACCTCTCAAAGATGCCCTTCTGCCTGTGGGCACGCGCAGTTACGGCGCTCTAGTTTACGCTAACCTAGCCAACGCATCCACGCAGCTATTTGACCAAATCCGACCCGGAGACATCATTTCCATTCGTAACGCCAAATTCCAGGGTAAGCATGGGCCTATGCATGCGAAATACACGGTGGAAGTGGGCAAGCCAGACCACGCAGCCATCGTTGCGGAATGGGATGGAACCAAGAAGAAGGTACGTGCATGGGAACAGGGCCGTGAGAGCAAGAAGGTGAAGCAGGAAAGCTTCAAGCTCGACGACCTGAGAAGTGGCGAAGTGAAGATCTGGCGAGTGATGCCACGTAGCTGGGTTGGGTGGAGTTCTTCTCAGGATTAGCAGTCTCCCCGAAGGTCATCATCCTACGAGTACCTATGGCCCATAGTTGTCAGGGTGAGCACGGATGGGAGGCTCAGTATCGACAGCTCGTCACAGGTACCCAGTCCCTCCTGCTAGCAAATAAGCAGTCGGGAGGTGGATTCGGTAACCGATCCCCAAGCCAGGGACACACGAGTCCACGCATGCGTTTGGTGGGCGAGATACAGTATTCGAACAAAGTGAGGCGAAAGGGGAAGAGGAAGGGAAATGCGTCGGCGAGATTGATTGATCGATCGACGAGTGGATTCCAACAGGGGCGAGAGGCCGTCGAAGGCAAAGAAGGCAAAGAAGGCAAAGAAGAAGAAGATGATGATGACGACGCGGCATCTGTACTACAGGAGGAATGGTCATTGTCTATCGCGGCTTCTCCTACTCCCTACTTCACACGTAGCTATTGCCCGAAAAAACATACGCAGCTTTCTAGTTGTTATAGCTTATTGCTCCTTTGCCAATGCTAAACCGGGTCTCGCATCTTTTTTTTTTTTCTTCTTCTTCCCATCAACATCGGTCTCCGCCGCCGCCGTCATAATCGCTTGCGTGTCAGCGTCTTAGTGGCATGTATGGTCTTCCTTGGTGCGGTTTTATTTTTATGCTTTTTGCTTTTGCTTGTGTTTCGTCATCATCGCCGTCTTTGGTACCATTGTATCATCGTGCCTCTGAAACATCCATTCAGGCACTTATTTCCTAGTGTCAGGTACTGCTTACTCGCCGGGGCCCGCCCCTCAGGGACAAGCACGCCCCGATCAGGAACGTCTCTCGGACTACTTTCGGCTTGTCTGTCCCGTATGTGGTATACAAATATGTCTATACGTATTTGACGTATACATGGCCCGAGCGAAGATCGATCGCGCCGTGCGTGACGCTGCTTCAAAGGGCAACGGGAGAGGCGAACGAATGAACTATCTCCTGGCTATATATAGAAACAGTGGTAGAAAATCTCTTCGACGATTGTGCGTAATTGATGGGCGCAGATAAAAGTCACTGGATGGATAGACGGGTGAATAGGTGGATGAATGAACGGAGCGGGATTCACGGACATATATATTACTTTATACGTGGTGACTAGATGGTATATACACAAATCCACACGAGTCTCCTCCCATCGCGACTATCAGGAAAGATCTCTACATCAGATCGCCGGGTCTAGTCCGGCCTGGCCGGGCCGAGAAGGAGGCGATTTGGTTTTGCGAAACTTGCCTGTCCCGTCTATCCTGGTACGCGGGCAGAATGGTGGTAGTAGTAGTAATCGACGAATCGTACAGATAGATACCTAACCCAGACAGTCAGACACACACACACCAAAGAGCTTGCTTTAATCTAATCAGCTGGGCCAAACCCATTCGCTGGTCCGGTCGGCCTTGCGTGTCGTGTCGTTCGCCATCCCGGGTAAAAGAAAGCAGCGATGTATGTATGTATGTCTCGGACAATAGGTAGATCGATAGGAGGAGCGCTGACAGAGGTCCTTGTGACAACGCTACCTATCTACCATCGCCACCCGTATCGGCGCGTCGCGTCGCTTCGCGCTCGATCTACCCACGAAGACCTCGACGGCGCAGACCTGCGCCAGGTTCCTTCTCGAGAAAGAGACATGGTGAAGCGCGGCGGCGGAAGTCGTCTGCCCGTACCGGGTACGTGCGGCGAAACATGGTGCCCCTAAGTGCGCGGAGATAGGTAGAGCAAGACACCACAGGACGTGCAACACGCGTTTGTGCGACCTGAGAGAAGAGGGAGAAGAAGGAGATCGAGGAAAGAGATCACGAAGTCCCTTCTTTGGTCGGGTGGGAAAGAAAAGGCGATGGGTAAGGTAAGGGCAATTCGATATACTTAGAGGGAAGATGTAGGTTCGAGCGAAGGCAGATGGACAGGTAGGTAGGGAGGTAAGGTAGCCAGGTAGACGGGCTGGAACCGTATAGCTGGCCAACCCCAACACAGACGCGGAGACATCCTATCCCGAAGCTTCTCTCCCAACAACCAGCCAGCCAGCCAGCCAGCCAGCTGTATGTATGTATGTATGTCGTCCCCCCCTCCCCTCCCCCAGTCCACACAGACGCATACAGAGACATACCTACATTGTATGCATATATATAGATGCGTTTTACTCGGGCCAGCCACACACACGCGCGCATGCAGTAGCGTCTACCGTGGAGGGGGACACAACGGGAGGTCCGTGGTTCGGCTGGTCTTGCGAGAGTCCAATAGTATCATGTAGGTGTGTATGTATGTTGTATATATATGTATGTATGTCTGGGAAGTGTATGTATGTATGTAGAGAGAGATGTACGTAGCACGAATGTGGTGTTTCTTGGGTATCATTGTATGCGACGGTCCAGCGCAGCGGATGGTCGGCAATCTCGTAAGGGGCAAGGGCTAAGCAGGGCCATTTCCTTTCCTGGGGCGTTGGGCTGAGCTGCTTCTGCCAGGCTGGCGCCTCTAGCCCACAGTCGCTCCCCTCTCCTCCACCATTCCTTTGGGTTGTCACAACGACGAGGAAGTCGCCGTAAGCAAGGCAGCGGATAGGCCGGGCCACAGGACAGTTGTTGGCCTCATTGGAGCCCCGTCCGGGCCCGTATCTTGGGTGCCTTCGGGAGTGACTGCACTGGATAGCGTGTTTTGCCGGATCTCGTATCAGCTCAGTCCGAGGCCAGTCAGCCAGCCAGCCAGCTAGCTAGCTAGCTAGGGCGGGAAAAAGATGGGATGAGATGGCGAGGGGAAAGAGAATTTCCAAGCCGCCAACGGCGGCGATCACAGCCATTGACAGCTCGGGAGGAGTGGGAGCTGGTAGGTCCTAGCCAATGGAGACGGCTGAATCGAAGCCGGCCCAAGAAATCATGTACCTTCCCTTTCGGGAATCCGCTCAATAGTCTGCCCCCGGGCAGGCCCATGAGGGAGACCCGAATATGAGGAAACTCATACGAAACAAGACATCGTCACGTCCTAGATGCGGCGTAACCCACGTGACGGCGTGGCTGACCCGACCGAAGACACACATGTATCTCTGAGCAACGTCGCAGTCACAGCTTGTTGAACTACGAAAAAGAGCCGGGCATAGGTCGACGAGAGAGCCCGCGGCGGTACTCGGTTCTTTAAGATGGTGTTGTATTCAGTATCCCAGAGTGGACTCCAGGAATCCCATGTGGACAGGAGTTAGAAGCAGAAGCAAGAAATGCGAATTGACTAGACCACTAGGTGTAGCCAATGCCCCTAGAGGGAGCTGTGGCACCTCCGCAAGAACCCAATGAGAAAGGTTCTCTTGTGCTTTGGAGGGTCACACTCTTACTATGGGGACTGGGAGAATTATCCAATCTCTGTTGACGCCCGCGCAAACTTTGAGTCTCGTACATAATGTGTGGGAGGACCCATTGGAGCGAGAGAAGAGCGTGCGAATTATTTGATGCTGCTGCCGCGAGAAAGAGATCGAGGGAAGCAGATGATTCCCCTTTAACAAAAGCAATTGGAACCATTGCTCTGCAAGTTCAGGGGTAGCTTCAACTCAGATTCGAGCGCCTCTGAAGCTCCCCGGAGGCGGCTTTGGGCCCGATTCCAATTAGTTGTTGGGGGACGCGAAGATATACGGCTGCCAATTGATATCTAACGTACCTAGTTAGAGCCTTTTTCTCGCACCTCCTCACATGTGGTCTATCCGCGCCTTGCTAATCACGCATGACTAGGAATAGGATTTGCAAAAATGCCATGTCAGAGTTGCCGCCTGAAACGCACCCGAGCCCGCTGGTAGATCTATACGACGGGCCGGGACAGACGGCCTTCAATATGGCATCTGGTTGGCCGCGATCACCGGAGGTGGCCTTGGCACTCTACGTTGGGGAACGTTACTCACGCCGCGACACAAGCACTACCTAAGGTTAGGAAGTTTGTGGGCGCCGGACCCTGAAATTTGAGGCTGCCCCAAGACGATTCGTGCTGCTAACGTTAGACGTCACCGCTTGATGAACCCGACAAGAAGGAAAGGTGAGAGAGCGAGGGGGAGAGAGCCCCCCGAGGCCCAGAAAACAGACAATCGGATGCTATTGCGAAGGCTCGGATCCCACATGAGGACCCCCGATACACCTATATGAGGGAGGGGGCTTTCTACGAGGATCAGCTAGCTCGGCGGCCACGAGGCAGACGTATACGTGATCGCTGGCGGAGCAGTTCGATTGCGTCAGGGGGGACACAAAATGTCCGAATAAGGTACCCAGCGATCCGGGATGCCGACCTCGGCAGCATGCAGGTGTGGAGTGCGTGGCAGGACAAGCAGCCGCGTCAAAAGCAGATCGATGCTGATCAGAGTGGGTATTGCGATATAACGGTTGGCATAGAGATGGTGCGAGAAGACCCAAAGACCCTCCGGCGAAGGAATCTCCTTGGACGATGGACGGCAAGGCCTTCTCCTTTGGTCGGAGGAGATAAGCCGTGACACTCCTAGCGGACAATGGTGGGCCTGGTTTCATAGTATGTGCGCTTTACCACTGGCTCGGGAACCCGATATCCAGTTGATCTGGACCTTCTTCCCGCCTTTTGATGCACAGACATTACCGTGGGATCGTGTTCATGATCTCCAGCCAGGGTCGGCAGTGACTCGACTCTCTACCGATAGACAGCCTACGTGATATCTAAAAAGAGCAGCGCAAAACGAGGCGGCTCTTGTCGTTGTCATTAAAAATGCAGGGCGGCTAGGGCGGCTGCATAGTGACCTAACTCGAGGGGAACCCTTACGTCTGTACATACGGACGCACTGCACGCTGGGATGCCGGGCTGCTGCTGCTGCGGGCAGCGGGCAGCGGGCAGCGGGCAGCGGGCAGCGGGCAGGGCATCGCTTCGGCCTAGCAGCAAAGGCCTAGCAAAAAATTGCAGCGTGACCGATGGCCAATGACCGGATGCCCTCGAAAAGAACCGCCTTGGAAATTATTAGAGACTTGCCTACCAAGTCGATGCGAGCACGTGCCGGGGGCTCGCTGTGTGCCTGACCTCGCAGTTACTCAGATGAGGTCGGGTTCCAAAGCGGGCCGGCCAATGAGAGGCTGCCACACCGCAGTGCCGCATTTACCAAGCTGCAAGTGCTGGAGACTACCAGGAAAAGAGGAGGAACCGCTTCAATTCAATTGCCCACCGCAGAGATGGAAACCGATTTGAAGCTTCCATGCGACAAATTGCAGGGCGCCGGCTCGCTTAGCACGTCTCGGGACGGCATTAGGGTGCCATAGACCAGCGAAGGTGGAGGGTAGTTGATTGAGAGCATCATCTTGCGTGTGGGGGTCGCAGTCGAATTGGATGCTCATCCCAACTTCGGGGGAGGCGACGGATGATTGTTTACTTCTCCTGAGAAAGGGCGCGTCAGAGCTGATTATGCACATACTACGGTCAAGAAGAGAGAGGTGAGTGCATGTGTAGGTAAGTGATTGAGGGGGAGTGGGAGGGATACGGCGGGACATTGAAATTGAGACGGAGACGGGGCTGGAGCTGGAGATGGAGACCGATAGAACTAAACAGTCCGGATTAGCATATGTACATGCTATGCTAGACCTACTATACTACTCACTATACGCGGTCGCGCAAATAGGCGCAGCCATTGAGATAGCCTTCTGACAGAGCAACGTCTCAGCGACGATACAATGCGCATGTGGCATGAATAAAAAAAGTTTTCAATCCGATACGATGCTACTTACGATCCATTGGCCAGGCGCGATGGGTAGGTTGCATCACCTATTCTTACTAGATATCTCCTATTAGTTAGGTAAGTAGAGCTTTGCTGCTCGACTAAGACAAATCGAGGCTATAAGATAGAAGGTAAGGTAAGGCAAGGCAAGACAGCCCGGAGCACAAATACCTCCCTGGACCTTACCAATCAACTATGCAGCCCCAAACGACACCTGATCTCGAGATATGTAGGCATAATTTCCAGGCACAAAAAAGGGATATAGTCGATATCCAGTCTGTACAGATCTGTACACGTACATACGACTCGCTCAGGTCTGCAGTTGGGCATCTAATGTTAGCAACAACTGGCATCACTATGCCGAATCCAACTTAGCATAACCTCAAGCTATCTCTTTACCACTTGTACATACCTTACCTAATAAGATAGCAAGATAGGTTGGCGAAACTGGCATATCTAGGCCCGCAGACATGCAGACGTGCATTGTTTTCTGCTGTTGTTTACTCCCGGCATGACGACGGCGCTGTTGTATGTAATCAGAAAATGACGAGAAGTTGATCACTGCAACGTCATAACGGAGCACGATGGTCGTGGTACTCCGTTTGTTTCGCGTCGTCGGTCGTCGTCGTCCTGTCCTCGCAGTCCTCGGTATGCGCTGCCCCTTCTAATATTAGATAGCTCAGCAGAGTTAGTGGTAGTATGGTGTGCAAAACTGTCGTGGCAGTTCAGCGCCCGGGCTGACTTGGCTAGTTAGGAGGGGGATCGTCGGTGGTGAGCCACGACCGAAAGCCCGGAAGCTGTTGCCAGGAACGGCATGGCCCCGGGTGCGCAACAGGCTGCGAATACCTACCCGTACATGTGATGTGATGTAGTGCTATACGTGAATTCGTAAGAAACGACGACGACAGCGTATGTACCATGTACGTAACGTGGGAGAGGGGGAGAAAGCGTCCTATCCGTCTGGAAGTCGAGAGGGAATCGGCGCAAGTGAGGTCGGCAATCTTGTCGAAAACAGGGCTTGCTGGGCCTTGCTGGGCGTGCTGGGCGTGCTGGGCGCCAGTTTACTAGGTTATGACTGTCAGGTAGCTTACCTGACTGCCTGTAGAGCTGGTACGATGATAGTCCCACCCGCATTCACAGCCACCTGTCTGACTAATTGGATTGTCCAATCTGTGGCTTTCAGCTCTCCTGGACCTACTGTTTTCGCGCAAATCCCCATGTACGAGTGTCCGTGGATGTATAATCATCTACCGTCTATCTCGACACACAACAGGAGCTCCAGGCGCCTGACTATGTGTGATCTGCACAGCACAACTTGGCCTCGAATAAGGAGTACGAAGCTCAGGTAGCTTCGGTAGCTAGGGTAGCTATGCTAGGTACTACCTAGGGTATAGTACGACCTGGCTAGCGAGCTTTTTGTTAGTGACACCAGACGGTAGCTCTGCCGTCGTGCTCGCTGTCACCCGTTGGCCGAAAAGGTAACCTGACAGTGGGGTGATGGTTGGGCCCGACACTTATTCATCTGTGAACGGCACAAGTGTCTGCCCATTCAGCCACAGGTTCCGCGGCGACGCGCACATTACTGCGTAAATGAGCATCAGGGGCATCGTACATTGAACATTGGACGGCAGCAGAGATGTGCAGGAGAGATGTGCACCTGCGCAGGCGAACACATCGCCCTTTGCACGCATTTGCACCCATTGCACAACGTAGGGCTATACGTAGCCGCTGCGCCGAGTGTCACCCCTCGACTTGTCCCATCCCCACCCAGAATATTCCTGGGTCCTCTCGGCCCTTCGCAGCCAGTCCTGCGCGCCAGGACGCGGCACCGCAGGGGCTGTCCGCCAACGGGGTCTGCCCTCCAAGACCCCATTAGGAATATGCAGCCAGGACATCAGTCCACGACAGACAGAACGTACCCAAGCTGCCATCCCGGCTGCATTGTCGCTCCCAGTCTGAACGAGAGACGAGAGAGAAAGTCTGACTCCGGTTTTCGTCCGTCTGGAGCCCGGATCTCTCGTCAGCCCGCCCTTCGCCCTTCCAGCCAATATCTACCCTATATCCCTCCTCCCATCCCACTATACCTTTGCGTCTCTGATTGTGCCATGTTGCTCCAGTCGTATCATCTCGTTTTATAACGGGACCTAATACCCATCATTGCCCATCCTACCACGCCTACCACATCTACCACCGCCTACCACCGCCTGCTACCTGCCCATACTCCTGCATAGGCCGTCCGTCGCTCCATAATAAACCAACTCTCCCGCGTCTAGACCTTATCGTCCCGCCCTGTTTCATCAGCGGACCCATTCCATAGTCCCGACAACTTCGACTCACACACAGCTTGGTTCCGCGTCTGCTCCACGTTGCAGGCACATGTCAAGCAGCTCGAACTCTTGCCTTTAGAGATCTTCTGTATCAGGCTCCAGCGGGCGGATTAATAAGTGGGACGCCTGCACCTTGACGTCGAGGGACCCTGAACCACAAGCTGCATACCGTACATGCGGGCAGCCAGATATAAGAGCCTCTCACTCTTCCCGGCTCGTCTGCCATTTTGCGTTTTTCAGCAGCCGTCGGCAGACACTTACACAACACATCCACATACAAACACCACCAGCCCGCTCATCCATCATGGCACGAAGGCAATTTACTAACTCAACCCACACCGCAAGCTCGCGGGACTCGAGGAGGAGTGCTGAATCATATGACTCACGGAGTACAGCGCCCACCTCGCTCTATGACAGCACCATCCCATCCACCAAGGACTCTGATTCTGAATGTGGCTCGCGGGCCATCAGATTCGCTTCGGCATGCTACGACGAAGATCTGTCTCCGGTCACCAGCCTGTATCCCCGCTCATCCGTCGATACCTACTCCTCGCAAGCTTCGAGCGATGAGTCCGAAGACATGGAGATGGAGGAGGGCGTGGAGGACTCGGATATCCCTCCCTTACCTATCTATCGGCATGAGATTGAAGACATCAACGTCCGCCCCTCGACCCCCGAGGACTTTGCTGCCCTTTTCCCGTCCATGAACCGACTCGCTATCCGCCACGATGACTTTACCCCGGATGGCAACATGAACCTGCGTGTGGACACTGTTGTTTCTGGTCGGCGAAGGAAGACAATCCAGCTGTTCCATCTGCGCATGTACGACCTCAACCGGCGCGAGTTTTCTCTTCGGCGCTACTGCCGGGATTCGGGTCGCGAGATTTGCAGCTCGAAGCGCAAATACACCGAGCCGGCCTGCACGGGCCGTCCTAACCTGCAGCGGTCCATGTCCAACGCGATGAAGAGCCTGGCAAAGAAGCCGCAACTGACCCGCGTTCCCACTGGTGGCTCCGTGTTCTCGTCGAAAAGCCGGCCCGGTACAGGCAACTCTGCTGCGGTCACCGACGACGAATCTGCGGATACCTTCGCGAAGCAGAAGGCGCCCACGGTACCGACGAATACCATCAAGCTCGAGTTCTCTAACTACGCGCGCGTCGACGTCAACCGGCGCGGGAACAAGAGCTCGAAGAGATACGAGTTTGAGTGGTGGGGCCAGAAGTACTCTTGGAAGAGAGTGGTGGACAAGCTCACCGGCTCCGTATCGTTCCACCTCCTCAAGGATGGCAACATGAACGCTCCGGTCGCACACATCGTTCCGGAAACCCGATCGCCAAACCAAGTCCTCACGGACGAACGCGCCGGGGGCTGGGTTCCTCCTTGTCACATGTGGATCAGTGATGAGAGCATCGTCGACGCTATGACCGATGTTGCTGAGTAAGTTACTATATTCGATCCAATTCATTCGATCATGTGCTAATGATTATCTTACAGCATCGTCGTGTCCACTGGTCTCATGGCGCTTGTTGATGACTGCATCAAGGAGCGTTGGCAAACGAGGAAAGTCCACCGTATCGGACTCCCCCTCACGTCCAAGACTATGGAAGTTGAGGTTGTCAGCCCACGGGCCTTTATACAACAAATATTCACCCGCCGGCATTCGTATCCGCAGGCGAGCCCTTTACGTCTTCAGAGAGCCGTTCCGGCGTATTGAAGGTCATTGATGACTGAAGGCCCCCCACCTCCTTGGGTTGATGATAATGTCATTCACACTGGGACTTGACCACGGTATTTCCTTTGTCACTTATCCGAAACACACAAAATCACTATCATGGCACCTCGGACTATTCGGGTCTTGATGGTAGACCTCACCTCGCCTCAACAAACATAACCACCTACTCCCCGCATACCCAGCTTGCGGGCTACTACCAAATACCGTTCGTTCCCAGAAGTCCCAACCCCGGGCCACGATTAATGATTCACGAGAAACGCGCCTCACCCGACGCTACCAGGAAAAAATAATTTTCTTCGACGATTGTCTTACTTTGAACTATACCCATCGCTTCTACTTTTTCCTTATCTGTTAAGAACATTCGTTTCGCGACGACGAGCATCTATTTTCCTTTGTTTGTTCACACACAAGGCTTCGGGGCTACCCCTTCGAGGGCGCCTCCACAAATACAGCATGGCTAGGATTTGGAACTGCATTTTCATGCGAGTTATCGGCTGCAAACTGCGACACTAGGATACCTTTTGGTTATTTTCCTTTATTTGGAAGGTCTGTACATATATATATCATTTGGATTTGGGATTTTGCTTTCTACTTTCTTATGTCTAGCGTTGGTGCATTCGGTTTGCATATGGGTTCAGAGTGTGTACTACATCTTTTTTTTTTCTTTGCCCCCCTTCGTCAGAGCATTTGATTCATTAATAGATGATGCGGATATCACGATAGCACGACACAGCACAGCGCAGCGCAGCATGGGACTTACCTCGACATACACATTCTTGCTCTCTCGATTTTTCTTGTGTATTTATTTTTAACTACGCATGGGTTCAGTTCACTGGATTGCATCCGAGCCTCCGAAAATCCGGATGGCCGGCTATCTTAAAAATCGAGATTGTAAAAACAAACAAAAAAAACACGTTGCTCGGCTCCCTGTTCATATGTGATATGCTTCATTTTCCTGTTGCGAGTCGAGTGGATTTGGCTCTCTAGGATCTTTCTACTGAAATAAGAGGTTCTTGTAAACGAAACTACTACACAACTTACGTCTACGACTTGAATTGCGTGAGAATAGAACATTATAAGGTATATCACATTCCGTATATACACCGGCGAAAAGCTACAAAATCTTCTTTGTCGTGATTCACCTAGAGCCTCTCCCAATGGATTCGACCTTGGACTACGGTGTCCGAATAAATGCGACCAATCACCAGCCAATAGGTAAGCACGTGTGAACGTCTCCTCCAAGGCTGTGCCCGAGACTCCATCCGGACCTCACTCGAGCCGGAGGAAGGACGTCCCGGATTGGTGGGATTTCTGCTCTGTATGTTTCGGCGTTACCTAGGGAGGAGCCTCGAGCGTCATAGGACGCCGGGACGGGAATTTCCACGAACTCTGGGGCACCGCGGGAAGAAGACCCCTAGACTGGCCGGAATTCCCGCACCAAAAAAAAAAATCATCACAGCCCGACGACCACCACCCGTGAGAGAAAAAGAAAGAGAGAGAGGGGGGGGGGGGAGTGGAAGCAAGAAAAAATAAGGCCAGATCTGCCCGACCCAGGAGGTTGGGAAAGGAGGCGCCGCGGACGGACGACCCGAAGACACGTCGCGCTGTAATTCGGGGGGGGGAGGGCAGATCCTTCTCGTTCTGGGTTAGGCGGGCGGGCGGGAAGGAAGGAAGGAAGGAAGCAAGGCAGGGAAACGTGGGCGCGTCTACTGCTACTACTTCCCAGACCGGGTGGGCGGCCGACCTAACCTACCCGATGTCCCACGTGGATGGGCTACATCCATATGTAGGTCGTCGCTGGGGCACCGACCGGGGCACCGACCGGTAAAAGGGGGGGGGGGGAAGAGGGCCCCCAACCTGCCAACGTGTTGGTTTCTCTGGAGAGCCACGAGCTGAGACACGGGATGACGGCAGCGGTGGCCATAGTGGTGTTGGTGGTGATGACGTCGGGTTTGTTGAGAGATCTTGGGTCCATCTATCTACGAACTTCTACCGAGAGGATGGGAGGGGGTTTTCCCTTCCAATATACCTACCTGGGTATGGGGGGTTTATGCTGTGTTGGGTTGGGGGCCTGTCACTTGGAATCGGCGAGTGCGAACGCTGAGGTGGCAGATGAGAAGAGGACATGGTGTGTATTTTGAGGGACTTGGAAACAAGTGTACGGAGTCGGCGGTGTCTACTCTGCTTGGGGATTCGGTTGATTTCTATAGGTCTATCTATCCTGCCAGAGTTGGGGCGGAAGTGCCGGCATCATGTAGTTGTTCTCATGTTTCAACACTCCTCGCCTCACTTCTCGAATACCGCCATGGCCTCCTCTGCTCTGCCTCTTGATACGTTTTTCTCGCATGTAAGTTGACCATATTCGGCCTCTGGTAGGTATATGTTTGACGAAGCTTAGCTCCTAATACTCCGCATCGAACAAAGAGCTATGTTCCCAAGATCGATATTCTTGCCTTCTACTTTGACATCATCACCCCATTGGAATGGCTGTGGGACAAGGAGGCGATTGTTGGCTCTAGGATCTCGTCTCCAGATAGTCCTCACACCCCATTGATCAGGCTCCGAGGTGCCTGTGGGGAAGTCTGGAAGGTCCCGAGAACCTCACCCTCTTCTATATGGCCGGCAGAAGGGGCACCGTAGGACTGCTTGCTCTTGCCATGGTCCTTCCCATGTCCCCTTTGAACGTAGACGTTAGTCGTGTTCACGACAAGTCTTTGGGGAACCCTAGGATTGTTTGCTCTAGCCAGAGTCCTTCCTATATCACCAATGCCCCAAGATCTCCCACTAGGTTCATATTGAATCCCAGCCTGTTTAACGTCCCCTATCGTGGCCCCCTTGAGCATGGGAATTGGCTTCATTAACGTCTCCATCGGATGAGATGTGAGTGTTATTCGCGACAAGTGACACCAGTCTCCATGTTCATCCTACAACTTAATCAACCCCCATCATCCATCACTTCCCTCGAGTTTCTTTCTCTCCAATTTGTGACAGCCCAAATCAAGAGGGCACACACTGCTCCCCCCAACAAGAGACCACCGACATCAAAGGCTCCCTTGTCCAAGCCTAACCGCCTGCTCACAGCTCTCCCTTGCGCCGGTCGTACAGGTCGCACATCCACATTGTCGCGAGCCACAGGCGACATCCGAAGACGACGGTAGAACCCCTTAGGTGAGTCGCAGGTGCCGAATGTCATGGCCCAAGCACGCCCTGTGGGGGAAGGCTCCTCCGGGCCCTTCCGGTGAGGCCTGGCTGGTAGCGTGGGCAGGCGCCGACATTGCGACAAGGAACCGATGGGAAGGCACCTGGCTCGGCGAGGCTCAAAGGAACAGCCATGTTGTGGCGGAGTGACTGGGGCTAGAAAAAGGCGATGCCGGGCCCCAGCACGCCACGCCACGCTCAACCGTCACCACGGTTTTGAACCTCCTACAGTCTTGAACTCCTTTTGTAGCGACAATGCTTAGCCCCAGCACGCCACGCCACCATCTGCCGTTGCCACGGTCTTGTACCTCCTCTCATCTTGGACTCCTTTTGGAGCTCTAGCAAGTGAATGACTCCCTGTGCACCTGCACGGGCCATTCCTCTTCAAAGATGAAGTTTCCCGACACGCGTCATCTACTCCTTCTTCTTAGCCACCAGACGGGCTATAAGACAGATGGCGACGCCGCACGCCGCAGGATGTGCCGAGAAGCGCGTTCCTGCGCCGCCGGATCTGCTGTGAAATTGGATGGTCGACCGCGAGGCGCGTTGAAGAGGAGCGGGTTCCTCCCGCAGGATCTTTGTCCCTCCCCTGGAAGGGGCTCTGGAACGCTCCTAACTCTTCGAGCGTGCACCGGGCCACACAAGCTTAGCGTGTGCCCAGTCGGCACTTCTTCATCCATATCCTCGACCATTGTGGTCTTGAATTCGCGCACGAATTCGTCAGGAAGTTCACAAACTGGCTGACCCGCCGTCCCTTTGTGTTCCAAGTGGGAGTAAGTGAAGCAAAGCACGATCGAACTATTCTCTTTCTATAGTCGGCAACCCGCCCGAGTCGAGGCAAGGGCATCTTCAACGGATGCTTAGACCGCACCTGAGCTACAAAGTGTTAGCGAATGTTCGGATTAACACCAATTGACAAATGACTTACGAAGTTCAATCAAGGCGATGTCCGGTCGCGTCTGATTTGACATCCACACCAGGAAGCCGACCATGCCTTGGCCTCAGTGACCTTCGGCTCAGAGCCAACCATGGCTCGTGACCTTAGGCTTGGAGCTGGATCCACCGCTCCATTGTTGATCCCAAGTTGGAGCTTAGAGTCCATGATGGTGTTCACCTTGGGTGAGTTCCCAAGATCAAATCGATCCAAGATGTCTTCGGCAAATCTGCGTCGATGGAGACGCGTTCCCTCGTCGATCTGAACAGGATGAACAGGACACTTCGAGAGCACCTGGTCTACACGAAGTGTTAAAGAGTTTTCGGGTTTGACATCAGTAGAAAAAGGGCGTATGAAGTGAACAACGGTGTTGGCAATCCATGGGCTGGGCGGACAGCCTCAGCAACTCAACTCTTCTTCACCCTCAACGCCGACAGCAGCAATAACCCCCCCATACGGTCACAAGGATCGGGCCCTCACGCAATCCTGACATGACACCAGTATTCGCGCGCCTCTACCGGGATGCGCGCGCCAACCGCCTGCCGCCGTAGGTGAATCGGCAGCAGCCTCGGCCTGGTGACGGAAACTGGCGAGGAACCAGGCCAGGCGGCGCCACCGGCCGTCAACAGGCTTGGACACAGTGACGCGCGCTCGAGGCCGAAGCGGAACCGCGCGGTGAAGAAATCATTAAGTACGTCAACGTTAACGACTGGGGCGGGCCCTTCAATAACCAGGACTCGCGACGGTGGGCCCGCCCCGGGGACGTAGTACGCCGGGCACGGGTCCTGCGTCGCCTGCCCCCAGTGGTTGAAGGTGACGGTGGGCCGCCTCCAGCCGACTGGCGAGGAATTGGTCGCAAGCGTGCTGCGCCAACAAGATTTCGACGGCACGGCGGTCGAAGAAGCTCAGCTTCGCGGCGGCCGTGGTGTGCGGCAATTTTGGAGGGTTAATCACGCGGGCCCAGACGCATCCGGCGCCGCGGATGCTGTCGAGAAGCATGGTGGGTGTGCAGTTGGATGGTAGGTTGCGCAGCCACAGACAGCAGTTCTCTGCGTCGCCGACAAGCGTCCTCTGACGCTCGTGGTTGGCTGAGTTGCCCTGGTAGTTGGCTGTTGAGCGGGTGAGGAGGAGAGGGTGAGTCCCGGGTGGAGAGGATGGGATGAGTCCCGGGTGGAGAGGATGGGATAAGTCCTGGGTGAAGATGATGGAATGACGGGCGCAGCGCAGCCAGCTGAGCTTTGCGCTGTGCCCATGTCGCCGGCCATAAGGTGGGAAACTATCGTGGGGGTGAACACACTGAATAGAATTCAGAGTAATGAATGGGTTTTCTGAATAGGATATGGAATAGAGTCAACTGGTGTCTTGGCTTGATGTTGTCCCACAGGTGTGTGGAAGTCTTTGAGAGTGATGGTGGAAGTTGATAGAGAGTGACGAGGAAAGTTGGTAAAGAGTGATGAGGGAAGTTGATGGAGAGTGAAAAAACAAGAGGGGAGAAGTGCAGTCTATTTGTATTAAATTCGTCCTTGGGCTTTGGGAGCGTGTTGATCTTGACGCGTTACCTGGGTTGTGAAAAACAAGTGAAGCGAACGCTCGCTGGGACACTGCAGGCTGGTGCCGTTGCTGCGTGACTCCAGTATCGTGACTGCCTTTTTCCCAGTCTAGTAATTAGGAAAAGTTTTCAGTACCTCAGTACTTCTGTGGCCTTATCGTCAAGTCTCATGTTGTATGTTGTGTCTACACTTAGGTACATTGAGGTTGAACTTGCGTGCGAGTTGACTGGAGTTGTAGACAGAAGCTACAATGGCCAAGTATCAGGTATCGTTGACAAGGTTACAAAACTACACAAAACAGGAGGTAGCCTGAGAGCGTTTAAAACAATGATAGTACATTGGTATATGTTCAACTGTCTATGGTGGTCAAGATATACATGTAATAGATGCCTATTCAGCTTTACTTGTAGAGGGAAGGTCCATGCCACATTGTATCGTAAAGCACAACAACTTCATGTCTGTGTTTGCTTAATGCAACTCTATCAAAGAAAGTGGGAAACAGACCAGGACACTTGCATTATCGTTCACTAAAATGATGTACCGTAAATTTGACACTGGCCGCATCTTGGTATTGAGGGTCCGAGAATCAGCAGTCAGGAAAGAGTCGCCCTCACGTAATATTTATAGTAGGTATGATATTTGGCCTGCAAGTACTCAACGTCACTGCTGAAGGAAATTTACCTAGGTACCTAGGTAGTCTTGCTATATATACGTATAGAACGTTATATTGATGAAGAGCCTCTCACATCGCAGCCTTGGTGCAGTGATACGTAATAGGAAGGTGAGAAGGGAATCAGAAGGGGGACGGGCATTGAGGATGGTCAGATATAAGCAAGCAATGTCATGATCAGCGCTACCAAGCTCCCGCGCAGGACGACCTGACGTCTTTGCTCCCCCCGCTTGTTAACGAAAACTAGCAAAGCGCTTATCTCGCGAGGCTTGGTACGAAGCCAAATCTGACTCCAGGAAAGGGGTAGACTGCCTTGTTCATGACAACTGCTTCAGCCCTGGGATGGTTGGGACATAGCACTGAACTGCTAAGTCTGGCTTTAATAATATAACCTCGAAAGAGTTACAGGCCTTATTCATACAGGAAGCCGCATCTCCTGATCCATTACACATTGCCCGAGACCCAATGAATCATCATACCTAAGTATACATCCCTGGTTTAGACAGACTTCGCCACAGCCAAGCACGTAGACTACCACTAAAAGCCATCATCATCATCATCAAACTCGTCCCGGGCCTCCCCCGCCTTGCCGCTATCGAACCAGCCCCCGAAGTCGAGCTTCATGAGCAGCCTATCGATGCCGCCGACGCGGCGGGGCACGTACTTGCCCTCCTCGTCGTCGGCCTCGCGACCCATACTACTACCACCACCACCACCTCCTTCATCTCCGCTGCCGTCATCGTCGTGGGCGGCAGCACTGACGCCGCCGACGACGCCGTCCTCGAGCTCGGCGACGAAGGCCGAGTCCAGGCTCAGGACGCGGAGGACGGCGACGACGGCCTCGACCCCCCGCTTGACCCGGGCCTCGACGTCGCGCAGCGCGGCGCGCACGTCGGCCTCCTCGGCGGCCAGGTTGGCGAAGGCGTCGACGACGCCCTCGTCGGCCTCGAGGTCCGCCGACGTCCAGGTCGCGTGCAGCCGGTGCACGAGCGCGACCAGGTGGTCGATGTGTACGAGCAGCTCGTACAGTGGATCTGTGAACGATGGTTGCGTCAGCAGCAGCCGCCGCGCCAGCGTCCGCAGATACAGCCGGTGCGCCGTCGCCAGCGTCTGCGGGTCGTGGTTTGGGGTTTTCGAGACTTGCCTCGGGCCCTGCGCTGGCCTTGATTGAGGCGTGGTGCTGCCATGGACGGGCCCTACGTCTGTGTCATCGTCGTCGTCGTCATCATTATCATCGTCATCGTCACTTCTGCCGCTATTTCGGCTTCTGTGCGAGGTGGATGGCCTACTTTGCTGTCTCGTAGACACCTCTGCGCCGGTCAGCCAGGCATGGAAGTCGTCCCACAGGCCTTCCACAACCTCGACCTGGAGGTAAGCCTCGGTCTCAGCCAGGAAGAAGATCGCGGCGCTGCTCGTGCTCCAGGCACTTCGCATGGTGGAGGACCGGGCCGACCAGCGCTTTCGGAGGAGGCGTGTCCTTGCGATGCCCCCCTTTGTGACGCCGTACGGAGGCCTCGGGGGCGCGGGATAGTGACGCCGGAGAGATGTGATCTTCCACAAGTCTGTAAGGCGGAGATGGGAGCGGCGGATCGAAAGGAGGTAAGAGTTGATCAAAGTGTAAGTTTGTACGTCAGATGTGCTGAGGAAGAGGTCCAGCGGTGATGGGACTTGGGATGTGAGGACAGCCGGGACAGAGAATAAGAGGTTCTTAAATGGCGTGGTGGCTACGCTGCTGAGTACTTGATGGCCAGCATCAGCCCTGGTTTTGGCCGGAGTGGAAGCCTTGCTCTTGGAAAGGTTCAGCCGTAGAAGGTCTCTTGCTAACTCGAGCGCTTCGTCTTCATCGGCATGCTGACCCTGCATCGAGGCCAGGAGAGCCCAGGTCTTTGCAAGGACAGCGGCAACCTCTCCCTCCTTCACCACTACCGTGCTGAAGCTATCTCGATTCTCATAGGCGAGGTTATCGTGACGGCGCCAGCGACTGCGGATTTTCTCGTCGGCTTGCTGGGTGAGAGCCATCGCAAACTCACCGCGGCCAAGCAAGAAGAATTCTCGGAGGACCTTCAGCATCTCAAGTACCCTGGCTAGTGGTAACAGCTTTTGCAGAGTTGTCCTGGACAAGGCAAGCCGAATTGTTGTGATGGCTCTCGAGAACGCCGCGCTGCTGAGAGGAAATGTCAACTCTGCAAGCGCCTGTAGCTGGGACGAAAGATGGCCAAGACCACCATTGCTTGGTTCTATGCTGCTCCTAGTTCTTAGCCGATTTAGGGACACCCCGATGAACAAGATCGAGGTTGCCGTCGATGGTGTCACGAATGATGGCAACAAGCTAGGTTCCACCGAGTAACCCTTGATCAATCAGCACGAGGTTTAGTGATTTACATTTCAAATCTTACCTGCTCGTCCTCGTCGTTTTTCTGAATGAAGAAGTCCTTATCCCCTAGCGTGGGTATCCGTCCGTACAGGACCCAAGCTGATACCTGTTTCAACCATGCCGTCTCCGCTACTTTGACGAGGCTCAGCGACGTTTCTGCAACATCAGCATAACCGGTCTGGAGCTCATTGCGGAGCTTGTTGATTAACTGTGCCGCCTGGCAAGATAAACTCCCCTTCTCCTTGACGAGCATGAACTGCACGAGATCCCACAGCCATTCCATGCGGCGAGTCCAGGGGGAAAACTCGCCCATGACCGCGGTCAGGGGCACGATATTATAGGCACCCACGAGCGAGGCATCTTTTCGGAGGACGCTGTCCTCGACGTCCAAGACCTTCCTCTGAAAGGCGGCGAGATGGATCGAGTCGATGGCTGTTGAAACAGCACGACATATGACTGACGGATGGCTTGCACTGATGTGTGCTGTATAGCTCATGAGCTTGCATTGAAGGTCGCTCAAGTGTCCCGCCGTCTTCAGGAGCTCCCTTTCCGGGGGCGATACAAGGGACTGTCCTTTGGGACCGGTATGGTCAGCCCGGAGTAGAGGCGACGGGTGCCCCGACAAGGAGAGCAAGATCTCATGGAGCATTTTGGGGATGTTGGTCTGTAAAGCATTAGGTCAGTGAATCGAGTCCTGCAGCAGCAGGCCCTGCTGCTAGAAGTCAAAGACATGGGTATCGGTGGAAGCTTGTATAGTACCCTTGTAAGACATGGGGAGGTTCCTTAGGCCGGGTCTTATCGCCGAAATCTTGAATCAGAAGAATGATGGAGCCTAGACATTCGTATCGACACATTGAACGAAAAGCGGATGGGCCGTCGTTAAAGTCTCCGAGTCCAACTCCGCCTGTCCTGGCCCCTGCGCCGCTAAATGAACGAAGGTAGCACCTATTTAGCGACAGGTACACGGAGCCGTACCGGTAGAACGATACCGTGTATGCTATGGAGGTGATTGGCCACCGAAGAAATCGTTAGAAATCTAGCTCAGGATGACGAATCACCATATGGGAAATCTCCTAATCATTGCAAGGGCGTCGTCAGAGCTTCATTCAATTGTGAAGGTTGTTTCTTGCGTACATGGATCTTGGGTCAAACCTGGGTTTCGGTTACTTGATAGGACAGGTAGGTGTTTCCCGTTTGTCGCGCCTACATCTTCCAAGCGCGTCCGGCCATTGATAGTCACGTGGTATGGCAATGTTGCAGCCATGCCACGCTGCTATGTTGTTACCAATTTCTCTGCCTGGAGCGCCAAAGTGTACTACTATTAAACCGCCTGCAAACTGATCACCTAACCTAAATGGACATTATCCAATAACTCCTTTTATCTGTTTCTAGCTGTATAACGTCGTCCTAGATAGCCCTGGGATTTATGTAGGTAGTTGTACAGATCTGTATGTTGCTTATGAATACCCATTGTGGAAATGGTCAAAGCGTTACCTCAGATATATAAAATGGGATTTCCAACACCTGGTCGCATCTGATAACCATGATTAATAAAAACTACTTTTAACCCCCTTACAGTCATTATAATCCGAATCCATTTTCATTTCATCGTCTCGTCGTGCCGTATCCCTCACTCAACGTAATGTAGATGGCTAGGGCTTGCGTGTCTTGCTCTCAGATGCGCTGCTAATGCTACCCGACTCGGCGGGCGGATTCGTGCCCGAGCCATTGCGGCCCGCCGGCGCGACTACACCCGCGGTGTCATCTCCCACTATGATCTCGCCGCCCCCCTTGACCTTTCCCACCACCATCCCCTTTCCAACGGCCTTAACGATGGCCTTCCGGGAGACGCCAGTAACGTCGATGTAGACAAGGCCGACGTTCTTGACGCTTCCACTAAGATGCTTGGACAGTTCTCCTGCCTCGTCGCCCCATCTGTGCTGGACCATGTTGGTCGCCGACGACGAGGCCGAGCTCAGGAGGCTGCGCGTTGCCTGGTCGATGCCGTCCGCCACGGTTGTGAAAGCCATCATGCTCTTGTTCAGCAGTCCGGGCTTGAACGATTCCAGTGGCTTCCCGTCAGGGCCGTAGCCTCTCTTTCCCTCTCGGGTACCGCGGCCCGCAATCGTCGCACCGACATTCTGGGCCAGTTTCGAGACTTGTCCGACGGTCTTGAACGAGAGGTCGGCAACGCCGCCCGAGAACTTCCCGATACGCCGGGCGTGTTCGTGTGTTGCCGGCGTGAAGGTCATGGGCTTCTCCACAGGCTTTGTCTTCTTAGTAAAGCTGTGCGATCCACTTTGCATGGCGTTGGATACGAAGTCTGATGTCGTTATGATCAGTCTGGACGCATACATCGCGTTCGATACCAGCGTCGACTTTTTGTAAGCAGGGTGCAACTCCATCTCTATGGTTTCCGGAGATGCAGGGACAACCGCTAGCTGATCTCTTCCATCTTCGGGGAGAGTAATCTCGACAGGATCTATCATGAGGTTAGCCAATGCTGACCAAATATCCGGAACGGGGTTGAAATGCATACCCTTAGAGCCGGGTTTCACGCCGGACGCCATGACCTGGTATCCTTCTGACAGCTCTCCAATAACGCTGCCATCTTCCTCGTCTATTAACACGATCTGGCCTCCTTGGTGGGAACTGTGACTGCCTTTCACGTAGCCCTCTCCAGCCTTATAAGAAGCGGGATTGTATGCGGGGAGCTGCTCTGCAGCTGCGGCCTTGGATTTAGACATGGTTGGCGATGATTTCTTGGAGGTCGGTGATGACGAAGACGAGCGCGATTTATCTTTCTCTTTCTCCTTTCTCGCAGACTTCGGGGGAGGTGCTCTTTCAAGGAAGGCCGTGCATTGTGCCAAGATGGTTTCAAAGGTATCCACATCCTCTTGCAGACCCTTACGACTACCGACCGCAGGGAATTCGAGTCGCGTGAAAGCGCCGCTGTCAGCGCCGAGGTCCCATCGGGGGATGAGGTAGCTTGTGGGCGGCTGATGGTAGATCTGGGTGGTCGCGGGCAAGGGAATGTCTAATTCGGGCGGTAGGTGGAGGTGAAGGTAGAAATCTTCGGCCGGCGCCTCGTCCTGAGCATCAAAAGATGAGGGGTCGGCAAAGGGCGAAGATGTCGGTACCATTAATAGCGATAGTGTTTGTGGCCCCGCGGGCGTGAGCGATTCCTCTTTGCCATATGCAAGCTGGTAGGCTGATACGCCTTGGATGGCGTATAGCAATTTGGGATCCTGATAACAAGAGGCATCAGTGTTAAATGTCGCATTATCCCATAAATGCGACTCGACTTACATTATGCCCGGAAGCCATCTTGGATCACGGCAATGTTCAGATACAATGTCGCGAGAACTGTCTCGACGAATGGTTCAGTGGCTGCGTTACGGCGTCGTGTGTCAAGCAGTCTTCCAACAAGATGCGCAACCGGTCAACTAGGGAAAACGGAGATGGTAGCCAACAACCGGAAAACAAGGACCGTCGGTTCTCTGAAGTTCCGAAGGAGGGGAAAAGAATTTAACTGAAAATGATGTTGGCCTGTCAAATGCGATAAATTAGGAATGTGTTGGCTAGGTAGAGATGTTTAAGCGCTTAGAGACAAGCGCTGTGTGGTTGTGGTTGCAAGGCTGTGACTTGGAGAGGCCTCAGAGCGACGTCATTGGGTGTTTTAGGAGGGATCGTCGCCGCATCCCGGGCCCCTTCACTGGTTTACACACTACGTAGGTCCTGCCTAGGGATCCCGGCAGACTGTACACGACTAAAATAGGTAGTCCAGTAGCGCGGCGGCTCTTCGCGGGTTTCAGGCCCATTCTCGTCCATTTCTAACCGCGCGTGTGCTAGCCGGAGAGCTCAAGATATCACCATCATCTAGGCTATCCGATTTCCATTACAGTGCACCCTATACATGTACCTGTGAACCTATAGTATGACTATATCGTCTCGTCTTATGCAAGAATATCCAAGATTAGTATGTTACTTCCACCTACTTTTATTCGGCCCGTATGACTAGGTACTTTCAGTTTTACGTTATCAACGGTTCTCGTAATAGCACAGGCTGTAAGAACCATGCGACCACGTTCAAGTACCTAGGTAGGTAGATGCTATCAGGTTAGGGGTCTAACTATAAGCATATTGGACATCGTTCTCACGTGGGCTGGCTGCACGCCCCACGATACATACCAGGCGCCCTTTGAAATAATGTTCCATAAATCACACCCGCCTTTCTCATCCTGATGTTATATCATACCATTTCTGGTTCTCCTAGGATGCCTCATAAATACCAAGAAACGTAATGCTACGCAATTTCTTACTGCGACATTTGCAGTGACATTTCCAGTAGCTTTCCAGTGGCTTTCCATCCGCATAAAATGCAGTATGTCTTAGCTACCTAGTGTAGTGACTAATCACCTGGCATCCCCCTTCCTATAATGTGCATATAAGTTGATGTGGCGTATCAGGCGTTGTTTATCGGAGCTGCAAGATGGATCTTTAGGTACGACACATGGAATGAGGAGGAAGATGAAAGGGAGGGGGTATGGCTATGCTGGTGAAATCCAAATATATACCTACTACTACATGGCCTTACTTTTGAATTCATGGGTGCCTCTAAAGCTATGGATTGCTTTACTAGTATATTCTATAACTCCTATTATGAAGATATCCGACTCGCGGAATCGATGTCTCTCCGATTGTGATGGAAAGCCAGTAGTTATGACTCAAGAAGTTTGAGGGCTAGGTACATGTATATACCTCCCGCCCCATCTTGAGCGGCACATAGTCCTGCGTGACGGAATAAGGAGCCTACATGAAAGTGCAATTGTTGGTGATGGGAACTTGGTGAACTCTTGGCCAACTGTTGTAGTCGGTGCACATCATTTAAGCTAAGAGGCTGATCGCCCCCAAAAAGCTTCCGCTGGAGGTGGCTAGAGCCGTGGTCAAGCCTGATCGCATACCTACATCACTGAGGGGCAGGGTGAGTCAAGATGCAAAATCAAGCCTAGTGACAAGATTCACCTTCCTGCCTAGGTCATGGATTCTATCGATTCGGTCGTTGAGATTCCTTCATACCTGGAAAACTACATGTCAAGTACAGTCTATGCGCAATGCCATATATGTATCGACGTACATACATATCTTGTACACTCGGTCAAGCCCAACTCACTAGACGTGGGCATCCGGGTAGGCACAAGGTCAGGAGATGATTTGTTGCAGAGCTGCATCCAACCAATGTGCTGAGAAGCGTACGTACAAGATCGAGAACTGACTGGCCGACCGGGGGGGTGGCCTGATGCGCCGCAAGCGCACATATAACCGGCAAACCGGCGGGATTCTTTGCGGCCAACACTGGACCTGGCCTGGCCGTGCGTCGTATGTACGAGTTCCATCTGCTCGGGATGGGCGAGGTGGTACCTACAGTGCCTTAGCAGCCTACCTAAGGTACCTACTTGTTCTGCTAATACCTGTGCCTACATACCTACATAGTACAGTGGTGTAAGTACGACGTAGGTAGCTTCAATGTTCTCCCGCTGAAGAAAACCCCAAAACCCCCACGCGACACAAAGCGTATGTAACACAGAATTTGGCCAACCCTCATGAAATGGCCGGGATGCATGTACAATACCAAACCGATGATCGTCCCGGCATCACACACCGGTTTTGCCGGCCGCAGTTGGATTTCTTACATGTGCGCGTGCTGGCATCGGCTGTAACTTGGATTCGCTGCCAACTCGGCTGTGTACTCGCGCCGATGCCCACATTCGAGTCGGGGCACATAAATGCGGCTAGAAGCCGTGCCTTCATGATCCCTATTGGAAGAAGAAGGGCAGAAGGGGTCTAGGTTGTCAGCGGTTATGGATCGAAGTACCTAACATGCAAACGTGCTGTATGTACGCTGTACAAGGATATCCAGGCTTCCCCTGTATCCACCTAGGCACGGGTACCTTAGGTAGTGGGGTGGGCTGTTCCGCATGCCAGTCCGGACGGTTCGTGCCTATGGACCTGGAGAGGGGCGAGGAGATCCATTTAGGTATGGAGGTGCCTTTTCAAAGTACCTACTTGTTCGTAGAACGTACTCGTACCTACATGTCATGACCATACTAGGTACGTTGAAGCCCTGTCGACTATGGGCGGCTAAGGCTGCGCGACCTAGCCGTTAATGGCACTTATAGCACTTACCTCACCGTAATATAGCAGCGAAGAATAGGTGGTACAAAGTCCTATAGGCTTTTCAAGTTGTCCGCAATCCTCGAATTCCTTGCTAATATTGAACTATTATCGAACACTTTACGCGTCGTGAATATGTTATCTACTTAACCCATCAGCGCTGCTTAGCGCTGTCTTCCTGTTAAGGTTCTCTGGGTAGTGGTTTTATACCTACGCATCATGAGGCCTGACAGCTCTTAGGTATGTAGTATGTCAGACACTCTGATACCACCCAGCGTACATACCTACACAGGTAGTATGTCCATGTACACATACATGCATGTATGCACAATGGAATACCTATCTACCTATGGACATGACTGTGTGCTTCTAATTATGTGCGTATCCTACCTCCTAAAGCTCTAACTTACAGAACTCGGGCTGCAACCACACCAGCCGCAAATGTGCCCGCAGCTCCGGTCTGCCATGTCCCATAATCGGTATACCTGCCTGCCCACCAGCACCGCATTATCACCGTCGGCCTACAGCTGATCAATCATCGACAGGCTTCCATTCTTTTTCCTTTTTTTTTTTGGGAACCCCTCCCGTCGCGCGACCTGCACATGGGGTGATGCACCAATCAACGGGCTTGGCTGGCCCTATCCCATCAGGCCTTACTTGGGCAAACCATTGGCTGGGGGGCGTGAATGGTCGATCTTTTTGCGGCAAGGTCCTCACTGTCGCTGCGTCGTAGTACATATCTTAACAAGTAGGTACCTAGGTATTCTACCTACATACTACTGTACGGGTTGTACGCATGCGCATACGCAGTAGGTAGGTCGGTAGGTTGGCTAAGCTGATAGAACCTTACCCGAGCCGTCCGCGTCCGGGGAACTCGACCCTGGCCTCCAGGGTGGCCCTTCTACCTTTTGCATAGACGTACATCCATGGCCTGCGCCTGCCTGCCTTGCCCGCTTGCCCAGCGAACGAGCTTCTCTCTCCAGCCCTCGCTAGGGCACTCCCCCGGTAGATATCTAGAACCCATCCTGCCATCCACCCTATACCAGATAAAAAATTGCGTATCACGGCTTGGATTCCATTTTCTCCCGCCCGTCCTTCTCCAATTCCAGTCGTCTGTACCACCGCATCCAGCCAGCCAGCCAGCCAGCCCGTCCATCTACAACCATCCCATCCACATGGAATCTGATGTTGTCAACCAATATTAACACCTGCTTTCTCCTTGACGCCCTTTCGCCATAGCTGTAGCCTTACCGCCGCTCCACCCTTGCCTCTCTGTTCTCTGTTCTCTGTTGAAGCCCGTAGTGCCCTTTCGGCGCTGTACTGGCCAATTCAGAATCCATCGCCTTCATCGCGCTCGCCCTCATCGTTACCGCTGCCGGTCCTTTGGCTGCGTTGTTCGCGGATAGTTGCAGCTCTGCGACGCTGTAGCACGTTGTTGACAGTTACGTATAACCAGTCAACACGGTCCAAGGGTGATCCAGAAGTGATCTGTATCACATCACACAAGCTCACCGTTACCCAAACATTCCCTCCCCTGTATACGAGCGCAAACATTCTTAGTCGGCCTATCGAGATTCCCTCCCTAAGCGTTCGGTCCGAAGGCGCCGCCTCGCCCGCCTGCCCTCGCGACGAATGTTAGAAGGCCGGGATAGGCCGTCGCCTAAACCACTTGTCGACTTTCACGGGTCTGCTCCAGGCCCAGCCGCCACAATTTCTAACCCAATCCGTATCGAATCGATCATCTCCCAGCCTGACCGGCCAGACGCCGATGAGAACTCGAATATACCATCATACCAGGCCACGCCAAAGAGGAAGTACCAGGACACCTTCTCTCCTACTGATGGTCCCTCGACGACTTCCGGCTCACCTGCTCTAAGCGATAGGCCGCTGTCTAACCCGGATCCGTTGCGAGTCGAGGGTGTGGTGGGTGTCGCGGCGCGGGGGTTGGGGAACGATGAGGCCAAGGCAATGATAGCGGGCAATCTCGAGGGCAAGAAGCCTCCTAAGATGCGCCCTCCAATGCGCTCGAGTATCGCTTGCACCCGGTGTCGGAAGAGTAAAATTAAGTGTATGTCCACTTCTCGTGGGTTGGCTCCGTTCCTGTTCTCATTTCTCGCGTGAGGTGTCTCTTTGTTGGGTGATCTTTTAAAGTACTGTCGTCTGAGGATATAATCCCGAGACGCGCTCCTTCCTTCCAGTGGAGACTGACTCCTGTGATTCAGGTGAGAATAGCGGCGGCAACAGCCCATGCGACAGCTGCATCAAGACGGGTAAGGAATGTATCTTTAAGCTACCCGATCCTCCTCCCAAAAGAGCCGAGCCGTCTTCCGGTGCCAAGCAAGAACGTGATGGAGGATCTGATAGAAAGAAGTTGAAGAGGATAGACGACATTTCGAAACTCGACAACCAAAGAGGGAGTGTTTTCGCCGAGGAGGTCCTTTCCGCCCCTTTCTTGACGGAAGACTTATGGGAACAGGTGCTTGATCTCTATAAGTTGCACTTTGCCCCAGAGCTTCCCTTATTGCACCTGCCAACCATGAAGGAGAAGCTGGGTCGCAAATTCAAAGCCGCTCAACCAGACGGTAGCTCTAATCTCAACTTAGTGTTGCTGGGAGTCCTGACCCTTACTGCGCGCTTTCATCCGGATCTCGTCAAATACCTTGCCCACATCTGCAATAACCAGCCTGGCAATGCCAGAACACGGCCCATTCAAACGCAACTCGATCCAACTGCTGCGTCGGAATATTACGCTGATGTTCTCACAATGGCTCTCGGTCCTCTGCGAGTCACCATGAAAGTTGCCTCCGTCGAAAGGGTTACGGCTTTATTGATGTTGGGACTATACGAGTGGAGCCAGGTGAAGCCCAAGGCCGGAGGACTCGGTGCCTGGATGTATGTTGGCGCCGCGATCAGGATGGCTCAATACCTAGGGCTCGGGTTCGGTGATTTGGCCGAGCCTGGAGATCCTGTCACAAGACCACCAGATATCCAACGGCCAGGTTCCCGCCATCAATCGCAAGTAGCGCTGGACAAAGAGGTAAGAAGGCGCACCATGTTCAGCTGCTTCATCCTGGATCGCATGCTTGCCTGCGGCAAGGAACGTGTCTCCATGATACAACGAGAAGACCTTCAGATTCAGCTTCCATGCTCCGAAGACAAATTTGACCTGGCTATGGAAGCAAGAACCGGATTCCTCACGGATATGGAGCGCCGTGGCGCGGACGACAGTGTTTTAAGTCGTTTCATCCAGTTGGTTGACATATGGGGAGAAATATCGAGGTTCAGCTCACGGGGCGGTCGCTTAAACGATAAATTCCCACCTTGGGATGAGCGCACGACGTTCTATCAGTTAAGCAAGAAATTCGAGGCTTTTGACTCGGGGCTCCCGGGCACGTTTACATTTTCGAGATCTAACTATTTCAAGCACGAAAACCACCAGGCCTCTAGCGTGTACGTGCTGTTGCATATGCTCAGGTGCATCTGCCTCATCATGCTGCACCGGGAGTATATCCCCTTCGTGCCGGTTCGTTGTAGTCAGCCCGAAGGACCGCTGGACCGCCCGACGTTTCCTAAGGAACAGTATGAACCTCCTGAGGGATTTTGGCTGGCAAGCGCGGAACAGGTGTTTAAAGCAGCCCGAGACATTGTGGACTTGATTGAGATCTGTCAGAGGAAGGACAGGCTACCGCAGTCAACAATTGTGCTCTTTGCAATATGGACCGCCGGGTTCGTGGGCTTGTATGGCATCCACTTTCCCCAGATGGACAGGGAGAAACACATGTTAGACTATGACTTCGAAAATCCCCGACAAGACGAGCCCGTAGCAGATGTATTCAAACGGGGTTCGGTTGCTCTGGCTTTCCAAACTCTTCAGAAGATGTCAACCTGGCTTAAAATGGCGTCTACCTACGTTGGGATTTTGCAACATATGGACAAATATTTCGAGACGATCAAGGAGGATTACTATCGGTTCGCTGAAAAGAACACGAGAGGTGGCGAGACAACTTTGCGCGTTAGGGAAGGAGGAACTGGCGGTGGGCTCGAAGAGTACAAACCTATGGCGACTGTCCTCAAGGACTTCGGATTCGTGCGTCCCGACGGACAAGAGGACGTCGACAGCTCCAGCCAGCCACCCCAAACCATCATCGACAATTCCTCACCAGCCGGATATGAAAATTTGAACACAGTCGCGGAGAGAAAACCATCATCGGCGCCACCTGCTTCGTTCACGGCGATCAATCATACCCAAATAGCGCCACCGACACAACCTACACGTCCGTTCAGCAGAGCGTCGGGGCATCCAGTACCGAATCAAGCGCCGTCTACTGACTCGTGGCGGTATCATAACGATCCTCACTCCCAGCAGATACCCCCGCCACCCCCTTATGCCACCCAGAGCTCCTTCGATCCCGTCAGCATTGCTGCCCAGGCCCATGACCAAACTGTGATGCTCGAGAAGAAAGAAGACTTTTGGAACTCGTTCAAAAAGGAGGAGCCCCGCAGGATCAGCACGATAGGAGACCTCGGCTACTTTTCGAGCGGAGAATCCCAACTCGTCGTGGCCGACATGCCGTGTGGAGATTCAGCCTTCGTCTCGGGTCTTGCCGACTCGTCCTACCAGTTCCTTCAGCAAATCGCTGAATGCTAGCCGACTAGGAGACGGTGTAAACGATAATTGTCACGGCAGTACCTCAGACACCCTCATTGATAGCAATAGCTTCCTCTGGACCTTTCTCCCGAGACAGATAAACACAGACTTTCGCACCCAAACGTACACGCACACTCACTCTCTTTCTCTCTCTCACTGCCAGCCTCTACTAGCAGTACCACCAATGAACAACATCCTGCCTCCGCTGCAGTCTGTACTATAACTATCAGTAGACGAGCTATTGCCGTCGCCGGAATGACTGCAACTCTATGGCCATTTCTATTACCGCTACCTTTGTATCGCTACGCGTGATGGATATTGAGCCCAGTGTTTCGGGACAGCCACCGCCGGATGGAGGATAATGAATGACAGACGATACCTCCAGGACATTAACTTTGGAGCGGGGCATGATACGGCAGAAAGATCCCAGGGACCTTGAGGATGCGCTCTGTATCATAACTCAGACCTCCCCGTGTTCTGTGTCTCGCCACCCGTTACAATAATGTCACTCGTCCGGGCCATCAATCTCTGGGCGTCTTGGGAGTTAAGCGGAAAAGATAGGATTACGGATATTTGGCTGCTGGGTTTTGTTTCTTGTTTTTGTTTTTTTCCTCTACGTTTTGGGTTTGTTTCTATCTCTCAATGGCGGCACCGAATGTTGACGTTGGTATATATCTTGTGTACAAGCCAACTGTAAAACTGGATAGAAATATTGCTGTCGTAACGATCGCTTTGTCTTAAATGTTTCAGTTGTCCTTCGCCATATTGCTACCTGTTGCACCCAACCTACCCCTGGTTGGCAACGATGATGAGCCGCCATAGAGATTCGGGGGGTTGTTTGGGAGTTTAACAGGAGGACAAGCACACGTATGCGGTTGATTTGGAGACCGGAATCGACCCGTCTTGTCGCACCAAGAAAAGTCAAGGTCAGACCATTTCGGTCAGTTAGGTACTAACTGGGTCTGGTGGAAATCTGCTTCGAGAAAGTCAAGAAAGATACATTGGTTATAGGAAACCTAAGCTTAGAAGGAGGAGGCGTGACCTTTAAAGCCCTGAGATAGACAAAGTATCCCTTGTTGGATTCGACACCTGGATCTTCTGTCCCATGCCCCTTCTAACGACTTCTCGAGTCGCATGGCCTCGTGCCCGCGTTCGCTCGTTCAGATATCGGAATATTTAGGTGATCGGTACGATCTACAGTCTGTATCTACAAGGAGATACCGAGAGATGGTGGATGGGGTGATGGTGTATTGTGGAAGAGCTACAGATGGGTTATAGGAGCCGATATACCTATACGGAGGTGTTTTGCTGTTGAGAATGGAGGCGGTCGGGGACGACTATCGTTCAGTGATAAGCACTGATTAAATCTGCACTTCCCTAACAATAAAATAGTCAAACTACATACTCATCTAGGTAACCTGGACGGTATAGGACAGAAGCCTCAAGATTGATGACAACCTGTCCAGGTCAAAGCTATGAATACCTATCTAGCCCGGGCTAGAGGCTGCGTTTCATACGGTGGGTATCAGAATCCTCCAGTACGGGTTAGCTGCGAGTTCTCACGCATCATACGATTCATACGCATGGTCTTTGTATACCGTAGATCAGCTGCTCGACCGCTCCCCCCCCCCCCCCAAACCTT